>OZ038497.1:18875966-18920966 GCA_964036315.1 Acanthosepion esculentum | reverse complement strand
ATAGTGATTTCTCAAGCGTAGCTTAGATGTGGTCGAAAGTCGAAAGTAATGGGCACCCAGTGAGAATCGAACTCACGACTCAATCGTAATTGTTCTAGCGAGGCACGCTTGCTGACGATTACACCGCCTCGGGTTGCCCGTGGCAATTCTTTATATGTCCGTTGTTGTGTGCTGGGTGGCATTTTGCTTCAGGATCGCCTGCTGGAATAGGTATTGTTTCGGTAGGGTCTCTTGGGTGAACAAGTATAATGTTGAAGAACCCTAAACTTATCATGACCCCAAGTCATAATATCACTGATGAGGCGATCCTACGAACCCGTTGGAGTCTATTTATAGCAAATATTATAAAATCATTTTCAATAATTTTCTATATTAAAATAATTTCCAAATTATTCCATATAAGAAAATTATTTCCGAAGTGTTTCTAGTACGTTTTTATTTCCTTCTTTCCTGTCCGGGAAAGGGAGACGGGATGGGGGAAGTTGGGCGAGGAAAAAGAAAAGCAAGAAACGTTTCTGATCATAATTCCTATGAACAAAGACTGTGTATGAATGTTTTGGTTTTTATTGGATGGGTGGTGGGATTGTTAGTGAAGTATTGTTTCATAGGAGATAAAAAAAATTTCCTGGCGACAAATAGAAATTACTTACCTGTTATGTCAAGCTGTGTTCATTGAGAATGTGGGTCTTTCCACATATTGGAACTAACAGGAAAAAGACGAACATTCAGTTATTATGATTACTTGCATTATTTACATTTTATTCGTACTCTTATCCTCGTCTTCATTGTCATATTCACAACGTTTCGACCGTTGTACGCTCCGGCCTTCTTCAGGTGATTGGAATTTCGAACCGAACCCTTTATTTCGTTCACCGGGGTAGAGTGTTCTAGTTCCACGTGCCATGCCTCTTCCAGGTGTCTTAGTTATTTCCCTTTAACTCAACTCTCCAAGTTATAGTTCACCACTACTGTGGCCTGGGACCTAACTTTGGGTCTGGTCACTGGGTCTAACCAAAGTCTTTATTCACTGGGACATGTGTCATTGAGGAAACAAGGGCCCAATGGATCTTTTCTTATATTTTTACAATAATGTTCAACCTGTACAAGGCCCAAGTGCCACTCAGGGTAGAGGACGGCAGAATATGATGCACAGTATATGAGGATATGTAGAGAAGATAAAAGTTGATTCTAGACTTGAACAAGCGAAGATTGTTCAAGCCATCAGAGAAGTATCCTTTTGGTGGGGGGTCCATCATGGGACGAAGTTACCCGAGCGGAATTTACCAAACCAATTGGATATAAAGGGAAGAAGGGTGATTCGCTACAAAGTAATTTTCTTTTAAAAAACTTATTGCAGGTAATATTTTTTTGCAAAAATATATTGCTGGTATTAAAACCTATTTTTATACTTCCATAGTGTTTTGACCCCTTTTGGGGGGTTAACTATTTGCCCATACCTGGGGCACTGATAGATGCTACAACCCCGAGTCAGGGTGAAACTGGGAACAGCAGCAATTAAGAAATGGTTCCATGCTCGTCAAAACCTCCTGATCAGAGGCCTTGCTGCTGGGTGTAGTTTATCGTCTAACCCAGAACGCGAATGTAGTTTATCGTCACATCCCCGACGGTCTTTTACTTGATTTTCTTTTACTTTCGTGTCATTCATTCAATGTTTCTTTCTTTCTTATTCTTTCTTTCCCTTTATAATTTTTCTTTCTTTAGAATTACATTCTTTCTTTTTTTCTTTCTTTCTTTCTCTTTTTTGTAGTTATTTCTATTAATATCGCCCTTTTCTTACTTTCTTTTTTTTTTGCTTGAAAATTGTTTTTTTCTTTTTCTTTCACTTTCTCTCCTTTTCTTTATTTCTTTCTTTAACAAATTCTCTTTATATCACCTTTTTCTTTCTTTATTTATTTATTTCATTTTCTTCTAAATTAATTTTCTTTCTTTCTTACTAGAACTATTTCTTTTTTATATCATGCATTTATTTTTTTCCTTTCTTTCCTTCTTACATTCTTTCATTTCCTTGTAAATCATTCCCTTCCTTTTTCTTTCTTTCTCTCCTTTGCTTCTAAATTCTTTTTCATTCCTTCTTTATCTTTCTTTTACTTTCTTACTTTCTATTTTTTCTTTCTTTCTTTTTTCTTTTTCTGTCTTTAAATATTTTATTTACATTTCTTTCTTAACTTATTTTCCTTCTAACTTATTTTCCTTGCTTCTTTTTTTTTCCTTTCTTGATTTCTTTTTCTTTATCTGTTCTTATTTTCATAATTTCTATTAATATTACATATTTCATTCTTTTGTTCCTTCCTTCTTTCTTTCTTTCTTTCTTTCTTTTGCTACTAGATTCTTTTTCTTTCTTTCTTTTCCTTCATTCCTCTCTCTCTCTTTCATTCTTTCTTTGTTTCTTTCTTTCTTTCTTCATATTCTAATTTTTGTAATTCCTTCTTTTGCTTCCTTTTATTTTGTGAATTCTGTTTCTGTCCGTCCGTTTCTTTCTTTCCTTCTTTTTTGTTTCCTTCTGTTTATTTCTTTCTTTTGTTTTTCCTAGACCATTTCTGATTATGTCAACCTTTTCTTCATATTTCGTTTTTTTTCTTTTTTAGTTTTTATTTTACTCTGCTCACCCCTTGCTTTCCCTTTCTCTCTTGCAATACCAGTTCGCTGTTTATCTACACCCAGTTCGACTGTAATTCTAAATGTGCCCACCTTGGACGCCTTTGAGGAGCAGCATTTTCAGAAAAGAAGACATTACGTCGCCAGTCGACTTGTACACGCATGCGCTCTCATGCACGCACGCGCAACGATACCTGTGCATACCCTAACAAACGAGAGACATTTAAAATTTATGGAAAGTAAAAAAGAATATATATATATATATATATATATATATATATATATATATATATATATATATACAGAGAGAGAGAGAGAAATTTAATTGTCACAACTAAGAAACAAATAAATGCTGACAAGCAACCAAACGATGAGGCATTATTTCGAAAAATGGGAAAATAAAAGTGAAATTAAATCAATGTAAACAGAGGCCACACTTGTCAGCGTAAAAAAAAAATACGGAGAAAAAGTTAAGAAAATATCGTGCCATAAAAATAAAATAGTTGATAAGATCGATAAGGGGACGTCTTTCCAAGAAGTAATGGTCAACAAGCCGAATATTAAAAATAATTAGAAGTTCGAATTTGGCTTGTGGACTTCTAGGCTAGACGAGAGCGCCCAGTGTATATCACCCGAAGGAGGCCAGGATGTACAACGGCCGAACATTGTGAATATGACAATAAAGATGAGGACAAGAGCCCGAACGATTTAAATAATGAAAATAGTTACAATACCTCATCTCAGAAATATAGAGAGATCCTGAAGAAGGCTGGAGAATACAACAACTGAAATGTTGTGAATATGACAATAAAGATGAGGACAATAGTACGAACGATGTAAATAGTTACAATACCTCATCTCAGAAATATAGACAGATCCTGAAGAAAGATGAGAGCGTACAATGTCTGAAACGTTGTAAATATGACAATAACTTTGAGGACAACAGCCCGACGACGAAAATAGTGTAAATAGTTACAATTCCTCATCTCAGAAATATAGACAGATCCTGAAGAAGGATGAGAGCGTACAATGTCTGAAACGTTGTAAATATGACAATAACTTTGAGGACAACAGCCCGACGACGAAAATAGTGTAAATAGTTACGATTCCTCATCTCAGAAATAGAGACAACTCAATCTACCAGATCCTCACTTCCATAATTCATTTCCAAAAATTTCTGATGAAGAATAAAAGTGAAATATACACTATTTACATTATTCGGACTATTTTCCTCAACTTTGTAGCCATATATATCACGACGTTTCGGCCGGTGTACGCTCCGGCCTTCTTCAGAGGGTTCGAATGTCGAACTGAACGCATTATTTCGCTCGCTGAGGAAGACTGTTCTAGTTCCACATGCCATGTCTAATGGATGTCAGTTATCAGTTATCTCCTGTTAATTCACCTCTCCAGTTCTCCACTGCATTAACCAGGTATTGAACCCACAACTCCGTGGGTTCTGTCACTGGATATAACCAACGCATTTATCCACTGTGCCATGTGTCGTTGTGAAAATATCGCAACAAAGATGAGGACAATAGTCCGAATAATGTAAATAGTGTACATAATACCTCATCTCAGAAATATAGACAGATACTGAAAGGCCGAAACGTTGTAATAAATATGGCGACAAAGATGAGGATAATAGTCGGAATAATGTAAATAATGTACGTAATACCTCATTTCAGAAATATAGACAGATACTGAAAGTCCGAAACGTTGTAATAAATATGGCGACAATGATGAGGATAATAGTCGGAATAATGTAAATAATGTACATAATACCTCTTCTCAGAAATATAGACAGATAATGAAAGGCCGAAACGTTGTAATAAATAAGGCGACAAAGATGAGGACAATAGTCCGAATAATGTAAATAGTATACATAATACCTCATCTCAGAAATATAGACAAATACTAAAGTGCCGAAAGATGAGGACAATAGTCCGAATAATGTAAATAGTGTACATAATATCTCATCTCAGAAATGTAGACAAATAATAAAGTGCCGAAAGATGAGGACAATAGTCCGAATAATGTAAATAGTGTACATAATACCTCATCTCAGAAATATAGACAAATAATAAAGTGTCGAAAGATGAGGACAATAGTCCCAATAAGTTAAATAGTGTACATAATACCTCATCTCAGATATATAAGCAGATACTAAAGAGCCGAAAGATGAGGACAATAGTCCGAATAATGTAAATAGTGTACATAATACCTCATCCCAGATATATAAGCAGATACTAAGGAGCCGAAAGATGAGGACAATTGTCCGAATAATGTAAGTAGTGTATATAATACCTCATCTCAGAAATATAGACAGAGAGTGAGGGCCGAAACAGTGTAATAAATATTTCGACAAAGATGAGGACAATATTCCGAATAAATTAAATAGTGTACATCATACCTCATCTCAAATATATAGACAGAAGTTGAAGGTGAATATGGCAATAAAGATGAGGACAACAATCCGAACAATGTAAATAGTGTAAATAATTACAATACCTCATCTCAGAAATATAGACAGAAGTTGAAGGTGAATATGGCAATAAAGATGAGGACAACAGTCCGAACAATGGAAATAGTGTAAATAATTACAATACCTCATCTCAGAAATATAGACAGAAGTTGAAAGTGAATATGGCAATAAAGATGAGGACAACAGTCCGAACAATGGAAATAGTGTAAATAATTACAATACCTCATCTCAGAAATAGAGACAGAAGTTGAAGGTGAATATGGCAATAAAGATGAGCACAAGAGTCCGAACAATATAAATAGTGTAAATAGTTAGCACACCTCGTCTTAGAAATATAGACAGAAGTTGAAGGTGAATATGGCAATAAAGATGAGCACAAGAGTCCGAACAATATAAATAGTGTAAATAGTTAGCACACCTCGTCTTAGAAATATAGACAGATGTTAAAAGATTTTTATTTCTTTATATGTTTTATTACTTTCACCTTTTTTTCCATTCTCATAATCGGCCCTTTAATGACTGACCACTGTTTTACTGAGCCGGCGTGGTAGTATCTGTTAGGGACCCAACTACAGGCAAACACTGAATCCCCAAACAAATAGAAAACACTATAAATATATAAAAATACATTTTTATATTAAAAATACCAACAGTACTTTTTTATACCTATTTTTATTAAATTTACCAATAATACATCAATCAACTTGAAATACGTATTTCGTTATATTAATTCATATAATATCCTAAATTTTCTTAAACACATCAAGCTTTATTCCAAAATATAATTTCAACAAAACCACCACATAAAACACACATATCACCGCCTCTAGTAATTATGTTCACACAAACATATATATACACAAAAACTGAGTATTATCTACCATGTATTCAACTGTGGAAGCAGAATAATATTTATCATATTTCTATTACTTCAAAGTTCCCAGGAAATTAAATTTCTGATGTTGCTTAGGTTTTCAAGTTATAATAATGTTTACAGGTGAATTTTGTCATGTGTTCATGTGTGGCGCTGTCTATTTGCATGTGAACGATACGGGTATTAGCCTTGGTCAGCGTGACTCTGGGACTGGTAATGCTATATAACACCAGTATTTTTCTCAGTCGTCCGGGGGCACTCTCGTCGGTCAGACGTGCGAAATCCAGACAAAACGAATACTTTTTTCCTTTTGCTTGCTTAAATGATGACTACACACCCTTCAAATAGTTAAATGCAACTTCAACGGCCATCTTCTGTCTTCTTGAATAACATTCATCTTTTGTCTTCTCCTCAGTCCTTCTCTTATACTCTCATTCCCTTTAAATCCCTGCGTCCTAGTGACATTACCGCCTTGCTTGGGGTGAAATGATTAAAAAATAAGTGATATTCAGTGAACAATATATCTCCTTTTTAAGTGTTGATTTGCTATTTATTTTACGAGTTAAAGCGTTTTTTTTCCTCTTTTTTATTAATCGCTAACGATGTAGGGTAAATGGTTGACTGCCTGTACCGATCCAGTAAGTATCTGACTCCTCATGCTATCGTCTACAGATTAGGTCAAAAATGAATTCCTGTTGTCATACTTGCGCAGGAGCTACGCAGTTATCACTTTCCAGTCTCGACAGAATTCAAAAGCGTTTCCGACTCCTTCTGGCTTTTATGCGATTCAAACGTTATGCCATCAGCCAATGAATTTCTTTTCAAGTATATTACTCGACGGATGCCTCAAAAATCAAACTAGTTACATTCCATCATCGCCGATCGGACCCCGAACTATCGGGATGAACGGATGAAAGACTATTGTGTCTTAAACTCACACATGACCTCAAGTGGAACACGTACATTCAATACAATATGCAAATAAAATGGTCAACCGCCTGTACCGCTCCAGTAAGTACCTGACTCTTCCTGATATCCTCTACCTTTACAAGAGCCAGACCAGGCCAAGTATAGAGTAATGTTTCCATATTTGGTGAGAGAGCACCACCATCCTCACTTTCCAGTCTCGATAGAATTCAAAGGTGTTTCCGACTCTTTCTGTGTTTTATGCGATTCAAACGTTATGCCATCAGCCAATGAATTTCTTTTGAAGTATATTACTCGACGGATGCCTCGGCAATTAAACGAGTTACATTCCATCATCAACGATCGGACCCCGAACTACCGCCAGTCACGATGACCAAATGAAAGACTATTAAACTCACACCTGACTTCAATTGGAAAACGTACGTAAGATACATCGCTAATTGCTAAAGTAAAGTGTTCAACTCCCTGTACCGTTCTAAGAAGTACCCGAAATACCAGCTATACATTTGAATCACGACAAAAATCCTCTTTACACACGTGTCAATGAAACCTGATGTACAAACTGATTTCTTACAAAGAATACATATTCTATTCATACGAACCTATCCTAAAAAATCTTGACGGCATTAAATAACCCATTGAGGTGTTGATAAGCCGTAAAAGAAAATAAACCAAACCGAACAATTATATTTTGATCCTCACTAACTTCTTCCTCTCTATCCAATTTCCTTTTCCTTTCCATCTTTCTTTCTTTTCTTCTTCCTTTTTAATATTCTTTCTCTCCTCGCATTTTCTTTCTTTCTCTTTCTTTCATTCTTTTTTCTTTCTCCCTTTCTTTCTTTCTTTATATCTTTTTCTTTCTTTCTTTTTTCTTTCTTTCTTTCTTTCTTTCTTTCTTTTCTCTCTTTCTCTCTATAATTCTCTCTCTCTCTCCTTTCTTTCTTTCTTTCTTTCTTATTTTTTCATGTTTGCTTTCTTTTTCTTTCTTTCTTTCTTTATTTCTTTCTTTCTTTTATCTCCCTCTCTATATAATTCCTTCTTTCTCTCCTTTCTTTCTTTCTTTCTTTCTTTCTTTCGTTCTTTCATTCTTTCTTTCTTTCTTCTTCTGCACGCCATCTAATCATCCTTCTTCTTCTTCTTCTTCTTCTTCTTCTTCTTCTTCTTCTTCTTCTTCTTCTTCTTCTTCTTCTTCTTTCACTGCACGCCCCTGAATCAGACTTCTTCTTCTTCTTCTTCTTCTTCTTCTTCTTCTTCTTCTTCTTCTTCTGCTGCACTTCCTCTGATCCGCCCTTTTCTTTCTTTCTTTCGTTCTTTCTTTCTTCTTCTTCTTCTTCTTCTTCTTCTTCTTCTTCTTCTTCCACTGCACGCCCTTGAATCAGCTTTTTTCTTTCATTCTTCTTCTTCTCTTTCTTCTGCACGCCCTCGAATCATACTTCTTCCTCTTCTTCTTCCTCTTCTTCTTCCACTGCACGCTCTTGAATCAGCTTTTTTCTTTCTTTCTTCTTCTTTTCTTTCTTATGAACGCCCTCGAATCAGACTTCTTCCTCTTCTTCTTCTTCTTCTTCTTCTTCTTCTTCTTCTTCTTCTTCTTCTCCCACTGCACGCCCTTGAATCAGCTTTTTTCTCTCTTTCTTCTTCTTCTCTTTCTTCTTCTTCTCTTTCTTCTGCACGCCCTCGAATCATACTTCTTCTTTCTTCTTTCCCTGCACTCTCTCTAATCATCCTTTTCCTTTCTCCTCATCTCTTTCCCTCTCTCCCTTGACAACAGCAAGATCATCAAAGAATGACAAGCCAATACGTGAAAAAGAAACAAACAGGTAAAAGACAACAGGGAGAGAATACATTACAAAGAAAACATTTAAGGGAACAAAAGTTGTGTCAGTAACGACACTGGAAATGAAATTATAAACTTCATTGATGAAAAAGATACCAAGAATAGGCAGCTTCGAGGCTTTTCTAAATATTAAACGATGAGAAGAAAAAAAAAACGAAAAAAGAAAAGCTTATTATTTATTTACTTATATTTTTGTATTTATTTTATTTTACTTTTTCGTAAAAGGAAATATTTATAATAAATAAAATTACATCGAATGTATCGATTCCCGTTACACGCAACAAAATTTCTCTGTTGTAATTTTCCCGATATACTGTCGATGTATTTGGAGAGATGAGTGAACAGTAATGAAGAAAAGAGAAATAGAATGTAATCCTGAAATATAGAAGGGGGGGAAAAAACACTTTCGGTTTTTAGAAGCGCGTGACGTCACGTCATGCTTAGTGAAGGGAACCTAATATGGCGGCTAACTTTCCGCACCTTTTACCGCCATTTTTTTTTTTAAATTTCCGCTTTTGTCGCTCTTCGAGCGCCATTTTGTTTTTATTTCACCCTTCATTATGCTTGCATTGGACACGTCACAGGTTTTGATTATAGACCTGACATCACCATCGAAGCCCAGCATTTGTTTCTTTTATCATTTCTGCATGCATTATTTCATGCGTGTGAGCAGAATGCATCTTCGACTTCGGTTGTCCTCACAATTGCCTGTGTCGTACCGATAAAGGTGAAAACTATTTTCGATTGCGTCTGTGCTTATCTCCCGTGTACGTACGCGTGCCTTTATACATCTCAGTTTACGTGTCAATAACTCAGGGTTCACGGAGCGTGTATCTCAACATTTTCTGTACCTGTATATCGATATATATATATATACGATATATATATACGATATATATAGCTATATATATATATATATGTACCTGTATATCCATATATATATATATATACGTTATATATATATATATATATATATATATATATATATATATATATATACGATATATATATCGTATATATATATACATATATCTTAAAAAAGCAGGGTGACCGTAATGTCCTTCAGCATGCCGCAGAAAAAAAAAAACAAGGAGACTAATGTCTGGTGAGTGAGGATCATGTCTCCCAATACCGTTAGGAAGTTGTCTCTTACTGCCATAGCGTAATGGACAGGGCTCCATCCGGTTGTAATCATTCAGAAAGAACTTCAGCTAACCTTTCAATTTGGGGCTTTGACTGAACTCTTAGCATGGTGAGGTGAGGCTCACTAGATACGTTACCGTGAATAAAAAACGATCGCAGCACAACAGCTTTCCACAAGAGTCCGTCCAACACGGATTGTTTTGGGACCAGCACGGAACATTGTGTCGCTTAGGTAAAGCAAAGCTTGGTTGCTGAACAATGGTGAAGCGGTCGTTATTATCCAAATTCATGTATCCAAGCATTATGGTATCATATTTTACAGCACTAGTTTCTACCTGACGGAGATATTACCTAGAAAATCTAGCTCCCCCGTTTTAAAACCAATTCTCGTTTTTCTAGTCTTACAAATGTTTACGGAGCCTTGTCTGCGAAGAATTATTTCCAATCTTCCAGTCCGTTTAACACAGACGAAACGTCGAAAGATTATTCTGCCGCCACTTCTTTTGCACTCGGTCAGACGAGCTGTATTCTTTGGTTCGACCAACGCGGACCTTTCACAGCTAAGACCTCTTTGTTAGCTGTCTATATCTCTGAGATGAGGTATTATGATTACTTGCATTATTTACATTAGTCGGACTGTTATCCTTTATCTTCCCTGCCATATTCACAACGTTTCTGCCGTTATATGTTACGGCCTTCTTTAGGTAATTAGAATTTCGAAACGAACCCTTTATTTCGTCCACCGAGATGGATTGTTCTAGTTCCACGTGCCATGCCTCTTCCGGATGTCTCAGTTAATTCCCTTTAGCTCAACTCTCCAAGATTTTTGGTTCACCACTGCTGTGACCTGCTGTTAAACTCACGAATATTTGGGTCTAACCAACGCCGTTATCCACCGGGCCATGTGTCCTTGTCCTGTGAATAGGCTCATTTGTCCCGCATTCTAACGTCCAACTCAGAGAGCGCGTACCCAAGAACAGCAATTTTTGTAGAACAAACACCAGCTTGGATGGCTTTCTTAACACTTTTCACCTTTTCAATTCTGGCATCAGTTATTATCGATACACCGAATCCTGATAATTTTCACTTCGCAAATCATTCTTCTTATGTTCGTAGTATTTACCTCATTCAGTTGTACTCTACCTTGACCGGCTACTGAGCCTTCTATAATGAGCACATTAAGAATTTTTAAAAATGAATTATATTAAATGGACAATTTCTTTTCTTTTTCTTTCAGTTTTTTCAGAGACGATAACTTATTTATTATAAGATTTATTCGCATTGATCAAACATTATTCTGTATGAACATATATGAATCATAAACATATATGATCATATATAAAATCATATAATATATTCAGATCATAAATCATAACTATATATTATCAAATATAAAATTATATAAAAAACAATATAATATCATATAAATGATAAATCATAAACATATATGATCATATTACACATCATATGATATCATATATAAATCATAAATCATAAGCATATATGATCATATATAAAATTATATAATATATATAAATCATAAATCATAAACATATATGATAATATATAAAGTCATATGATATATATAAATCATAAATCATAACCATATATGATCAAATATAAAATTATATATAAAATTATATAATATCATATACAAATCATAAATAATAAACATATATGATCATATTACAGATCATATATCATATATAAATCATAAATCATAAAAATATATGATCATATTACAGATAAAATAATATCATATATAAATCATAAATCATAAACATATATGATCATATTACAGATCATATAATATCATATATAAATCATAAATCATAAACATATATGATCATATTACAGATCATATAAAATCATATATAAATCATAAATTATAAACATATATGATCATATTACAGATCATATAATATCATATATAAATCATAAATCATAAGTATATATGATCATATATAAAATTATATAATATATATAAATAATAAATCATAAAAAATACATGATAATATATAAAGTCATATGATATATATAAATCATAAATCATAACCATATATGATCATATTAATGATCTTATAATATCAGATATAAATCAAAATCGTAAACATATATGATCATATTACAGATCATATAATATCATTGATAAATCATAAATCTTAAACATATATAATATCATATTACAGATCATATAATATCATATATAAATCATAAATCATAAACATATATGATCATATTACAGATCATATAATATCATATATAAATCATAAATCATAAACATATATGATCATATTACAGATCATATAATATCATATATAAATCATAAATTATAAATATATATATGTTCACATTACACATCATATAATATCATATATAAATCTTAAATCATAAACATATATGATCATATTACAGATCATATAATAACATATAAATCATAAACATATATGATCATATTACAGATCATATAATATCATATATAAATCATAAACATATATGATCATATTACAGATCATATAATATCATATATAAATCATAAATCATAAACATATATGATCATATTACAAATCATATAATATCATATATTAATCATAAATTATAAACATATATGATCATATTACAGATCATATAATCTCATATATAAATCTCAAATCATAAACATATATGATCATATTACAGATCATATAATATCATATATACATCTTAAATCATAAACATATATGATCATATTACAGATCATATAATATCATATATAAATCAAAATTGTAAGCATACATGATCATATTACAGATCATATAATATCATTTATAAATCATAAATCGTAAACATATATGATCATATTACAGATCATATAATTTTATGTATAAATCATAAATCATAAACATATATGATCATATTACAGATTATATAATATCATATATAAATCATAAATCATAAGCATATATGATCATATTACAGATCATATATCATATATAAATCATAAATCATAAATATATATGATTATATTACAGATCATATAATATCATATATAAATCTTAAATCATACAAATATATGATCATATTACAGATCATATAATATTATGTATAAATCATAAATCATAAACATATATGATCATATTACAGATCATATAATATCATATATAAATCATAAATCATAAACATATATGATCATATTACAGATCATATAATATCATATATAAATCATAAATTATAAATATATATATGTTCACATTACACATCATATAATATCATATATAAATCTTAAATTAAAAACATATATGATCATATTACAGATCATATAATAACATATAAATCATAAACATATATGATCATATTACAGATCATATAATATCATATATAAATCATAAACATATATGATCATATTACAGATCATATAATATCATATATAAATCATAAATCATAAACATATATGATCATATTACAAATCATATAATATCATATATTAATCATAAATTATAAACATATATGATCATATTACAGATCATATAATCTCATATATAAATCTCAAATCATAAACATATATGATCATATTACAGATCATATAATATCATATATACATCTTAAATCATAAACATATATGATCATATTACAGATCATATAATATCATATATAAATCAAAATTGTAAGCATACATGATCATATTACAGATCATATAATATCATTTATAAATCATAAATCGTAAACATATATGATCATATTACAGATCATATAATTTTATGTATAAATCATAAATCATAAACATATATGATCATATTACAGATTATATAATATCATATATAAATCATAAATCATAAGCATATATGATCATATTACAGATCATATATCATATATAAATCATAAATCATAAATATATATGATTATATTACAGATCATATAATATCATATATAAATCTTAAATCATAAAAATATATGATCATATTACAGATCATATAATATTATGTATAAATCATAAATCCTAAACATATATGATCATATTACAGATCATATATCATATATAAATCATAAATCATAAACATATATGATCATATTACAGATCATATAATATCATATATAAATCTTAAATCATAAACATATATGATCGTATTACAGATCATATGATATCATATATAAATCTTAAATTAAAAACATATATGATCATATTACAGATCATATAATATCATATATAAATCTTAAATCATAAACATATATGATCATATTACAGATCATATAATATTATGTATAAATCATAAATCATAAACATATATGATCATATTACAGATCATATATCATATATAAATCTTAAAACATAAACATATATGATCATATTACAGATCATATAATATCATATATAAATCTTAAATCATAAACATATATGATCATATTACAGATCATATAATATCATATATAAATCTTAAATCATAAACATATATGATCATATTACAGATCATATAATATCATATATAAATCTTAAATCATAAACATATATGATCATAAAGATGAAAATATATGAATCGAGTTCGTCACAACGTAAGGATTTCAGATTCGGAATGTGAACGGGAAAAAGAGCCACGCCCAGCTTTTCTCGAGATAAAAAACATGAACAAAAATATTTGCTCTATCTGGATTTGCCCGATTGATGAAAACACCTTATGTAAAAATGTCACTGTTATATTTGGTTTTTGTGCAGGAAGACGAATCTGTTCACAGGAATTTTCAAAACGGTGTTTTCAAGCAATTTAATTTTACGTGCATAGGCCATATATCCCACTAATCAGATCTTGTTTCATCTGAACCTTTCTCGTTTTTCAGATCTTTAAAAAGAGTAAAGTATCCACTACTAAAAACATAACAATATCTGAAGAATGTAATATCAGAAAGAAATAAATGTATTTCTCTTCAGAAGAACGAGGATTGTTTGATAAGTAAGATCTCCAATCCTATAAAACCATTTTAAGACCAGATAGAATAATGAAACGGCTATGAAAATGAAGTCAATTTATTTCCCTTCAAAATAACAAGGCTTGTATATAACGTTTCAAACCATTACAAGGCTTGTACTTGTAACGTCTCCAACCCTATAAGAAATATTTAATGCCAGATACTAATGGTAATGGTAATATTAGCCGTTTCCCTATAAGGAAACATTTGATATTCATTGACCGAGCAGCCGGTATTGGTGGTGTTTGAAATTTATTAAAACTGCAGGCAAATAGGTTTTGCAGTTCCAGTAGCTGTTACCGCTGTTACCAGTATTGACTGGAGTTTTCTTTATAATCTTTGAATTGAAGTGGTGTGAAATGCTAACATCTTCATTATGCCACGATCTTTGTCCATCACACACATACATTTTACCTCTACGGCATGATTTGTCACGCCTTTCATGCATCTGTGAAGAGGGCTGCAGAGTGGAACATACGAATTTAAACTCCAGCTTGTAAAGTAAGAATTGAGCAGCTCCAGTCCAGACAGTAGGATTCCATTTTGCGGTGGTCTGATCTGACTCTTGTAAAGATAGAGCATGACAATAGGTGCCGCCAACTCTTGGAAGAGGTATGGAGACTTAATAAATGTTCAAGGAGGTTTCTGTCCGATTATTAAAGACAACCCATTGGAAGAAAATTTACTAACCAATCAATCCTGGAGCAATTGTCTGATTCGTCTAGATTGCGTTTACTGTGGGACGCCACCCATAGAATGTTCATACACGGTTGAACACTTTTGAGGGGTTTTTGCTGTAGTGGAATAATGGATACCGGCTCGGATTGAGGAATCGGAGAGCCGAGTTCGAATTCCGATCGAATCCATTACATTCCCTTACGTGCTAATACCCTTGGAAAAGCTATGAATCCTTTTATTCCCACCTCAGCTATTGGCAAATAGCAGGACAGACTGGGTTCTATAGTTTGGGATGGCAACTAGTCTACAGTAGAAATGGCAACCTACTGCAGGAAAAAATCTGCCTCATCACTCATGTATCGAAAGCTACATGATCGCCCTAAGCGTGTATCACGCATGACACATAAACTGACTGATTATTTGATTACAAGTGGTTGGTTGGTTTTGTTTGGCGGAATATCAATCTCTATGGGTTATTGAATGCCAACATCTAAATATTTTGAACACAATTTCGGTTTGGTTTGGTTTATTTTCTTTTACGGTATATCAACAACTCAATGGGTTATTTAATGCCGACAAGATTTTTAAGATAAGTTCGTATGAATAGAATATGTATTCTTTGTAAAAAAATCAGTTTGTAAATCAGGTTTCAATTTTTGTATTTTTGTAAAGTGGGTTTGTCGAAAGTCAAATGTATTGCCGGTATTTTACTAAAAAAAAATCAGCTTTTATATTTTTATAGTGTTTTGACCCCAGTTTGGGGTTAGCTATTTGCTAATAGCTGCGACCCAAACAGGTGCTATCACCCCGGGTCAGATGGGCCTGGGGACAACAGCAATTAAGAAGTGGTTCCACATTACTCAAAACCTTCTGATCAGAGGCCTTGCTGCCGGATGTAGTTTATCGTCATACCCAGGATGAAAACACATGGCTTCAACTAAATATATTTTGAATGCAAAGGGACAACTACAGATAAAATGTAGTGTTGGGCATTTTTCTATAAAACTTATTGCTGATAGTTTTATACTTCGATAGTGTTCTGTTTTTGTTCACTATTTGCCCATATCTGGGACCCTAACAGGTGCTACCATTCCAGGTGAGAGTGGCCCTCGGAACAATAGCAATTACATGCAACTCAAAATTCCCAGAGGCATTACTGCCGGATTACAATTGAATACAAACTTGTTAATGTCTACAAAACAGTGCATGAAATATAATAAAGAATTTTCTTTGCTGATCTACAAGGTGCGGCTGGTATTTGAGGACATAGAGATTTAAGATTAATCCTGCTTCCCACTAACTTCTAATGCTTTTATTTTTGCAGCAATCGAGATTGGCTAACCTTATGATAACAAATGAAATGAAAAGGCATGATGTGATTATGGCATTAAAGGCTGATCATAGCGATTTGGATATTGCACGTTCTCTCAGAGTTGCAAGATCGTTTGTCCACAAGATACAAAAAGAGTTAGAAGACGCTGACAGTTCCCAAATGTCTGTATCAAAACGAAAAAGACATTCTGCAGATTCTGATAAAGTGAGAACATCCAAATTTATTCAGGAAGTCAGGCAGATAATTGATGAAAACCGAGGTCAATCAATGAGGTCAATTGCCAAAAAGTTGCATGTGTCTGAAAAAACAATCAGAAGGAGTGTTCATGAAGACATTCGATACAAGTCCTACGTGATGAAGAGAGGTCAATTTATATCTGGAAAAAAAACAAAAGAAAACCGTTTAAACAGATCCAAAAGTCTTTTAAACAGACTTAAAAATCCTTCAGAAGATGGTGTGATTTGGTTTTTCTCAGATGAGAAAAATTTTGCACAAGATCAAAAACTTAACAGAAGAAATGACAAATGGCTTTTTTCAGATCCTTCTGAGGTGCCAAGAGTGATGCGCACAATATTTCTTTCAAGTGTTATGCTATTGGGTGTTGTTAGCAATGAAGGACATGTTATGCCACCACACTTTTTCCACAAGGTCTTAGAGTAAATGATGCTGCTGCTTACATTGAGGTTCTAGAAACAGTTGTCAAGCCGTGGATTGATTACATATGCAACGGCAGGCCTTACATATTCCAGCAAGACTCGACTCTATTCCACAAAACTCTAGGAACACAAGAACTACATCACACCCAACATTTGGCCTCCTAACTCTCCAGATCTCAATCCACTAGACTATTATGCGCTGCAATAGTTCGAGCAATGTATGACATCAATAAGGACCAATTAATCAGAACTTGCAGCCGATTTTGACCTCGTGTTGACCCAAATATTCATGCTAGTGGTGGTTTTATTGAATAAAATTAAATAATAGTTAAATTTTATGTTTATTTGTTTGTAATCAAATATAATGAAATTCATTTCTTCAGCAAGTTTTTTTACTAATCCATAACATCTGTCCTCAAACACCAGCCGCACCCTGTATTTCATGGTTACGCTAGCCTCATAGGTCTCCATCTACGTGTCGTGTCCCTTCACGAGGTCGGCGATCATGGCTATCCACAACTTCTACTCTTTTGTAACTCTTGGCAATGTCTGACTTTTTATCATCGTTTCCTCTCCCTATTCTACCATCCATTTTCACAAGCACTTTAGGTACGTGACTTGCTGTTTATCTCTTGCTTTCATTATGCCATCTGAGTGTCAAATTTTCCATACCTTCTTCCCTCATTAGGGGTCCTAAGAACTTCAACTATTACTAATTCTAAGTGTCCCTTCGGTTTACATTATACTTAAAATTTCCTCATTACACACATGCACCATCCATGCTATTCTCAGTATCCTTCTGTAGAGCCACTTCTCTATTGTCGCAAGTCTCCTCTGCATTTGATATAGGGGGACTGATATTACATAACAGCTGAGCAATCTTCTCTTTGTTTATTAATACTTCCCTTAGCCATCTTTTGCTATTCGGGAATTTGGTGTCACATTTTTATGCCCGTAATATTACTACACAGATAGATTCCTGCTGGTTTGATTTTGACATCTCTGGCGGTAAGTGCGTCGCTGAGAACCGAAGACGGATCGGGATAGCCAAAGAGACATTCCAAAAGATAGGCAATGTATTACGAGACGGGAAGATTTCGTTGGTAACGAAGAAAAGAGAACTGAGCTGCTACGTGACATCTGTCCTCCTTTACGGCAGCGAATGTTGGACGATCTCCTCAAAGATGAAAAAGAGACTCGAGGCAACGGAGGGATGGTGCTACAGAAGGATGCTAAGGATATCATGGACCGAGAGTATGAGCAACGATCAGGGTTTGGAGAGGATGCAAACAAAGAGGAAGCTTATACTTAACATCAGGATGAGGCAGCAGAAATTTCTGGGACACGTAATGAGAAAAGAGTGCTTGGAGAATCTGATACTCACAGGTCGAGCAGAGAGATAAAGAGACGAGGTAAAGCAACGCATGACATAACTAGCGGGCTTAAGCAAGTGGATGGCAGAACGTGGTCTGGGGGAGGTAGCAGAGGAACGAAGCTTATTGAGAGCTACAAGGGATAGGAGGAAGTGGAGAGCCATGATCGCCTACGTCCTGAAGGAAAACGGCACATGAAAAGAAAAGAAAGAAATACATAGAATCAGAAAGATGCAGCTGATATTTATGGCACACGTAATGAGAAAGGAGGGCCTGGAGAATCTAATACCCACAGGTCGAATAGAGGGAAAGAGTGACAATGGAAGGTTACGCATGACATACCTGGCGGGCTTGAGCAAGTGGATGACAATACATGGCCTGGAGAAGTAACAAAGGATCAGAACTTATTGAAAGCAACAAATGATAGGGAGACGTGGAGAGCCATGATCTGTCGTCTTACAATTGATAGTCCTTTCTTCCTGCTTTCCTTTATTGCCTTTTATTTAAATTCCTGGAGTTTTTTTTCTGTGTCTGTCATCAGCACGGTGCCATGTGCGTATCTAATGCTGTTAAGATTGTGTCCAGCAATAATAAATCCCTGTAGGATTTCCAGTTCTCATATGATCGCAGCAAAGTTTGAAATCCGCTGAGAGGTCACATCCTTGTCATACGTTCCGTTCTCAGTTTATTTCTGTGTGCAGAAAGTTTACTCCCCGGTATAAGTCCTGTGACGACACCTCTTCTAGTGCTTCGGCTATGTATCTAGAAAATTACTTACAAAATGCAAAATTGTTTCTGCAATGTTATCGGTCCTGCCTTGGCATCTCGGTTTCATTTTCTCGCTGCTGTAACGTAGCCTCCCGTTGCCTATTTTACTGAGAGTGAAGGCAATCTATGAAACGTTGCCGAGGAGAAAAGGGAATAGAAAGAAAGGGGTCCAAGGACGCAGAAGACGACGATCGATTTTACGATTACATTTTAGAGGGTTGTACTTGACAGGAAAGTAAGAAGTAGGAAGAGAGTTGCAGAAGCGATCAGTGCAACAGAAGAAACCGTTAGAATTATATCTCGTACTTCCACTTTAACCGTAAAATGATGAGACCTAACCGCCAATCTAGTACTACGCTTTAAATTCATGAAATCGAATTGCCGAAGAGGAAAGCTGATCAGAGCACTTGGCATGAAAACATTTATAGAAGAAGCACAGGGTAGCAGGAAAGTGATCAAGACCAAGATGTCAGATCATGACCGACAATATTGCAGATTATTCATCGGATTTTGTCAAGAATCTCTAGACATATCGCAGAAGCCCCCGGCCAGGTATGGCAACAATCATCAATGGAGGAACGAATAGTCGACTTCTAAATGTGCAAAACAGATTCGGGTGAGAAACATTGTCTACCACAAAGGTGGACCAAGTTTTCTGCTCTGGTGCTCCTGCTGCATATTTGGAGATTCTTGAATCTGCAATGATATTGCCCCTGACCTGGCATCTCGGCTTCGGCCCCTTTTCCCACCGCCGTAACGTATCTTCCTACTGTTTTTTTACAATGAATACTTTCATGATAATTGTTCTGGTGAACTTGCCCCTATGGTAGCAAGCCTTCATGAACTTGAAGCTTTTAAAGCGGGGTGCAGAATTAATTTCAACTCGGAATTAATTTCAACACGGAATTAATTTCAATTCAGAACTAATTAATTCCGAGTTGAAATTAGTTCCTAGTTGAAATCAGTTCTGTCAATCTTTAAAGCAAGGTCACTAAATTCAAGTTAAGGGTCAACTATTATCTATCTTGCATATCCTCATGATTTACACTTGTTTTCTTATGCCAAGAAAAACAATCTCATTCAGTAATCATCTACCTTGAGTGGATCTTGAGCCTTTAAAATAAATAAAACGGATTCTGATGGTTTTCTTCTGTCTTTCTGTGCTAAGACAAGACGTATAAATGTACTATGTTAATTCGATTTATATATATATATATATATATATATATATATATAAATCGAATTAACATAGTACATTTATACGTCTTGTCTTAGCACAGAAAGACAGAAGAAAACCATCAGAATCCGTTTTATTTATTTTAAAGGCTCAAGATCCACTCAAGGTAGATGATTACTGAATGAGATTGTTTTTCTTGGCATAAGAAAACAAGTGTAAATCATGAGGATATATATATATATATATATATATATATATATATATATATATATATATATATATGGAAATAGACATAGAAGTCAACACTTAGAGGCGACAGTCTGTTTCATGCTAGACGCAATCGTCAGCCATGTGTCCAGACGATTGCGTCTAGAATGAAACAGCCTGTCGCCTCTAAGTGTTGACTTCTATGTTCACTTTTATATTTACACACGCTCTATCTCTGATATTGAGCACTTTATCACATAAATATAGCACACCCTAAGACTAAGTCAACACTTAGAGGCGACAGTCTGTTTCATGCTAGATGCAATCGTCAGGGCACGAGTGCTGTTATTTTTCTCGGCTATAAAATAACCGCCAAAATAGACTACCCACAATGCACCACTGTTCCGTATATATAAATAGCCGGAAAAAATAACAGCACTCGTGGCCTGACGATTGTATCTAGCAGGAAACAGACTGTCGCCTCTAAGTGTTGACGCTCCGGCCTTCTTCAGGTGACTGGAATTTCAAACAAAACCCTTTATGTCGTCCATCGGGACAAATTGTTCAAGGACACAGGTCCAGTGGATAAAGGCATTGGTTAGATCCAGTGATCAGACCCAAAGAGTTTACGCGTTCAATACCAGACCACAGCAGAGGCGAAACAAAACTTAGAGAGTTGAGGTGAAGGGATATAACTAAGACATCCGGAAGAGACATGGCACGTGGACCTAGGACAATCTACACCGATGGACGAAATAAAGTCTTCGGTTCAAAAGTCCAATCACCTGACGAAGGCCGGAACGTACAATGGCCGAAACGTTGTGAATATGAAGAAGATGATAACGGTTCGAATAATGTAAATAATGCAAGTTATATATATATATGTATATATATATATATATATATATATATATATATATATATATATATATATATATATATGACATGGCACGTGGAACTAGGACAATCTACACCGATGGACGAAATAAAGTCTTCGGTTCAAAAGTCCAATCACCTGACGAAGGCCGGAACGTACAATGGCCGAAACGTTGTGAATATGAAGAAGATGATAACGGTTCGAATAATGTAAATAATGCAAGTTATATATATATATATATATATATATATATATATATATATATATATATATATATATATATATATATATATATATATGACATGGCACGTGGAACTAGGACAATCTACACCGATGGACGAAATAAAGTTTTCGGTTCAAAAGTCCAATCACCTGACGAAGGCCGGAACGTACAATGGCCGAAACGTTGTGAATATGAAGAAGATGATAACGGTTCGAATAATGTAAATAATGCAAGTTATATATATATATATATATATATATATATATATATATATATATATATATATATATATATATGACGACGTATAGGATTAGTGTATACGGAATAAATTCCAATAGCCAACAAATACTATTCTTAAAAGAGTGCTCAATACAGAGTAGAGCCAATATAATTATTTATTCGAAAATTCTAACATAAATATGTTGTAAAATCACTACAAAAATAGCGATTTTTTTTCAATAATTCTGGTGTCTTATCAAGTGATGGCGTTGAATGAACATTCAACAACAATGATAACCATATTTGAGTAGACGCTCCGTTTATTTTAAACAGAATTTTTATTTCGGCCTGATCATTCGAGAAACTAAAGAAAGTGCGCACTTTGATAAGATTTCTCGTATTTGTAGTGATTTTATAACATATTTATGTTAGAATTTTCGAATAAAGTATATATATATATATATATATATATATATATATATATATATCGGACGTCTAGCCACACTGAAGAGTTGTTATGCAGCAAAACATTCTATCTATAGATGACTATATATATATATATATATATATATATATATATATATATATATATATATATATTCCTTTTTGTTTCTTCACACTGTAAAAGCTTTCTGCATTCAATTTTACACCACCATGCTTTTAAAAGCCGTATCACTTTAGACTGCTGTCTACTGTACCTCCCATATCTCTTTCGCTCGTTGTAAGATTACATTTTTATTTGTTTATTTTTCATTTCATATTTCAATTCAGCCTATTGCAAGTTTTCGATTTTGCTTAGTCTTTATATCTTTTAAGCTTGTTAGGTATTCTAAAGGAAATTTGTTTGTACTTTTATTGAATTTATTAAGCGTTATTTCCTTTTCAACCCTAACCCGCATCTGCGCACGCGCCCGTGCGTGTGTGTCTTCCATAAATTTTAAACGCAATGTAATAAAAGGCATTTCTTCGTTTGTTTTGTTTTGGTTTTCCTTCTCTCTTTTTTCTTTCTTTTTTTTTCTTCTATTTTGACTTTTTCAAAGCATTATTTCGTTCATTAAATTTGCTTCGTTGTTTGTTTGTTGTGAACCATTCGGTGAGATTTTTCAGTGCGTGCCACAAACGTTACGAGATCTGTCGGCGGCATTTTTGACAAGCGAGGAATTGGGAGAGAGGCTAATACATTCAAAGCGCTCACGAGACACCAGCAACTTAAACGTCAAATGAATTGTGTAGATAGATAGATAGATAGATAGATAGATAGATAGATAGATAGATAGATAGATAGATAGATATTGAACAAGCTGAGATAGATAGATAGATAGATAGATAGATAGATAGATAGATAGATAGATAGATAGATAATGAACAGGCTGAGATAGATAGATAGATAGATAGATAGATAGATAGATAGATAGATAGATAGATAGATAGATAGATGTGAACAAACTGAGATAAATAGACAGAGAGACATTGAAGAGAACGAAGTAGATAACTATATAGATAATGAACAGGCTGAACTAGATAGATAGATAGATAGATAGAGAGAGAGAGAGAGAGAGAGAGATAACGAAGACCTAAGTAGATAGATAGATAGATAGATAGATAGATAGATAGATAGATAGATAACGAAGACCTAAGTAGATAGATAGATAGATAGATAGATAGATAGATAGATAGATAGATAATGAACAGGCTGAGATAGATAGATAGATAGATAGATAGATAGATAGATGGATAGATAGATAGATGTGAACAAACTGAGATAAATAGACAGAAAGACAATGAAGAGAACAAAGTAGATAACTATATAGATAATGAACAGGCTGAACTAGATAGATAGATAGATAGATAGATAGATAGATAGATAGATAGATAGATAGATAGATAGATAACGAAAACCTAAGTAGATAGATAGATAAATAGATAGATAGATAATGACAAGCCCGAATTAGATAGATAGATAGATAAGTAACAACCCAAATTAGATAAATAGATAGATAACGAAGAGACTGAATTAGATAGAATCAAACAAGACTGAAACAAACCGTAATACACACACACACACACACACACGCATATGCGTGTGTGTGTGTGTGTGTGTGTGTGTGTGTGTGTGTGTGTGTGTGTGTGTGTGTGTGTGTGACTTATATATGTATTATTTTATATATATGTGCGGTACTTAATGGAAAGCACTCAACATCACTGATATGCAACGATATATATATATGTATATATATATACATATATATATATATATACTGGTCACTGATTCAATAACGAATGGCGACAGTCTGTTTTATACTTGAACACAATCTCCATGCTGCCACTTTTGTCTTTACACATGCACACTCACTGTTAGGCACCTATATCAGAATCAAAATAGATAGATAGATAGATAGATAGATAGATAGATAGATAGATAGATAGATAATGAAAAGACCGGATTAGATAGATAGATAGATAGATAGATAGATAGATAGATAGATAGATAGATAGATAGATAGATAGATAGATAATGAAAAGACCGGATTAGATAGATAGATAGATAGATAGATAGATAGATAGATAGATAGATAGATAGATAGATAGATAGATAGATAGATAGATAATGAAAAGACCGGATTAGATAGATAGATAGATAGATAGATAGATAGATAGATAGATAGATAGATAGATAGATAGATAGATAGATAGATAATGAAAAGACCGGATTAGATAGATAGATAGATAGATAGATAGATAGATAGATAGATAGATAGATAATGAAAAGACCGGATTAGATAGACAGATATATAGATAGATAGATAGATAGATAATGAAAAGACCGGATTAGATAGATAGATAGATAGATAGATAGATAGATAGATAGATAGATAGATAGATAGATAATGAAAAGACCGGATTAGATAGATAGATAGATAGATAGATAGATAGATAGATAGATAGATAGATAGATAGATAGATAGATAGATAGATAATGAAAAGACCGGATTAGATAGATAGATAGATAGATAGATAGATAGATAGATAGATAGATAGATAGATAGATAGATAGATAGATAGATAATGAAAAGACCGAAATAGATAGATAGATAGATAGATAGATAGATAGATAGATAATGAAAAGACCGGATTAGATAGATAGATAGATAGATAGATAGATAGATAGATAGATAGATAGATAATGAAAAGACCGAAATAGATAGATAGATAGATAGATAATGAACTAACCGAATTAAACAGATAGATAGATTGATAGAATGACTTCCAGAGTTAAAGAACATGAATGAATTGATTTCATGACTACAATTTCTGAAGATGGAATTGTCGCCCAGTCGACTGCAGAAAAGAAACAAAGGTAAATTGCATTCATTCTTAACTTTCTATTTCTGTCCCTCCACCAATACCCACACAGATATGTGTGGGTTTGTGCGTGCACATTTCTGTACGTTTGTTTGTATGTGTCTGTGAGCGTTTGTATGTGGTGTGTTTGCGTGGGATGAGTGTGTGTCTGTGTACACGCGAGGAAAAATGAACATCTCGACGTACACATGATGCAATAATTTGTGCCAATAAGTTGCTTTGGTTAAATTAAAAAAAATATGCATTCGAATGTTCAATCTCAGTTCTATACATAGTTTAATATGCCGACTTAACCTATTTAAACATATATATAGTATATACAGTTTCCATAATATATATATATAAAGACTTTTTATGATTAACATTCTTTTTATACATGCAAGTATTTAAGTAAATGTCATGTTTTTTTTTAATAATAAACTGTATTAAATAACATTTACCGGCCTGAGTGTCCGAAAGATTTTCGTAGAAAATATTCGTCCTCCAACAGGATTCGAACCTGTATCCTATACGGAACTGTCGTATAACCTGACGTGCCTTATTAACCGATTCGGCCACAGAGGATCGTTCGGTCGGCAAGGTCGAATTTACTGCTTATAAACTTCAATCTTCCATATATATATATGAAGAAATATAGTTTTAAGGTGTGCTATATTTATGGAATAAAGTGCTCAATATCATATAAATATAAAAGTGAACATTGAAGTCAACACTCAGAGACGTCTGCCTGACGATTGCGTCCATCGTGAAAGAGCCTGAAAAATATCGTGAAAAGACCGAATTACATATATATATATATATAAATATATATATATATATACATATATATATATATGTATGTATATAACTTTCAACAACATTCACCAGCCTGATACTAATACTGTTTATTATAAACAGAGCATTTCCACGTACACACACACACGCGAGCGCGCACACACACACATATATATATATATTTATAACTGAATCGGTAGATATAGGTAGGTATAGGAGTGAGCGGTCTTATACAAGCAAATTTAAAGTCTCTATAGTGTAAAAAGAAACAGTGCTCAATGTTAAGTAACAGAGATATTTAAACGTCATGCAATCGTCATGTCTGACTTCTATGTTCACTTTTATATTTATATATATATATATATATATATATATATATATATATATATATATATATATATATATATATATATCAAATATGTGGTACAGTTCAATTTATATTACAAAAACAATTTGAATTTTGTTTTCAAAGAGATTTCATTGAACTGAACGACGTATTTGATTTTAAAAAACTGAACCGATGTGCAAAATTAGACATTACTCTATTTATTGAACATTTATTTCATGCCATATTCACTGATAAAATCCTACAACAAAAATTCTCAAATTACCATATTAGTCAAAAACGCACTCTCTTAAATTTAAAAAAAAATTACCCTTAGCGTTGCGACTGCAAGCCTTACAAATGTTTATCCGTTATCAATAACACATTTCAAAAAAACATATTTCGATTCGCATTATATTTTTTTGTCTCGTATGCTACCTGAATTTTAACAAAAAAAAAAAAATTCCATGCCTGAAGATGACTGAATGTACAGTCGAAAGTACTTGAGTGTTTAAGAAAGACCTAATACATTTTATAATTTCCAAAAACAAAGATCATATCATTCATCGAATGATTGGTAGATTAATGCATCTCTAAAAATGTTGTTATCGAAGGGATTTCGCCATTTTATATCATTAACTATACTAATTTACTTTTCGTATGAATGATTCATTTTAATATACATATATATATATATATATATATGGTAGATCAGGAACTATCATACTGCATATCCGTTTTTGGATTTTGTCGAGAACCTTGAGAATGACAGCGGGAGACCATATATGACAACGCAAAGACGAATAGTTGATTTGTAGATTTGAAGGATCGACTCAGACGAGCAAAGCCTTCTAGCGTGACACAGAGAACCAACTTTCCAAGAGTAAAGAGGCGTGATTGATGAAAGGACAAAGAGAAGAACAGGTATCAAGGCAGCAGAAAATGTCGATTGTATATTTGAAAATTATAGCTATCCGGGAAGCAAGTAAGGGGAAGAGAGTTCCACAGACGGGAAGTGCAGGAGAAGAAGCTATTTGAGTAGAAGAGGCGGTTACATTTAACTGTTTCGACTGTGGGGCCGAGATGCTAACCTAGTAGCACGCTTAAATTTATGCAGTTTGCGAACCAGTGAAAGTAGCTCGTCGGAGCAGTTGTCATGAAATATTTGTAGAAAAGGCAGGTGGAAGCGACGGCACGTCTGTGAAAAAGTGACTGTCGAAGATATGCCAGATCAGGATCTATCATATTTCATATCTCTCTCTCTCTCTCTCTCTCTCTCTCTCTCTCTCTCTCTCTCTCTCTCTCTCTCTCTCTCTCTCTGGATTTTGTTGAGGACCTCGAGATGAACAGCAGGGTCACCAGACAATATATGGCAACAGTATTCAATGCAAGGACGAATGGTTGTTAACCTGATGGATTTGAAAATCTTTGTTATTTAATTTATATATATATATATATATATATATATATATATATATATATATATATATATATATGTGTGTGTGTGTGTGTGTGTGTGTGTGCGTGTGTGTGTGTGTGTGTGTGTGTGTAATAATCCTTTGGTAAAGGTGGATTGTGGCTCGGATTGCGGAATCGGAGAGCCGAGTTCGAATTCCAGTCGAATCCATTACATTCCCTTACGTGCTAATACCCTTGGGAAAGGTATGAATCATCTTCTTTCTCTCCACTAGATCGGGTTCTATAGCCTTGGATGGCAATTGGTCTACCGCAGAAAGAAATGGCATTTTGTCTCTGGATGTTGTTGTAAACCTCGAGATGAACAGCGGGGGAACCAGACCATATATGGCAGCAGTATGTAAATAATAACTCTTAATTCCGGAAATATTATTTTATTTGATTTGTGGTTCGAGATAATCAAACGTAGAGTTTCATTTGCGATAAATTAAGTTTTTCTTAGAATGCAATTGAAAGACGTCGTCTGGATAGGGAAGGAGCATTCCATAATAAGCCATTACAATTGGTAATCCTTCCCGGCGTGATCCAAAAAAAAAGTATAAGAACCCCCCCAAAAAAACCCAATGTTGTGCCAACGACACCTAAGAATTCAACATAAAACAATTCAACATGGCGCGAAGAATTTTTTCTCTACCACGTGCGTTTCAAAAACTACCCAAGATGGCCGACCAAGATGGCAATGAAGGGACAGTATTGCTTAACCTACCAGTCTTCAACACAATCGACGTGCATGTTTGGTTCTCACAGTTAAACGCCATCTTCCAAGCGAAAAGAGTTCACTCCCAAATGGCACGCTTTGCCTACCTTGTTTAAAAGCTGCCGCCGGAGGTTTTCGTCTGTCGGGACGTTGTCCAGCAAGTCTGATACAGACTTGCTGGACAACGTCCCGACAGACGAAACCCATCGACACGTTAAGGGAAGCTATTATATATAGAACAGGGAAATCTGAGGAACGCTGCATAAATGACCTGTTCAACACTATTCAATTGGGCGACAGCAAGCCTACGCAACTACTATGCAAGATGAAGAATCGGCTAGGAAAGTATACAATGTCGGATTCACTGATCCGCAAGCTTTGGATAGACAAACTGCCCATCCACACCGCCCAAATCCTAGCAACCCTTCCCGAGGATTTAGACATGTTGAAAATGGCTGAAATAGCTCACAAAATCAATGAAGCTAAAGCCCTCGATAGAATGCACATGCCCCGAACCACACGGCACCCCCTTCGACGACTTAATAAGCAAGCTGCAACAAAAAAATAAACAAGTTGTCGATTCAGCTACATCGTCTGAGCAGAGAATGTTCACCGCCAGTTCACAACTTATACAATTCACGCCGACGTTACAGATCTAACTCGCAAGGGAGGACGACCACTACCTGTTGATATCACCGCAATTTCGGGTAGGCAGCTAGGCGTTGTACTAAGCCATGTCAGTTCAAACCCCAGCTGGCATCTATACCTAACCAACAGGCTGGAAACGCCAGCCCCAACAGCGCATGTAGACTATTACTATTACGCAAGATGAAGAATCTGCTAGGAAAGAATACAATGTCCGAATCATTGCTCCGCAAGTTTGTCTGTCAGTGTTATTATAATTACCAATATTATATCTTTCTACTCTTTTTATCGGTTTAAGGTTCCAAGTACGTTCACTCCCTGTAACCCCTTGCGTTCTAGTTCCGTTCTATCCTTCCCTGGGGTGAATCGCTATAGATATAGGGAAAGTGGTTGGCTTTCTGTGCCGTTCTAATATAGTAAGTCCCTGACCCCCCATGCTATCCTCTACCTTTAAAAAAGCCAGATCAGGCCGAAAATGGGGTACTGTTGTCATATTTGGACGGGAGCTGCCTAATCCTCACTTTACAGCTTCAAGAGAATTCAAAAGCTTCTCCGACTGCTTGTGGATGACATATTATTTTTCCACCTTTCAACATCTCTCCCGCAGACAGGATGTGGCGGCTATCGCTACTTTCATGTAAAGAGCTCGGACGAACTACATTCTTTAGTTCCGCCACGTGTAACATTCACGGCGAGGAGCCGCCATGCTTCTTACATTGTAGAAAACCACCCATGTTCCCTCCATATTCCATCGGTGAGAAGTTAGTTTCCATTCGATCAGTTTTTTCATGTGAACCACTGATCTGTCCCAAGAGGATGTTTCCCCAAGCACTAGAAGTCTAGGTCTAACCGTTATCTTCCACTCTTCTCCATATAAACTCTTAATGTCAAATTCTACCTTGAGTGGCCCCCGGGCTTTGTATAAGGCGAATCGCACTGTGAAACAAATGCTCTCATTCAACCTCTCATAACTCGATCATCTCGAGAACACGTCGGGAATTTTCTCATAAGGCATATTCTTTACTACGTCACCCGCCAGAATTACTTTTGTATTAAATCGGATGAACGGGGTGCCCATTCAAAGCTGCCACATCTTCCTATCCAACGTCGTGGATATCAGAAATAGCGCGCATGTAAATATAAATATAAAAGTGAACATTGAAGTCAACACTCAGAGGCGACAGACTGTTTCATGTTAGACGCAATCGTCAGACGGCCAGTGTTGACTTCAATGTTCACTTTTATATTTACACACGTTCTATCTCTGATATTGAGCACTTTATCAAATAAATATAGCACATCTCCATATATATACGATTAGTTGTCCTATGTTTTACTGATATTAATATATATATATATATATATATATATATATATATATATATATATATATATATATATATATATATACCCTTGTGCAAATTAATTGAAACAACTGCTTTAGTTTTCTTTCTTTCACCATACGGTCAGATTTAGACTCACTCGATCAAATAAAGGTAATTGCTTACTGCCAAAGCATAATGAGGAAAGGATCCCATCTTCTTGAAAAAACACTTCAGCAAAATTATCTTTGGCTCTGAATTGTGGGGAACTATTATTCATGTCAGTATATAAATAATAATAGGACAACAAATCGACAGCCGAGACAATAATGTTTGGGCGTGAAGAAAATCTGATGCAATCAAGGATGACGCGATAATTTTCAAGACCAAATAAATTTCATCGTACACCTCGAAAATAGATTCATATTACTGCACACCACTGCAAATAGCCTAATCTGAGGTGAAAAAAAAAGAAATCAATCACACCCTGTCACTCGAGTGAGTCTAAAACAGACCGTATGGTGAAAGAAAGAAAATTAAAGCAGTTGTTTCAATTAATTTGCACAAGGATATATATATATATATATAAATATATATATATATATATAGATATATATATAGATATATAGATATATATGGAGATGTGCTATATTTATTTGATAAAGTGCTCAATATCAGAGATAGAGAGTGTGTAAATATAAAAGTGAACATTGAAGTTAACACTCATGCGACACGGGCCGCCTGACGATTGCGTCTAACATGAAACAGCCTGTCGCTTCTGAATGTTGACTTCAATGTTCACTTTTATATTTATATTTACATACTCTCTATTTCTGATATTGAGCACTTTATCCCATAATTATAGCAATATATATATATATATATATATGATGGACTTTCCCATCGAGATCGACATATGAGGTTCTGACAACCACCCACTAATTATCGGCATTCTATGAGGGTCATGACTTTTGAGGCCGTCTCCAGAATTCCATAAAAGACTACAAAGTGTAAAGGAGAGTGTATTGCATGCAAGTGCAGCAGGAACACTGTTCACTGTCTTATTTCGGTTTCGTATTCCCGCAGTCGAATGATGCTTACTGCTTGATGGTGCATTATTCCTGCCGGGCAGCTGGAACGATACTTTCATCTCTTCATATTATTGCTTCAAATTTCTTGAAAAGAAAGGTTGCTCTTCAGTTTATATTTATACCTGATCCAAGGTCTACCAACATACATACATACATACATACATATATATATAAATATATATATATATATATATATATATATATATATATATATATATATATATATATATATATGTATATATATATATATATAATGGACTCTCCCGTCGCTTTCCACGTATGAGGATCTGACAACTTAATTGATTCAGTTATGAAATTTTGTGCGATAATATTAAGTGGCACTTAATGCCCGCTAGTGATTTACAAAGGAGGTCGCATTTGGAGCAAGAGTAAGGATTGTGGGATGAGATCACTTTTAGATTGGCTGACCTTTTAGATCTTGCTCTCACGTCTTGAAGACGAGTCACACAAACGGATTGCAAACTACTGAGTCCAGTACTATGTTGAGCTCCATTCTACAAGGCTAAGCGCTCGAGGGTGTTATGAGGTATATTAACAGCTTGTTTTTGTATCTTAGCCATCGGCGTCCTACATTCCTGAAGCCCTGATCTAACTGGCTGTACATTAGGATCCTGGCTATCCTGTCATCAGACATTCTGAAGACATGACCAGTCCACCGTAACTGAGACTGTATGAGAAAAGTCTCGATTCCTCCAATATTACACCTATTACACAGGTCTACGTTAGATGTCCAATCTTGTAGGTTAACTCCACAGATGGCACCCAGACAGCTTTTATGGAAAACATCCAGCTTGCGTATATGGTACCTCTATGGAGTCCACGACTGTGAGCCGTACAACAGCTCTGTAAAGCCGAATTTTCGTATCGAGTCGAATACCCCAGTCATTCCACAAGCTATGGCGAAGTTTGCCGAAAGCAACCATATATATATATATATATATATATATATATATATATATTTGGGCATCAACCTTTGTTTTAAGCATCATTCGTTAAAAAGGAAAATTTAAATATTTTTTAATTAGATTTCCCAGCGTTCTTACGTTTTTCCATTCGATTTAGGGTAACGGGGTACAAAACTTTTCAAAAATTGTCCTTGTACCAAGCGCATTCGGACACATCTTATATATATATATATATATATATATATATATATATATATATATATATATATATATAAAGAAATATACTCTTAAGGTGTGCTATATTTATGGGATAAAGTGCTCAATATCAGAGATAGAGCGAGTGTAAATATAAAAGTGAACATAGAAATCAACACTTAGAGGCGACAGTCTGTTTCATGCTAGATGCAATCGTCAGGCCACTGTCGCCTCTAAGTGTTGAATTCTATGTTCACTTTTACATATATATATATATATATGTAAAGTTAATCAAAATAAAGATTACTATTCATTTTAGTGGCTATGCGTGTTTGAATCAGCATCACTATTTAGTTTCTTAAACATTGAAGTTAATATCAACCGGCCTAGATCGAGAAGTTTCATTGAATATACTTCCGAAGGAATTGAACCAGTGCCACCAGCCCCCCGTCACACAAGCACACTTACCCAACAGGAAAATCACCCCGATAACCGAAGTGGTCTGTTACCAATTGAACTATAGGCGCGATTTCGCTGATAGAAATAGGAGATCGTGGTTTGATCACAGGAAAACTGGGATATCAACTCAAACAGGCGTCCCCACTGTCCAATCAGAATTCAACGGGCTAAGTTAATATTTCCGCTCAGGGAACAGCTATATGCAAATGGAGGAGACGTGGACTGTGAAATTTAAAACTTCTTTATTCTTTGAATACTTGTTTGGATATAAAGACTAGCAAATTTAATTTAGTTCCCTTCACTTATTTTTATATTTTTGTCACTTTTGTTATTAGGTATATAAATATTTATATATCATTTTCTCTCATGAAAAGTATATAGATAGATAGATAGATAGATAGATAGATAGATAGATAGATAGATAGATAGATAGATAGATTTAAATGGATAAATAGAGAGATAGACTTAAATAAATAGATGTATCGATAGACAGAAAGATTGACTTAGATACACAGATGTAAAATAGACAAATAGATTTAGATAGATTTAGATAGGTAAACAGATTAAATAGATAAATAGATTAGACAGATAGCTAGCTAGATAGACAGATAGATTGACTTAAATAGATAAACATATTTCAAAGACTAGATAAATATATAGATATATGTCTATATAGAATATATATACATATATATAAAAATGAACATTGAAGTCAACACTCAGAGGCAACAGGATGTTTCATACTGGACGCAATCGTCAGGCCTGACGATTGCGTCTAGCATGAAATAGCCTGTCGCCTCTGAGTGATGGCTTCATTGTTCACTTTTATATTTATATTTACATACGCTCTATCTCTGATATTGAGCACTTTATCCCCAAAATATAGCACACCTTAAAACTATATTTCTTATATATATATATATATATATATATATATATATATATATATATATATATATATATTATGAAACTTTTAAATATCAATTTTAATAGGTGTAAAATTAATATTTAAAAGTAATCTTTTCATTTAATATCATTAAAGCTCTATTTTTAATATTATTTTAATATTTTTAATATTGAACACTATATATAAACATATCTGGTGTTTCTCAATTATCATATATATATATAGAGAGAGAGAGAGAGGGGGAGAGAGAGAGATATAAAGAGACTGAGATAGATAGATAGATAGATAGATAGATAGATAGATAGATAGATAGATAGATATAAAGAGACTGAGATAGATAGATAGATAGATATAAAGAGAGTGAGATAGATAGATAGATAGATAGATAGATAGATAGATAGATATAAAGAGACTGAGATAGATAGATAGATAGATAGATAGATAGATATTAAGAGAGTGAGATAGATAGATATATAGATAGATAGATAGATAGATATAAAGAGACTGAGATAGATAGATAGATAGATAGATAGATAGATAGATAGATAGATATAAAGAGAGTGAGATAGATAGATAGATAGATAGATAGATAGATAGATAGATAGATATAAAGAGACTGAGATAGATAGATAGATAGATAGATAGATAGATAGATATAAAGAGAGTGAGATAGATAGATAGATAGATAGATAGATAGATAGATAGATAGATAGATAATTGAATTCGACATACAGATGTGTGATTCTAGACTGTAAATATGATTTATTTACATTTGTGATCTCCATTAATACCTTTTTCTCTTCACCTGCATATTCTCTTTCTTCTTCTACTCCTCCGCTTCCGCTTCCTCTTCGTCGTCGTCGTCCTCCTCCTCCTCCTCCTTCTTCTTCTTCTTCTTCTCAATTAAGTAAGATCTCTACCTGCAGTAAATTATTATTTATATCTCACATTAAACATTCGCTCTCTGCTTTTTTGGGAATTGTCAATAAAGATTTTTACATATGTTCGTATAATTTATGGCGAAATAAATTTCCAAGAGAATGACGTCATAAAGCAATTAAAATTTCCTGATTCTATTTTCCATAATAATAATAATAATAATAATTTCTAAAAAAAGATATTAAAAGCAATAAAGGCAATGTTGCTTCATAGACAGTTTGAAAGATACACCAAGCCCATTAAGACGAAAGATTTGTTGAATTATATGACGAAAGGTTAATTGAAATGCAGACTGAAATCCTGCTGGTAACCGGCCCATGACCAAGCACTGAATACTAATTCTGTCATGAAGAACATCTACCACCAAGTGGATCCGGACAATTGCAGGTTATGTGGTATAGAGGCAAAAAATGTCACTCACATCATTACCGCTTGCGACATAAAAGAGTCACCATGATAAAGCGTCCTCTCATATGTATTGCTGCCCTGGTAGGAAGTACGAACACTAATAGTACCGACACAAGCCAGAGAAGGTGATCGAATACGACCAAGTCGAGATTTTGTGGAATTTCAGTTTTTACTGGGAGAGAAGGTAATTAACTACGTGGTGGGGGTCACATTGGTAAAAGTACATTTACTTGCATGAAAATTGGTGTGCATCACATTCACAGGTGAGTGTTGGAATTTTCGTGGGGAGGGACAGCTTTGCCTAATATGTGTTGTCATGATTTATTTCATCTTATAAAATCAAATAAAAATAAAATGTAGACACCAAAGCAAGTTTCCGACTTAGACTTCTAACCAAGAACAAATATGTTGAAGTCCGACTTTAGATTTCCCACCAAAACAATTTTTCGACTTAGACTTCTAACCAAGAACAAATTATAGAAGTCTGACTTATATTTTCCACCAGAGCCGACTTTATTGAAATCCAGATATCCAGAACTAGCAAATAAGTGTTACAATCCACATTTTTCTTCTTCGGGCTGGGAGAGAAAGAGAGAGACGTACTCCTGTAACTCAACAAACCGACATAAAATTAATCACTATTCCTAACTAGTCGCTCGCCTTGAAGTTGTTGTTTGTGCTTTTGTTTGTTTTTTTTTTTGTCTACATTTATTGTGCAGTATCACCTTGACCCGGATTCGGCTGGCACTACGGCCAGACGTCTGATTGATCTCGTCAATCTAAGATCAAATCACAACGTGGGTATGTTGAATCGAGATCAAAGCAGTTGCTTCGGTGACCAGGCGTTGGAAGCGAGCCGAGTACGACAAGTTGGTACTAGAACCCAACCAGACTTCAACCGATGTCCCAGGGTTAGCCCGTCACAAAGGACCGACGTCACATTTGGCGTTGTGACTGAAAGAGTTCGGGTGTCACGCTTTAACTAAAACTTCGTAATTGCAGGTTATATCTATTGTAAATACGTTTATTTATCTAATTTACTGATTTGTCTTATTTATTTTTAGAATTTAGTAAAATTTAAGCTAAATGCGTGACCTCTCCTAGTTCGAAAAAGGGCAAATTATTGAAGCTCGCATGGCAGGAGCCTCGATCAATAAGGTTGTTGAAATGTTTGGTTTTTCAAGAGATACCATATTAAGGATAAGACTATGGCGCAATTTGAGAAACAGGGCAAAATCTCAAGTAACCGTAACAATTCGGGCCGGACTTGCAAACTTACTGACAGGGACCGACGTGCATTTAAACGCAATGTGGCAAAAAATCATCGGACTAGTGCGGCCAAAGTGACTGCCGAGATGAATAATCATCTGAATAGTCCAGTTTCTACTTAAACTGTTCGTCGTGAGCTCCATAAGGCTGGATATCATGGAAGAGCCGCCATAAGGAAACCTCTTCTCTCCACTCGCAACATTCAGAAGAGGTTGAAGTGGTGCAGAGATCACAATGCCTGGTCTGCAGACCAATGGAAGCAAGTCATATTCTCAGCCGAATCCAGTTTTTCTCTCTTCCCAACTTCAGGGCGAGTTTATGTGTGGAGGCAGCCCAAAGAAGTTTACAACCCTGACTGACTGCCTTCTTCCAACAGTGAAGCATGGAGGTGGATCAATGATAGTTTGGGCCGCTATATGATGGAAATGTCTCGGTCCAATAGCTGCACTGCGTGGTAGAATCAACAGCAAAGATTACCTGAACATTTTGGCAGATCATGTTCATCAAATGGCCCAGACTTTATTCGCTGATGGTGACTGCATCTTCCAAGACGATAATGCTCCAATACATACTGCTTGACTAGTTAAGAATTGGTATGAAGAGCATGAAAGTGAGCTAGAACACATGGAGTGGCCTCCCCAATCTCCAGATATCAATCTTATTAAACATTTGTCGTGCATTTTGCAGCGACAAGTTCGGAGCCGCTATCCTCCACCGTCGAGTCTTAAAGATCTGGAGAAGGGGTTAATGGAAGAATGGGTGAAAATTCCTCTGGAGGAAGTCAGGAAGCTGTATGATTCCATTCCTAGACGTATTAAAGCAGTATGTGAGGCTAAAGGAGGACCACTCCATATTAAATAAATTTTATTTGAATTTAACAAGTGTTTCAATTATTTTGCCCAACCCCTATATTTGGTTAAAAAATAGTTAAAAACTGGGGTTAAAGCATTATGGAAGTATTAAAAGCAAAAACTTATTTCGAATATATTCTCTTCCGGTTTGGTTTGGTTTGGTTTGGTTTATGGCATATCAACACCTCAATGGGTTATTTAATGCCGACAAGATTTTTATTGTTGCTAATATTTTTGTCAAAAATATATTGCTGGTAATATGGTTTATCTTCACAAATGTATTGCTGCTAAAAATCTTTTGTTCAAAAATGTCTTGGTTATTAAAACCGATTTTTACACTCTCATAGTGATTTGACCCTAATTTTTCCTATAGTTTGGACCCTAACAGGTGCTACAACCCAGGGTCAGGGTGGGCCTAAGAACACCAGCAATTAAGAGGTGCTTCCATCCAGTCAACGGAGAGAGACATCAAAATCCGCTGAGGCAAGCCCTGGAGTATCTGGTCTGAGCACCATCTGGAAGTCCTCCCTCTCCGACAATCTTAAGAGGAACTTCTTTAAGGCCACGGTAGAATCTGTCTTGCTCTACGGCTCAGCAACATGGACACTGACGAAGCACCAAGAAGCATCACTTGACGGAACACACACAAGGATGTTACGAGTTGCATTGGACATCAGCTGGAAGAAACATCCAACAAAGAAACGCTAGTATAGACACATTCCTCCTATCTCAGTTTCACTAAGAGAGAGAAGGCTTGGCTAGCTGGAGAAGTAAGTCGAAACTTTTGAATGACACCCTCCTATAGAACCCATTGGGCAATAAAATATCGGTTGGAAACCTCATCGCACCTGTATTGACAAACTTGTAGATGACTCTGTATGCCACCTGGAGGACCTGCCAACGGCGATGTCTGACAATGGCTGGAGGGAACGAGTCAGGAGAATCCGAGAAGAATTCCCAACCTGATGATGATGACTGACTTTCTTGAAGATAAAATGATTAAAAAATATTAAAACAATTTTTCAGGAAAATTAGTGTTATAACATACCTACAGACGATAAAGGGTATGTCCCCATTCACATAAATACAGTAGTAAATACTGTATATATCCTGCAGTTAGAGATTCGTCTCCAGCTGTGCTGGTCGAACTCTCTGCTTTCGGGCCGAGAGGAAGGACAGAATCTCGTCTCTGGAAACAGCCACAAGACTCTGTTTTATGCGGGGTCTACGGGGAAATTTTGACCGAGCATACGGGCTCGAATACCCCACATTAAATTCGGCTTTGTGCCACATCTGACCGCTTGGGGCGGCTGGTAGATATCCTGCAGTTGGAGATGTGGAATTCACTTTAATTACTTCTCGCAGTTGACTGCTTCTTCTACGCACCGCTGGCGAATCTTATATGGGTTGTTCTTGTCCTAAGTATTATTGTGCACTACCAACCTTCGTTTGATTATTCTATTCAGTGACCTTCCCTAGGTTACAACAATAAGTTTCTCAAATCCACTGTTATATCTCTTTCTTCCTATACTGGCTTCCTTCCTAAACTTTAAAAAAAAAGTTATATGTAATTGTAGTATATGAACATCATGACAGTGACATCATTTTCTTTTTTAATTATATGTGCTATCCATTTTAGTTGTTGCTGCTGTTGAAAGTCCTCAAGCTACTACCACCAGCAAGCAAACCCCGAACTTCCACCCACCGTGCTGGGATGGGTGTTAGCTGAAGGAAGTGCTTTGTCTGGAACGTCTGTTGGGACTCAAGTTCACCCCAGACCTCAAGTGGAACACATATATCAGACCCATCGCTAAAGATGCCTGCTAAAATGCTTGATCCGCTCCATTACGTATCTGAGTCCCTCCCCGCTATACTGTAACTTTACAAGAACCAGAGCCGAGCATAAATGAATTATTGCTGTCATATCTGGGCTAGAGTTGCCTAGTCCTCACGTGCCTGTCTTGATAGAGTGCAAAAGCGTCTGTGCGGCCCTGTAGGCCATGAATCATTTTCCGCCCAATCCCCACAAACGAAACGTTGCGAGACATTCTTTTCTCTGTCTCTACTTCCATGGCATGTGTCATGGCGAGCTGCATTCCTTAGTCCCACCAACCCTGACCTTTACAACTGGGAAAGTTCTGAAAGTTCTCCACTGCCTTAGCCGGTTATTGAACTCACACTCTTTGGGTCCTGTCACTGGATCTAACTAACGCATTTATCCACTGTGCAATGTGTCCTTGAGGACACATGGAACAATGAATAAACATGACAGGACAGGACCCAAGGTGTGTGAGTTCAATACCCGGTTAAGGCAAAGGAGAACTTTCAGAGGGGGAATTAACAGGAGATAACTGATAACTGACATCCATTAAACATGGCACGTGGAACGTTCTAGTTCCACGTGCCATGTTTAATGGATGTCTACACCAGTGAGCGAAATAAAGGGTTCAGTTCGACATTCCAACTACCTGAAAAGGCAGGAACGTTGTAATAAATATGGCGACAAAAATGAGAACTATAGTCCGAATAATATATCTATATATATATATATATATATATATATATATATATATATATATATATATATATATATATATATATATATACCCGGTTTTATATATATATATAATTTTTATATTTATATATATATATATATATATATATATATAGCCGTTTTTTTTCAGCCGGTTTTCGATTCTAGCCAGAGGCAACCGGACGTCTAGTCACACTGATGAGCTGTGATACAGCGAAACAGTCTGTCTGTAGATGACAATATATATATATATATATATATATATATATATATATCAATAAGAGACAGCTGCTATAACAAAACTTTAAGCCACGAAACATTGACCATAAAGAGTAAACTGTCCAGTTTCCCACAAAATGATATCAATCTCCGATATTAAAATACTAGGTATATGTCATGACTAGCTGCGACCTGTTCCAGCTGAACAGTCGAACTCTCTGCCTTTGTAATAAATATGACGACAAAGTTGAGGACAAGGGTCCGAATAATGTAAATAATTCCCGAACAAGTTCGGCGGCATGTGACATCCATGTGTGAGGGTCTTTTTTTTTTATTAGAGTCGAGCTTTTTGGTTTATTTTTTTGGGGGAGGGGGTTGTATCAACTTGCGGCATTGGGTGAAACTACCACTAAGAAAACTTATTCAGTGCTTAATTTTTATTATCACCCATACTAAATTTGTTCTAACTAATCCATAGAACGTGGTATCTGAAGTGTTTAGTATTTACTAATTCCGCGTACCAAATTTTTTTTAATAATAGATTCAAGGCTGGTGCTACCATTGCTTTCATTACAATTCCAGATCATAGTTTCTGTTCAGGATGGGGGAATCGATAAAAAGAAGAGAAACAGCAAAAAGAAACAAATAAAGAAAAAAAAAGAATATAAAAATATAAGCTTCACCGTCATGATAAAAGGAATAATCTCTCCTGTCTATAGTTACCTCCCTTGATTGAAAACCAAGTCAAAAACTAAACTTATCTCTCTTAACCATCTGAGATACCTCTCTCTGTCTTCGATCAGCATGGCTGATGCTAACCTCCAGGAGAACGACTCGTTGCGCCTTCTCAGCTGACATGAAGTGGAAATACTATATTAAATCCATTACTAGTTCAGCTGCTAAGAAAAGCGTTTCACTGTGTCATGCTAGACAATTTTTCTCTTCAAAAACTGTCTTACCTATCTCTAAGACTTATCTTCGCCCATGCTCAAAATTTTGCTGCCAGATATGGTCTGGTACGCCTGCTATTTACCGTGATCTAAAATCAGAAGAAGAATCAGCAATATTATGGTCCTGATCTGGCGTCTCGGCTGCAGTCACTTTCCCACCGCCGTAAGGTTGCCTCTCTGTGTCTTTTCTATAAATACTTTCATGGTAATTGTTCGGGTGAGGTATTCGCTACGGTACTTCGACTTTTAAATTTAAGTGCAGTACTAGACTGGTGTCAAGATCACGTCAATTTACAGTTGATCTGGCAAGCTGTAACCGTAAATTCTATACTAACAGTTTATTTTCTCGAACTTCTCGATTGTGGAACTCTCTTCTGGCTCCAGGCTTTCCGACCATCTTTAATCTTCAAAACTTAAATGCAATGCCAATCGCTATCTACTGTCCTCTTGATTACTCTTCCCGCTCATCATTAATATTTCTGTTCCTAATTCTTCCACACCTTCTAACCCATCTTGAATGAATGGCTTTACTGCCTCCCCTGGGGTGATTTTGATTTTTTTTTTAAATAGTTTCCATTATAAAAGTTACACAGTGCTAATCACAAACCTGCTATAACAAAAAAAAAACTGTGTACAAATGTTTATCTGTCGATATTTTTGAGATGAGGTACTATGGACACATGACACAGTGGATAAAGGCGTTAGACCCAGTGACAGGACCCAAAGAGTGTGAATCCAATACCTGATTTAGGCAGTGGAGAACTCGGGGAGTTGAATTAACAGGAGATAACTGATAACTGACATCCATTAAACACGATACGTGGAACTAGAACAGTCTACCCCAGCGAGCGAAATAAAGGATTCAGTTCGACATTCCAACCACCTGAAGAGGGTCGCGGTTGGAATGTGAATTACGAATTATTGCTGTCATGTCTGGGCTAGAGTTGCCTAATCCTCACGTGCCTGTCTTGATAGAGTGCAAAAGCGTCTGTGTGTCCCTGTAGGCCATGAATCATTTTCCGCCCCATCCCCATAGAGGAAACGTTGCGAGACATTCTTTGCACTGTCTCTACTTCCATGGCATGTGTCCTGGCGAGCTGCATTCCTTAGTCCCATCAACCCTGACCTTTACAAGTGGGAAAGTTCTGAAAGTTCTCCACTGCCTTAGCCGGTTATTGAACTCATATTCTTTGGGTCCTGTCACTGGATCTAACTAACGCATTTATTCGCTGTGCCATGTGTCCTTGAGGACAGTGGATAAACATGACAGGACAGGACCCAAGGAGGGTGAGTTGAATACCCAGTTAAGGCAATGGAGAACTTTCAGAGGGGAATTAACAGGAGATAACTGATAACTGACATCCATTAAACATGGCACGTGGAACTAGAACAGTCTACCCCAGTGAGCTAAAGAAAGGATTCAGTCCGACATTTTAACCACCTGAAGAAGGCCGGGGTGTGCAACGGTCGAAACGTGATAAATATGGCAACAAAGATGAGGACGATAGTGCGAACAATGTAAATAGTGTACAAATGCTTATGTGCGCTTGTGAGTGTACACGTGCGATAATCATAAAAACTTGTTTGTTCCCGATGATACCAGACACCTTGTTAAGGTCTAAAAAGCTATTAACACATCAGGTGGACTCAAAAGGTAAGCTTTACATTCATAACCTTGACACAGTAAGTAACAATTCCTGCGTTCTCACATGAGTAAATTGCCTTTGCTCAAATATGCGGATTGTACATGGGGAAGGGGTTAAGCAGCCTCAAGGAATCTTTTATCATGATGGACGAAGGATCGAAGGTGAAGTTGCGTGTAATTCCCCAGAAAACCTTTGAGGAATCATGATTATTCATTTGATACTCAATACGTGAGGTTCGTTGAGTCATTTTATTTTCCAGAATAACGTGGCGGAAAAATAGGTTTCTCCGTTCGATTGTATTCTATGGAAACCGTGCCAAGCTATGTACAAAGTCAAGTGAGTTAAGTTATTTTCTACTTCTGGAATATATATATATATATGTGTATATATATATATATATATAATATATATAGATATATATATATAACACACACACACACACACACACATATATATATATATATATATATATATATATATATATGTATAAATCTGATAGAGTATGGATGGTGGGTATCGTTTTGACTTTAATCATATATATATATATATATATATATATATATATGATTAAAGTCAAAACATAATATATATAAATGTCTTTAAATAAATTGTCGGACTATGTCCAATTCTAAAATATATATATATATATATATATATATATATATATATATATATATATATATATATATATATATATATATATATATATATTTTAGAATTGGACATAGTCCGACAATTTATTTAAAGACATTTATATATATTATGTTTAACGTTCTTTTTATAGATACAAGTATTTAAGCAAATGCTCTGTTTTATAATAAACAGTATTAAATCAGGCCGGTAAATGTTATTTAATACTGTTTATTATAAAACAGAGCATTTGCTTAAATACTTGTATCTATAAAAAGAACATTAAACATAATATATATAAATGTCTTTAAATATATATATATGTACTACGGATAATAGATCCGTTGTTATAATATCCAGGTGGTCCCAGTAATATCAAATATTAAAACTGATCTACAAAGAGAGATCTATATATTTATTATAACAGAGCATATATATTACATAGAAAAAAAATTTAAAAAATACCTCATGTGGGTATAGTCTTCAGCCGCCGCAACCTTGCGCCAGACTTCTTCAGCCCTGGACTGGTCTCGTCTCGGAGTCAGGGATTTAAAATTTAGTTTATATACTGTTCATAAAAACCCCAACATAAGATCATAAGGTTAATATCAGTGTCGATTACAGCGGACCTTTTCCTCCTTTTTTAGAGAGGTACCCCACCTCAACTTACCTCCAACACGGATTTTTTTTATGTTGCTGAAACGTCATTTTGGATGAGCTCGGAATCCTTTCCCCGAATGCTATCTAAACTGAATTTTAAATCCCTGATTCCGTAACGAGTCCAGTTCAGGGTTTTAGTAGACTACCGCAAGGTTGCGCCGTTTGAAATAGGCTCTATTTGTAATAAGCATTAAGTAATATATATATAGATATATTTGAAGTAATATATATATATATATATATATCTATATATATATATATATATATGAAGGAATATACTCTTAAGGTGTGCTATATATTTATGGGATAAAGTGCTCAAAATCAGAGGTAGAGCGTGTGTAAATACAGGATGACCCCCAAAAAACGGGAATTTTTGAAGTGCGTATT
>OZ038497.1:18848466-18868466 GCA_964036315.1 Acanthosepion esculentum | reverse complement strand
TATATATTTAAATACATATATATTTATATATATATATATATTTATATATACATTTATATTTATATATATATTTAAATATATATATATTTGTATATATATATATATATATACATATATATATATATATATACATACATATATATGTACATATATATATATATATATATATATACATATATATATATATATATATATATATATATATATTTAAAGACATTTTATATTCGATATATTTAAAGACATTTTATATTCGATTTTTTATATTTATATTCGATTTTACTATCTTTAAACTTATCGACCTTGCTAACCAGACGCTCATCTGTGGCCGAAAGGTTAAGGCACATCACGCGAAATGATGGTTCCGTATAGGATACAGGTTCGATTCCTGTCGGAGAGCGAAAATTTTCTATGAAAATTTCTCGGACATTCAGGCCGGTAAATGTTATTTAATACTGTTTATTATAAAACAGAGCATTTGCTTAAATACTTGTATCTATAAAAAGAACGTTAAACATAATATAAATGTCTTTAAATAAATTGTCGGACAATGTCCAATTCTAAAATATATATATATATATATATATATATATATGATAAAACAGTTTTAAGTTTACTATATGTATGGGTAAACATCTATAATATCCGAGTTAGAGCGTGTGTATATAGGCGTGGGCACTAAGCAATCTTCAAACCATTTGTTGGATGGTAACACGACAATTTATATATTGTTCCTCTGTGTCAGTCACTGATGTGTTAAAGGTTATGAGTGAATTTCGACGACAAGCCTCAGGTTGTGGCTTTAGATATCTCGAAGGTGCTTAGCAGTGTTTTTATGCCAGCCCTCTCCACAATCTTAATTGCGATGGTGTATCTGGCAAGAAATTTGTCAATCTAATGGGTCTTAATAAGTCGGTTAATGAAGGTCATCGTGAATGGCCGCGCTTCTAGATTGCATTACAATAATGCGGGTGTACACCACGAATCTATTTTTAGACCTACGTTTTTTTCTTATCTTCAGCAATGTATTTCCGAATGTCATCAGCTCCCAAATATGTACTTATGCTAATTACAAGAGTCAACAAAAAAAGAATTAAAATGGTGTCGAGACACTAAGCATTTTTCAGCTAATCTGAGGTCGCTGATTCTGAAAATGACCTTACTTTTTCTTGGTTAGGTACTGTTTTGCTGTACAGAAATGCCTCATTTTTGTTAAAAAAAAAGCATTTTTATTTGTTTTCCGTAAATAGGATATTATCCGATAGCAATATTACTCAAATCAAAATCCTAGAAACCTCTCAGTTCGTATTTAAACCAACAATTATTGGTCTGCTTATTGAGAAATAATATGTTTCCAATAACATTCAGACCCTAAGTTTTTAAAAATAACACGATTGAATATACCAAAACCAACAAGCAGCAATAAAACCTTCGTGGGCATAAGGACTATTGTAAAAATTTTCCCTTTCTTGATTGGATATCATGTTCAATATTATTTATGTCTATTTTGATTCTCCAGCAGTATCATGTAAAATGGAATAGTTGCATTCAGTTGGGATGTCTTTTAGTTGGAATTTCTTTCCAACTATGAAAACAAAATTCTCTCACTGCGTTTGTTTTCCTTCCGTGGTGAAGGGTAAAAGTAATGGGAGAAATTTATAAATATCAAACAGAAGATTTTAGGGTTTCATTTTTTTATGTTACCTTAATTATCTGTTTACTAAAGTGTATTACTGATAAAGGTTATCAGTTAATTTAAATTTTGGCGATAAATTGGGATAGTCAGTTACTTTCTTTGGTTATAAAGGGAATCCACGATCAACAAAATCTTGTCAACCAAAAACATAATTTGAAATGGTGTCGAGACACCAAACATCTTTTTTAGCTAATTTAAGGTCGCGGATTCTGAAAATGACCTTACCTTTTCTCGGTTAGTTACCGTTTTTGCTATACAAAAATGCCTCATTTTTGGAAAAAAAAAAGCATTTTTCCATTTGTTTTCAGTAAATATGATATTGACCGATGGCAATTTTCTCAAATTAAAATCGTAGAAACTTCTCAATTCGTATTTAAACCAACAAATATTGGTCTACTTATTGAGAAATATTATTTTGCAATAACAATCAGACCCTAAGTCTTTAAAAATAACACGATTGAATGTACCATACCAAGTATTTTCATCAAATCATTTAATAAACTAACAAAAGAAATAAAACCTTTATGACCATAAAAACTATGGTAAAAATTTTCTCTTTTTTGATTGTCTGTCATGTTTAATGGGATTTAAGTCTCTTTTGATACTCCAGCAGTTTCTTGACTTTGACTTGTATCGGTTTTCACCCTGGTCGGGTTGAACCGAGCAAGTACAGCATCACGGACCATCGCTGCCCAAGCCCGCCGATCCTGAGCCGGGTCACACGAAATGGCGAGCCACACGCGATTCCATTGTCGAAGACCAACTACTTGCGGACCCGATAGTACTGCTAGGTCATCCTTAATTGTGCTAGCCCACGTCTTTAGCTGCCCACCGACACGTCTTCGCCAGCCAGGAAGAGAAGGGGGGAGAAGTACATCGAGGATGAGCTCTCCCTCCGGGCGCCGAGCTGTGTGCTCGAACCATCGGAGACGACGCTAGAGCAGGACGGGTGGAAGAGGACTGGGACTCAGGCGACGACATAGAGTGGTTGTGGCCACACGATCAATTCGGCGGCATCGCAGAATGCAGTGAAGGCAATACAATACTCCAGCTGTAGTCAGCCATCATTCGTTTGTCCCACCGTCTTTGGTAGCTCTCTTCCATTGTTTTGATATCCTGATGGAATCGTTTTCTTTGCTCATCACTGATACTGCCGCAATTATCAAGAAATTTATCAAGATGGCTATGTAAAAAATGAACCTTAATACTCATAGTAACGCCCTTGTCCTAAGCTCCATCACATTCAAAAGTATTCGAAAAGCAGCTTCAAAACAGAGGGAGATTTCAAATTAATGGCACAAACAGCTTTCTGGCGATTTCAAATCAGGGTGTGATTAGATGTTCCTAATCACGCGTGGAGGGCAGATGTTATCGTGAAACCATTTTCATGGTGTCCATCATGTGCAATGGAATAGGTGTATTCAATTGTAGTTTCTTTCCAACTGTGAAAATGTGCTTGGTTTCCTCCTGCAGTAAAGCTATAAAAGTAATGGGATGAATTTATGACAATCAAACAAAAGATTTTAGACTATTTACGTTATTCGGACTATTGTCCTCAACTTTGTTGCCATTTTTATCACAACGTTTCGCCCGTTGTACGCTCCGGCCTTCTTCAGGTGGTGGGAAGCTCGAACTGAACCCTTTATTTCGCTCACTGGGGTAGACTGTTCTAGTACCACGTGCCATGTGTAATGGATGTCAGTTATCAGTTATCTCCTGTTAATTCCCCTCTCAAAGTTCTCCACAACCTTAACCAGGTATTGAAATCACACTCTTTGGGTCCTGTCACTGGATCTAACTAAAGCTTTTATCCACTGAGGACATCTGCGTGTAAATTTATGGGTATTATAAACCTAATGTCTTCAGCACATTTTTTTACCAGTGCTCATATTGCAATTTTTGCTGTTGTCATTCCATGTTTTTTACCAGAGCTCATATTGCAATTTTCGTTGTTATTATCGCTTTTTTCTGTCACTCCTTATCACTGGTTCCCATATTGTATCCATTTCTATTCTGAAGATTTTAGAGTTTCATTTTTTTTATGTAACCTTAATTATCAGGTTTACTAAAGTGTATTACTGATAAAGTTTATCTGCTAATTTGAATTTTGACGATAAATTAGAAAAATTCGGTACTTATAAAAAATAGTTTATTTCAGGTGTCTGACATAAATTGCTCGGCCAACCTGAGAATTGATGGGTTTCTACGACTTTCATTAACTAAATTTTGCGATCAGCCAAGATCGTAAATTGATCTTTTTTCTCAAAAATGAGCAAATTGCAGGACAGTAGAAACGATAGCTAACCATGAAAAAAAAAGTCATTTTCTGAATCAGGACCATGAAATTAGCTAAAAAACGTGTTTTGTTTCATGGCACCAAAAGTCGTATTGACCAGTGTAAGATTTCAGAATTTTAGGCGGAGACGTTAGAAGTATAGAGCTGAAGTAGACTTTAGCTGGAACCAGGGTGGGGTGATTACTGGGGGTGAAAAATATTATTAAATATCGAGAACAATAAAAGAATAGAATTTAAGGGAACTGAACTGTTCTACTCTAAAATGATGAGACATTATTGCCAATCTAGTGATGTGCTTAAATTTACAAAGTCTAAGTGCCATAGACAGTAATATTTAGTTTTTGTTGAATACAACAAGTGTAGCACAAGGCCTAATTGGGAGGGGGCTGATTTTCAATCTGTTTTATCTTACATTTTGCTAGTCCCAAACACTGATAAAAAAAAACAACACATTCTTACTTTCCATTTTTACTACAGTCACCACAATACCTCATGGTCTCTATAAAGTCATAATTTGTCCCCATATGAGCAATTTGTCTGGATGGGGGATAAAAATAACAATACAGAAGATTTTATCAGAACAATATACCGTAAAAATATAGGGTGACCCCAAAAAACGGGAATTTTTGAAGTGCGTATTGCAAGACATGAGCAAGTGGCAACACTGCGAGACAGTGACTTTGAGCAAGTAAACATTTTGCCATTTTAGTAACAAGAATGAAATTCACAATATCCCAGATGAGATGTTGCATCAGTAAATAGGGTTCTCAACAGCAAATTTCAAGAATGCATTCGTACAGGAGGACGCCATCTGCAGGACATAATTTTAAAAAAATGAAAATTCCATCATTGTTTCTTAAATGTCATGTTTTAAGGTTTCAATTACTATGAATTAAATGTTTTTCTTCCATCACTCTTGGTTTTATTGGATTGTTAAAAAGTTCCCGTTTTTTTGGGGTCACCCTATATTTATAGACATGGCTACATTACGTCGCTAGGAAAAGTGACTGAAGCCGAGATGCCAGGTTAGGACCAATAACATTACCGAAAGTTATCTAAGATTGAATTCCTTCCGTATAATCTCACTTGGGATGAAGTGACAACAAGTACCCTCGGATTTCCAAATAGGTTTTTATGCTAATTTGATGACTATTTAATTTTGTCTTAATATATGTCCGAGAAAGTAAAACTGGCAACTGCGCTCAAAAATGACCGGGGATCAGTTGGTGAATGAGGTAAAAAAATTTAACGACTTCAAACGAAATTCCTGTCCCTTAATCCTAATAAAGAAGCATTTTGCACCCCCACCCCTCCCCAACATCCACTTATTTAAAATTGTAGGTCTCACGTTTATTACTTACATGAATTCTAACTAATTTATTTAGTCAATTACTTGGTTGGCTGATAAAAAAAAAATAGATTAAAGGAATTTTGAATCAAATATAAAACAAAAAAAAAATTAAGCTCAGTTAGTTCATTTTGTTGTGCCAGCTGATTTTGTCAGTCATGGAACGAAAGAGGCATGATCGCTGAAGCGTGTATCAAGTATGGCAGCTACTCAGTCATGGATCAAAAGATCCAATACCTTAATTATTTCATATTTAACGCGAAAACAGAAAGCTCATCAAATTTTTAAAAAGATAAAACAACGAACGATATAAACAAAGTTAAAGAAACGTGTTACATTATAGTAGATATCAACTCAACCACAACTACAAATAAAATGTTTGGTTTGTTTCATTGCTGCTAATATTTTTTATCTATCTATCTATCTATCTATCTATCTATCTATCTATCTCAGTATATATTGGTTTGGTTTGGTTTGTTTTACGGCATATCAACCTCAATGGGTTATTTAATGCCGACAAGATTTTTATTGCTGCTAATATTTTTTATCTATCTATCTATGTCAGTATATATTGGTTTGGTTTGTTTTGTTTTACGGCATATCAACCTCAATGGGTTACTTAATGCCGACAACTTTTTTTTTCCTGGTAATATTTTGTTTTGACAAAAGTCTATTTCTGGTAATATTTTTTTTCCTCAAAAATGTATAGCTGGTAATATGATTTTCAAAAAATATATTGCTGGTAACATTTTATTTTCTTAAAAATATATTGCTGGTAATATTTTTTTCAAAAATATATTGCTGGTAACAGTTTTATTTTTCTTCAAAAATTTATTTCTGGTAATAATTTTTTACAAAGTATCTCCGGTATTAAAACCTATTTTTACGCTTTTATAATGCTTTTTACCTCAGTTTCGGAGTTAACTATTTGCCCATAGCTGGGACCCTAACAGGTGCTACCACCTCGGGTCAGTGTAGACCTGGGAACACCAGCAATTACGAGGTGGTTCCACACTCTTCAAAATCTCGTGATTAGAGGCTTTGCTGTTGGACGTAGTTTATCATCATACCCAGGACACGGTTGACAAATAAAATGATTTATCTAAGCTTTGATATAACATTTGTTATAACTACATCTAAAAGAATAATCAACTGAATTAATACAAAACAAAATAAGAGTCTAAAACCTGAAGCAGTACCCTATCACCTGTAAATTTTTGTTTTAAAACAAGCAAGGCACTAAAGCCACTAAGACGCAAGGAGTTACTGAGTGTGAGAATATGATAAAAAAAGGCTCAAACTTAATAAAAACAAAGTTTTATCGTCAAAATGTTTATGTTATTATTAAGAGGAAAGATGAAAGTATGTTTCGATTATTTAATTTTTTTAAAATCCTTTTTAGCACGTTCGAAATTTTAGTTAAAAATCTTGTTTTTCTCGCGTCAGCGGTCGGCCAAAGATTAGTATTGGAAATTTTAGTGTCTTTTTCGTGGTACAAAACACATTTTGGAAATTCTTGCAAAAATCAAATCGGGTTTTCATGAAATTTTCAGGACATGTTTATAAATGAATGAAATTATTTTAAAATTTTGTTTTAGAAAATCTTGGTAAAAATATTTTAATTAGTTATTTCAGCAAAAATAAATCTTTCCAGTGAATTTAAATTTGTTTTTGAAATACATCAAATTGGAATATTAAATTTAATCTATTAGCTTGAAAGTAAAAGCTACGAGAAAGATTTGTTTTTCCATTTTTTAAAACTCATTTTAAACCTTTGGTATTGCATTTTTGTGGAGGTCCCTACATAAAATAAACAGGTAATTCTTTTTGGTCCTAAATGAAATTGAGTAAATGGGACCAAATATTTGGATGATGACTCCAAAATTAAAAGCATTCTTTATATTTCCTTAAGTATAGGATAAGTAAAATTCGTAAAAATAAAAAAAATAAAAAATGATGCCTTTCAGCCTTCGACTTTTTCAAAGTTATACTTTGGGGTTACCATAACGCAATGTGGCTCATCTTCATTTTTTTCCGTTAAAATCTCTTAAATCAAAAAATAATGCTAAGTGCATTTTGCCACTCACGTGCGATTATATACATACATACAAACATACACATACACACACACACACACACACACACACACACACACATATATATATATATATATATATATATATATATATATATATATATATATATATATATATATATATTAATAAGGGCTTTGATTTTTTTTTCAGCAATTTTATTTTGATTTAAATTCTCACGACACCCCTAAATATTTGCACCGACACACTAGGGTGTCGCGACACCCCGATTAAGTAGTACTACTCGACATGTATGGGGGGGGGCAGAATGTACAGTAATCCGGACAGATAGATATCAATCTATTTGATCGCTATTCTGTCTCCATTTGAAACCCGAGATAAATTTATTTTTAAAATACGAATCTATCTATCTATCTATCTATCTATCTATCTATCTATCTATCTATCTATCTGTCTGTCTGTCTATCATTCTCAGGCTGTTCCTATCTATCTGTCTGTCTGTCTATCATTCTCGGGCTGTTCCTATCTATCTATCTGGCTGTCTATCATTCTCAGGCTGTTCCTATCTATCTGTCTGTCTTTCTATCATTCTCAGGCTGTTCATATCTATCTATCTATCTACCTATCATTCTCAGGCTGTTCCTATCTATCTGTCTGTCTTTCTATCATTCTCAGGCTGTTCATATCTATCTATCTGTCTATCATTCCCAGGCTGTTTTTATCTATCTATCTGTCTGTCTATCATTCTCAGGCTGTTCCTATCTATCTGTCTATCATTCTCAGGCTGTTCCTATCTATCTATCTGTCTGTCTATCATTCTCAGGCTGTTCCTATCTATCTATCTGTCTGTCTATAATTCTCAGGCTGTTCCTATCTATCTGTCTGTCTTTCTATCATTCTCAGGCTGTTCATATCTATCTATCTATCTGTCTATCATTCTCAGGCTGTTCCTATCTATCTGTCTGTCTATCATTCTCAGGCTGTTCATATCTATTTATCTATCTATCTATCTATCTATCTATCTATCTATCTATCTGTCTGTCTGTCTATCATTCTCAGGCTGTTCCTATCTATCTATCTATCTATCTATCTATCTATCATTCTCATGCTGTTCCTATCTATCTATCTATCTATCTCAACCTATTAGTATCTGATTATCTATCAGTCTGTTCACATCTATCTATCTGTATATCTACCTACACACACAGCTAACGAGATTATGTTCTTCAAATAATGTTAGAAAGTTGGTTTAGAAATATTTTCCACATATTTTCTTGTTGTTTTGATGATGAGTGATCTCCTTGAATGCTCATCATCTAGAAACGACACTCGACTAGCCTTGCAATGCTCGCGTCATTCAGAGATATATGTTCAAAAAGCCTTTTGATGGTCACGGATGCATATGTTGTTTACAGGAGCAAGGCCAACGTGGCTGGGCCTTGTCCTATGCAAACATTTATTAAAAAATCATTAAAAATTGTGTAGCACGAGTCCTTAATATTAAGGGGCTCGGTGTCCATACATAGGAAATATTTGTAAATAAAATGTTTCAGTATTTTTTATTGTTTTTTTTTAAATCGAGGAAATGTAGAATGATTGACAAAGAGAGGATATCTTTAAAAGGGGATAATTACCCTCTGGATATATATATATAGAGAGAGAGGGGGAGGGGGAGTGTTAGAGATAGATAGATAAAGAAAGAAAGGAAGAAAGAAAGAAAGAAAAAAGAAATAGAAATGAAAACAGATAAATATAAAATATATAGAGAGAAGTAGATATGAAAATAAAGGGATAGATACATAGATAGATAGATAGATAGATAGATAGATAGATAGATAGATAGATAGATAGATAGATAAACTAACAAACTAACTTCGACAGATAACTCGATAGACTAAGTGTACGCTTGGCAGTATCAAATTTATTAATAGTGATATTCCGGAATCGTCCTAAGTATTCAGATTTCGTTTCAAGTTGCTTCTATTCATTTTGCACTGACCCTGTTTAGAATGGTTTGAAGCTTTTTCTTTTCAGAAATCATGACAACGTTAGAAACAAAATAGATTTCATTTCTTCTTGGCAGATGTGCAACGAAGACGTACGATAAAAAGGAGAACAAATTTCTGTGAAAATTTGTTCTCTAATATTGCTTTATCAAAACACACCGTTATTGTTTCTTGTTCACGAGAAATTACGAGGTTAATACGATAAATAAGGTGAATTTTTCGGTATAAGGACTTCTAATACAGATAGAAAATTACTTTTTTTTCAACGTAGTCTCCCAACACTGTCACACACTTTTCCCAACTGTGCACAAGCTTCCGTATTCCCTCAGCGTAGAAATCTTTGGACTGATGTCTCAGCCAATCGCTCACAACACTTTTGACTTCATCGTCACTTTTAAACTTCGTGCCTCTCGTGAACGCTTTCAAGGGACCAAACAGGTGAAATTCTGAAGGCGCAAGAGTCTGGGCTGTAAGGCGGATGAGGGACCAGTTCCCAGCTCAGCTCGTTGATGGTCTGCACCATTTGGGCTGCTGTGTGAGGCCTTGCGTTGTCATGATGCCAGATGACTCCTTCTGACTGATGATCCCTGCGTTTGTCCCGACAGATAAGCTCAAAGTCCTTGCAATGTCATCCACTGTCACCCTTCTGTCAGACTCAATGAGGTCATTGACTGATTCGATCACCTCAGGAGACCTCACTTCTGTAGGCCTCCCAGGCCTGTCTTCATCCTCAACACTGCTCCGTCCTTCTTTAAACAATTTAGCCCACTTGTAGACATTTTTTGGCTGAAACATGTGGCACCATACACCGTTGACATTCTCCTATGAATTTCAACTGGTTTGCACCCTTCAGCAACCAAAACCTTGATAACTGACCGCTGTTCAATCCTGGAGCATACTTCTTGGTCGGCTATCTTTGTTAATCGCCAAAACTCTCAAAGTTTGTTTTTTTTTTAATCTGCAAAAGAAATTAAATCCACGTGAAAAAGAAGTAAAAAAAAAAAAAAAAAAAGTAAGCTTAGTAAATATCTGAGTAAATAGTCATTTACTTACAGATTTCGGTCTGAAGAGGTGAATATATAGATATTCACAAAATAAATTTTAACTGAAATGAATCTTTAATGTTTTCTTCTTGATTATATATATTGTTGTGGGGCAGACCCCTTTTACACAAGATGGACTCGTCCAAAGTATACTTATACCGACAGAGAGAATACCTGCAGGTTGAGATACGTTGAGTCAGGGTGAGAGATACGGAGACAGGGTGTTCACAGAGAGTTATACGAGAGTCCAGCGAGAGAGATAATTACGGCTTCACTTAGAGAGACTTGTACATATACTTTCTACTAACCCGCATTCCTGGACTACTAATCTTCACTTCAAGTCTGTATTCTTATGTTTAATACACTTATTTTTATATCTCAATTACTGGCGTTGTTTATTTATTTGTGCAGGATTCCATTCCCGGAATCCACAACACTAATAATTTTTTTTCTGTCTCTTAATACTTTGGTTTGCTTTTGGAAGGGAACTTTCGCTATCCCTTCGGATTTCATTGTCGCACTTTCCGTCCTCTGTTAAAACACTCTCAGTCATTTAAATTGTTCTACTTTTTTTATGTATTTCAAATTTGTAATTTGTACGTTGGACTGTTCCTTTTAATGCAAATTATGCATTCTGTCACAAATAATAAAAAAGCAAAACAGAAAAATAACCGACAAACCACCCACACAAACCAAACCCACCCCAGTCAGAGAGTAAAGGTTGAATGCCTATTAAACGACAATTTCCAGCAAAGTAATTGTTGTGAGACCAATACTTCCCTACATCATGGACTCTCCCAGTACTATATTATTATGTGAATGGTAGTATCATGGGAGTAGTAGCACCAGTAATGCGCAGCCGCGTACGATACCAATACCGAGCACCACTGGATAGTAAGCTCTGCTTACACTATTCTTTGTAACTTTTCTGTTTAATATATCTTCCTTACCTCTAACCCGTGTTCCGTGTTTTCCTTCCGTGGCCCCTACTTCGACTCCACTTCAGTAATATAATATAGCAAGCCACTGTAAAACTAGCAGATAACGAAGGAATATATATATAGGAGTAACTGGAGAATCCTAGAAGCCCCACTCTCAAAATATCATTTATCAATAATAAACAACAAGCTCAACTCTTTCTAAATATATATGGGAAAGTAAAAACAAAATATACCAAAAGTACCATAGAAATAAAGAAAACAGCACCAGCCTACGACAATAAATCTCAAAACTGTAAACATTGTCTGGAGGAGAAAATATCTATAATTATCTTCCCATACCAAATTACTAAATGAACGATCAGAACTTATCTTAAAATGCAGATAAGAAAAAAAGATTTGTGCTGCATTACTTAAAAATCGAGAACTAAATACGAATACCTTGTAAAACATCACCAAAAAAAATGCAAATATATGCATTATTGTTATGGGACCTTACCTATAACGACAGAGTGAACTCTTCCTGACACTATGGATACTGCGCCTCTCAAGAGAGAGGGAGGAGACGGAATCAAGTCAAGCCAATAGTAGTTCACTCCAAACCAGACTGACAGGCATACTAACACGTCCCACATCTTGTATTATTATTTCTGTGTAATATATCTTTGTTATTTCTACTCTTGTGTTCGTGTTGTTCTTCCTTCGTCCTAACCTTGGAGCATAACAATTATATACCAAAGAGATAACCTAATATAATATATGCATACTTTAAAGCAGGGGTCACCAAACCCTTTTTCCCGCAGAGGGCCAGATAACTGAGAGAATGACAAGCGCGGGCCGAATAACCATTTTATTCAATACAATACACTGAACATATTTATTTACTAGATGTTATCCAAGAAGGCGACAATAGTTATATCACATCATAAGGCAAGAGAAGAAACTGTTAACATAGAACTTGCCATTACATCTAGCTATTTCAAGTGTCAAATGGTGATACCTTGCTGCTAAGCAATTACTGCATTTCAATTCTTAAAGTCCAGGTACCAAAAAGGCACCGTTCATCAGATCGATTACCATGAAAATATTCATAGAAAAGACGAAGCTACGAACTACGGGTGGAAAGTGACTGTATCCGAGATACCAGGTCAGGTCCGATAAAATAGCAGATTCTTCTTTGGATTTTATCAAGAATCTCAAACTAAATAGTGGAAGCATCAGACCAGATTTGACAGGAATATCTATTGCTTAAACCAGGGATCACCAAACTTTTTTCCGCAGAGGGCCAGATAACTGAGAGAATGACGAACGCGGACCGGATAGTCATTTTATTCAATACAATACACTGAATGGACAAAAAATAAAGACAACAAATATACTTATTTACTAAAACGTTATCCAAGAAGGCGACAATAGCAATAAAATATTTATATCACACCAAGTGCGCACATATCCGAATCTCACAAACAAAGCAACACAAAAGGTTAATGAGATTTTGGGAAACTGGCGTTTACCTTTTAAGATAAAATTAATATTTGTTTTGGTATTGCTGGATTTAACCAAGAGAAATGCTTTCAATGTTCATCAGACAACCTCGTTACATGTGTTCAGGCAAAATATATGACATAATTCGCTGAAGTCAGCCCTTTTTATATGCGGCACTCTTCAAACCGGCTTAAACACGGCAATACAAGTTAAAACATAATAGCAGACTTGTAATCGCTTTTCTTGGAAACTTTCATCGTAGGTACTTACACAAAAAGCGCTCTGATATCAAAAGTTGCAAAAAGTTGCCGAATTTTTTTATTTCACTGATTATCCTAAAACTTACATTATTGTCAGATGCAAAAATCAGATTGGCCAAATTTAGGCATTTTACTTACATTTATTTTAATTTTTTTCTATATAGTAAGTTTAACTAAAATCTATTGATATTTTCATATAAATTATTATAGCTTAGCACATTTGTGGCACAGTGAAGCGGTAGCCTGGATGAACTGACGTCGGGGGCCTGTTCCAGCCCGCGGACCGTAGTTTGATGACCCCTGCTTTAAACTAATCAAACACATCAGATAATCACCCCCCACCCCACCCACAAAAATGAAAAAAATAAAGAAATAAAAAAATTAAGTAAAATAATGAACAAAATTGACAACGTGTACGAAAACCCACATTGCCACAACCTAGTAAATTTAATAACAATAAACAGAGAAATTTTCCAGTTTTTTTTTCACTATCTTATTGCGCCTTCGGGTTTCCGTATCACACTTTTCGTCATCCATTAAAACGCTCCCTAAATTATTTAAATTGATGCACCCGTTTGATTTCGGTATCTGCAATTTGTAATTTGCATGTTGGGATGTTAAGCAGAAGAGAAAATAATGACATAATCAAGATGGCGACTTACCACGCTCACAAAAGCTTAAAAAGGAAATCCCTATCTATACCTCCAGCGATAACAGTGGACTCGAGAAAACTATTTTCCTGAAAAAAAGAAAAGTTAATTTTTGTCATAACAACATATTTCTTTATAATAAAAAGTGATTGGATGACCCTTTCCTCGGGATAAGATTTTCCATTTCATTGAAGCAGATGTTAAACGTAAAAGAGATTTATCGCCTTCTCTATCTTCCCTTTCTTTCTTTCTTTCTTTCTTTCTTTCTTTCTTTCCTTTTCTTTTCTTTTTTATTAAGACCAAACAGTGTTTCTGGTACATCTTTTTTCCTTCCATCTCTCCTCGCAATCAAAACGGATTTTTCCATTATCTATCGGATATAATGGCAGAGCGTAACGGACGTGCTAACTAACTAACGAACAAGCAGAATTATAATTTACCATGTCATTTTAAAACGTGTGTGATTATGTACATTATTTACATCATTCAGACTATTGCCCTCATCTATGTCGCCATATTTATTACAACGTTTCGGCCCTTATACCCTCTGGCTTTCTTCAGGTGTTTGGAATGTCGAACTGAACCCTTTATTTCGTTCACTGGGGTAGATTGTCCTAGTTCCACGTGCCATGTTTAATGGATGTCAGTTATCAGTTATCTCCTTGTTAATTTCTCTCTGAAAGTTCTCCACTGCCTTAACCGGGAATTGAACTCACACTCTTTGGGTCCTATCACTGGATCTAACTAACGCCTTTATCCACTGTGCCATGTGTCCTTGAGGACATTCCAACCACCTGAAGAAGGCCGGAGCGTACAATGACCGAAACGTTGAAATAAATATGGCGACAAAGATGAGGACTATAGTCCGAATAATGTAAATAATGTACATAATACCTCACCTCAGAAATATAGACAGGTGTGTGATTATGTTTCTCCACAACTTCCTGTATAATTTTGATCACAATAACTTTTGCCCTTTATCAGTTCTCGTTTTCCTCTCTTTGCCATCCATCCGCCGACACTCGTTAAATAGTTTACCAGCTGTTTCACTATGATTGTCTTATTCAGTATGTCTTGGAACTCACTTTATTATGTGTCGACGTAATTACTCTATGTTATTTCCAGTGTTCGTCAGAAGAGCCACATTTGATTCATGTCTCCTGTTCCTCTCTGAAGTGCTTCATCAAGAAAAACGTTTCTCTTTTATATATATATGCTAGTGTACCAATGCAGTAAAAGTTAACGTCAACTGTTAGATAGTTTTAATAGCGAGATACAATGAGACAGAAGTCTTGAAACAATGTATTGAGATCCAATAAAGTGGAAATAATAATTCACAACTAAAATAAAAGCCAGTGAACCGTTTAATTAAACTGTTCACTTTATATTTTTAGAAGTTAATTCTTGATTATCCATGAGGTTATCTAAATCGCTTTTTGCTCAATATCTTTTCATGCTAAAAAAATTTATGTTTAATATAACAATAAAAGGGAAATATCTCTCGGAAGAAAAAAAACTTAGCTACAGAAGGACAAAGTCGACAAGACCAAGCTGAAGTAAGACGATCACTTAACAGACGAAGGTATCTGAGTGCCTCACATGAAAGACTTGAACAAGTAAGACTGCAATCTAAGAAATTTAGGAGTAAAGGAACTGATTAACTGAAAGGTTTATTTTACTCGAAACCTAATTTTGCTTAAATGTAGATAAATATTTTATTTCCATATATAAGTAAAAAGACTAAAGGAAGTCGCTCATAATTTTACTCACAAATTTATGTAGCTCCCTTCCCACTATCGACGGGACAGGAAATATATAAATAAATACACATTGATAATTATTATAGGGGTTGATAGATGATCACATCTCTATCTATGATCAGAGAGTAGTACCTGTTTCATTTTTCTTGGCTGTGTTCCCGTACGTCCTCTTGTGCTCTTGTCTTCGGTTAGTTCACTGTTTTGTGATCGTCGGAACTTCGACACCGGAGATTCAAACCCTGCAGCAGCACCTCCTACAGTGCCCTAATAAGCAGGGTCTGGATTGTTCGACGCCGGCTTGATATGCTTATATGTGCACAAATCCTTACTCTACGTAAAACAATCCCACACTAGCACCATTCTGGTTAATAAGGATCAACGTGTAGCACCTGTGTAAGTGCATTATCTATGCTCACATTGAAAAATATCTCAGACATGCACGCATCCATATATGGAGAGAGAATGAGATAGAGAGACAGAGAGAATGAGAGAGAGAGAGACAGAGAGAATGAGAGAGAGAATGAGAGAGAGAGACAGAGAGAAAGAGACAGAAAGAGCAAGATAGAGAGAAAGAGAGTAAGATAGAACGAAAAAACTGTCGCGATCAAGATTTAAAACAAAACCAATATGCTCAAACCCTCGGTCACGATGACTGGTGATTTCGTGCTATCACAACCACCGACGAACTGGTGCGTTTAAAAGTGATGGAATCACTATCTGTCTATATTTTTGAGATGAGGTGTTATGTACACTATGTACATTATTCGGACTATTGTCCTCATCTTTGTCGCCATATTTATTACAACTTTTCCTTAATACTCCTTAAGCGAATTCATTCTGTTTATAATTCTTGTGTACCCGGTTGTGATAAAAATAATTGACACTACTACTCTTTTCTTTGTGCATTCTGTTATTGTCGTGGTGTCTTCCCTCTAATGAGGCTATTGTGGACTCTTCCACTTAATATAAAGTTCCTAGGAAAGTAAGCCGCGGAGAACAGTCGACCAGATTGTTCAACTGTCGAACTGTCTGCCTTGAGCGGAGAGGAACTCGGATGAGGCAAAGTTTCTTCAGGGGAGGTAGACAGTCCCTGAACCTGTTTATGCGGCTTCTAAGGGAATATCTTTGGCCGAGACTACGTGCTCGGAGAACTCACGGTAAACTTGGCCTTGTGCCACGTACATCACTCGTCGTGGGACTGTTAAATATTAACAGTCGACCAGATTGTTCGTAACTGTCGAACCCTCTGCCTCGGCAGAGAGGAACCCGGACGAGGTTTTGCCGCAGGACAAAGTTTCGTCCGGGGAGGTAGACAGGCCCTGAACCCGTTTATGCGGGTTCAAAGGGAATATTTTTGGCCGAGCCTACAGGCTCGAAGAATCACGGTAAACTCGGCCTTGTGCCACATACACTCCTCGTGGGGTGGCTGTTAAATATTAACAGGGCTATAGCCTGTTCGTTACTGTCGAACTCCCTGCCTTGAGCAGAGAGTAACCCGGACGAGTGGGTGACTGTTAAATATTAACAGTGATATAGACTGAACGCTGGTCAACCGACACACACTTTCAAGTCGTGTAACCCTCTTCAGTTGTATTTACTGTTCAATACACTATTTATCTGCAACCTCTTGTTTTGTTATTCCTTAACCAATTACTTGGTCACAACAGTTATTATTATTTAATTTTGAAGGGAACATTTTTATTTAGATGTCTATGATGCAGTGTGGAAAGCTGTTCATAACTATTGTTGTTGGTCTGGTACAGTTTTGATTTTGTCACCGAGGTGTTATTTCTGATAATAAGGTCAGGCGTTTATAATGTTTTATAGTACATAATTAATATGATATAATTAGTTTGTTCAACATTTCTCCGATCAGAGCTTAATACGAACACATTTGAACCAGCATTTCACTGTGCAGACAATTTTTCCCGCTGGAATATATCTTACATATTTATAAGTCTATCATTCGTACATGCATTGAATAATGCTGTCATATTTGGGCTGTTGATTCTATTATGTATTTAGAGAATCTGGATAAAATACAAAAAAAAAAAAGAATCAGCAATGTTATTGGCCCCGTACTGGCATCTGAGTTTCCCACGACTGTAACGTATGTTCCTTGTGCTTTTTACAATAAATCATTTCATCGCACTAGTTGTGATGAGCTTCCCCCTTAGTACGTAGACTTTATGAATTTAAGCATAATATTAGATTGGCGGTGGTCTCTCATCATTTTATAGTATTAAACGGCTGGATGTAACCGCAAGTTCTATGCTAACAGTTCCTTCTATCGCACTTCTCACTTTTGGGGCTCTTTACCTGCTTCTTGTTTCAACTTTGATCATCAAAAATTTAAATACACTATCAATTGTTATCTTATTAATTCTTGTTCTTTTATTGTTCTCTCTCCTTAATCATATCCTGTAAGACTCAGTAACTCCTTGCGTCTTAGTGGCTTTAATGCCTTGCTTGTTTTAAAACAAAAATTTACAGGTGATACGGTAGATTAATGCTTCAGGTTTTAGGTTCTTATTTTGTTTTGTATTAATTCAGTTAATTATTCTTTTAGATGTAGTTATAACAAATGTTATACAAAGTCTAGATAAATCCTTTTATTTGTCATCCGCGTCCTGGGTATGATGATAAACTACGTCCGTGTCCTGGGTATGGCGATAAACTACGTCCGCGTCCAACAGCAAGGCCTCTAATCACGAAATTTTGAGGAGCGTGGAACCACCTCTTAATTGCTGGGGTGGTAGCACCTGTTAGGGTCCCAGCTATGGGCAAATAGTTAACCCCGAAACTGAATTAAAAAGCATTATAAAAGTGTAAAACTAGGTTTTAATACCGGAAATACTTTGTAAAATATTATTACCAGAAATAAATTTTTGAAGAGAAAAAAAACTATTACCAGCAATATATTTTGGAAAAAAACTATTACCAGCTATACATTTTGAAAAAAAAACTATTAACAGTAATAAATTTTTGGAAAATAATATTACCAGCTATATATTTTTGAGGAAGAAAATATTACCAGAAATAAACTTTTGACAAAACAAAATATTACCAGGAAAAAAAGTTCTTGGCATTAAATAACCCATTGAGATTGATATGCCGTAAAACAAAACAAACGAAACCAATATATACTTAGATAGATAGATAGATAGATAGATAGATAGATAGATAGATAAAAAAATATTAGCAGCAATAAAAATCTTATCGGCATTAAATAACCCATTGAGGTTGATATGCCGTAAAACAAAACAAACCAAACCTTTTATTTGTAGTTGTGTTTGAGTTGATATCTATTATAATGTAAGACGTTTCTTTAACTTTGTTTATATCGTTCGTTCTTTTATTTTTTTAAAAGTTGATGAACTTTCTGTTTCGCGTTAAATATGAAATAAGGAATTGGAAGAACACACTGGCCAGCCTTACCAGTGAGCAAATCAAAGTACTACAGACTAGCCCGGAAACTCTCCTGATTTAAATCCAATCAAGGATCTGTGGTCAATCTGCGAGGAACTACTTCGTGGAATAGACATACGAAGTACTAACATGATATTCTTGCCGCAAAAAAAAATATAAAAAAAATTGTATCTATAATTAATTAAAAAATAGACAAATAAGTAATCGATAAGTTTTAACATTACAGACTAAATGGTACTTAGAAATAAATATGACATACTAAGTTGTACAAAAGAGTTCTAAGCCTTTACTCCAAGGAATCGTACAAAAATTGTAACGCTTCACGAACACAATGGCAAGTCTTACCAGTGAGCAAATAAAAGTACTATCGACTGGCTCGGAAACTCTCCTGATTTAAATCCAATCGAGAATCTGTGCTCAATCTGCAAGGAACGACTTCATGGAATGGGTATACGAAGTACTAACATGTGTACTGGGTCATGCTTCATTGGAAAAATACGAAAAATGGTAAATAATAACGGAATTATTCCTTTTGTTTCAATTGATTTGCACAAGGGTGTAGATGATCTTGGCCCTCCACATCTTCCTGTATAATTAATTTGCACAAGGGTATGTATTTCATATTTTAATTAAAATGGCATTTTTAAAAATTTGATACCACGAAATTCCAGTGAAATACAACTGCACTGAATATTGTCAAAATTTAAATTCCCTTTGTGTTCGTATGCAACTGAAATGTGGTTCTACAGAAGGATGCTGCGAATGCCATGGGCGAAATGTATAAGCAATTATTAAGGAAAATGGAAACAAAGTCCAGTTATTCTCAGAATTATAAATTTCTAGGACACATAATGAACAAAGAACGTTTGACCATTGTGACACTAACGCGACATATATCGAGGAGAAAAGAGAGAGAAACAGGGAATAACCTGCCCAGCATGTAAATGGGTAGCAAAACAAGGTGTAGGAGGGATAGACAAATCTTGCTAAGAGTTACATGAGATCCGGGTACTAACATGTACACTGGGTCATATTTCA
>OZ038497.1:18840966-18843466 GCA_964036315.1 Acanthosepion esculentum | reverse complement strand
TTTGAACATGGACACAATATCTTGACTGTGTTTTGAAAAATGAAAACATAAAACATACACACAACAAACTATTTCTTATTTAACAGTTAAAATATTTAATCCTTGAAAATGGTTAAATGTATAATCCACAAAACACGTTCATTGATTACAGAATTAGTAGTGTTAACCCCAACATAAATACAGCTCTAGAATTTTTATAGTAAACCAAAAATAACATTCCCAATTACTACTAGAACTATCGCTACAATTTTTACCTACTCAAACGTAATACTATCCACTATCTCCATCTTTCCTCCCCTACCGATCATTCTTAGGACGCTTGTGAGATGATGTGCCTAAACCTTTGACCGGTGTTTATCAGCAAAACAACTTCTACAGACCAGTCAACATAAAACACCCAACCCATTCTTCACCAAACAGCTATCAACAAGCACTATTGTTTCACTCTGGTCAACTATTGTTTTTTTGTTTTTATTTTTTTCTTCTCGAACAAATGGAAAAAAGGAAGTGACGTTTCACATACACCTTGCCTACAAGTAGGATTGTTCATAACCATTTTCGATTCTCACCCGTCGAAGTGAAGTTGAAATGCACTGAAACCAAGTTGCATCTTTGTAGTGAGTAAAACTGTTTTGTCTATATGATAAAATTATAATAAATAAACAATTATCGCTCTACTATCGGTATCGAGCACTCTTTTGGATTAATGCTGTGAACGTTTGAATATATATATTACTTTCGTTCTCATCGCATCAGATATATATATATATATATATATATATATATATATATATATATATATATATATATATATATATATATAATTATTTATTTTAGGATATTGAAACAAAAATATGATAAAAGTCACTAAATAATTACAATTATATTTCAATACTACAAATGCGTCACATCGCATATATATATATTGTCATCCAAAGACAGACTGTTTCGCTGTATCACAGCTCATCAGTGTGGCTAGACGTCCGGTCGCCTCTAGCTAGGATATATATATATATATATATATATATATATATATATATATATATATATATATATATATATATATATATATATATGAATGATTCCATTGATAAAACTCTTAATTGTCTTTCTAGGTCCGAAACACCTCACACACACAGACACACACACATCTATATATATATATGTGTGTGTGTGTGTGTGTGTCTGTATACATATGTGTATATATATGTATACATTTTGAATTGGACATAGTATGACAATTTATTAAAGACATTTTTGATATGTTTAACGTTCTTTTTATAGATACAAATATTTAAGTAAATGCTCTGTTTATAATAAACAGTATTAAATAACATTTACCGGCCTGAATGTCCGAGAAATTTTCATAGAAAATTTTCGTTCTCCGACAGGAATCGAACCTGTATCCTATACGGAACCGTCATTTCGCGTGACGTGCCTTAACCTTTCGGCTACAGAGAAATCGACCTTGCTAACCAGACGCTTCTTTGTGGCCGAAAGGTTAAGGCACGTCACGCGAAATGACGGTTCCCTATAGGATACAGGTTCGATTCCTGTCGGAGGACGAATATTTTCTATGAAAATTTCTCGGACATTCAGGCCGGTAAATGTTATTTAATACTGTTTATTATAAAACAGAGCATTTACTTAAATACTTGTATCTATAAAAAGAACGTTAAACATATCAAAAATGTCTTTAATATATATGTATATATATATATGTATGTGCGTGTCTGTGTGTATACATATATATGTGTGTGTGCGTGTGTATGTGTGTGTTTGTGTGATCACGTATATACTTGGGTATATCTAAATATAGCAAGTTTGTTATTGAGCATCCGGTGAGGATCAAACTCTTTCGTTCAGAAAAATAACAGTTGCACGGATCCCACGGCAGATTCAGAACAGTAAGGCACCCGGTGAGAATCGAATGGTCAAGTCCTGATTCTACCGTAGAGCTTCCCGCTGCAAATGTGTAGGTGTATGTGTGTCTGTCTGCCTATATGTGTTTGCAGATGGATTTTTGGGTGCACCTGAGTAGAATCGTACGTATCCGTGTGTGCCCAGCGAAGACTTTCGTTATGTTTATACATACGATAGAATTTATCTTTCAAGGTCAGCATGACACAATAACATATCTTGATCTGCCGGGTCTCCTTAGAAACTGACACCGGAGCCTGCAGATAGAGAGGGGAAAAGAAAGAGAGAGAGAGAGGGAGATGAGTGTGAGGATATATGAGGGAGAAAGAGGGTGCATTAGGGAGAGAGGAAAAAAGGAAAATGTATATTTTATATGTATCTATATATATATATATATAAATATATATATATATAAGCAAGTGTGCCCGTGTGTGTAGCTTTGATATGTAGAGAGAATAAAAAAAGGAACTTTGAAAAAGAGGTAGAGAAAAGGCTATAAGTATATGCGTGTGCACGGAACATATAGACATGCATATATACACGCAGGTGTTCGCACACACACACACACAAATATATATAT
>OZ038497.1:18820966-18830966 GCA_964036315.1 Acanthosepion esculentum | reverse complement strand
ATAATACCTCATCTCAGAAATATAGACAGACAGTGAAAGGCCGAAATTGGCAGCTGCTCTCAAAGGTGGCCTAAAATCTGCTATTAACTGGGGCAAGGAACGACTTGTTAAATTTAACACCTCTAAAAAGAAACTGTTTTCCGGGAGAGCTGTATCAAGTACAGGAATTGCTAGAAAGAATACATTGGAGAAACCTTAAGTTTAAAGACAAGACTATATGAACACACAGGGGACATTTTAAAAAACAACACACAAGAAACATTGGTGTTCAACATAACGAAACTGATAACAATTTTGACATAGGGAATTCTATTTTGATTAAAAGAGAAAATGATCCACTAAGAATAAAACGTCTGGAAAGTGCCTTGATCACGAGTTCAGTCACGATAAATCTGCGTCCAGTTTTTCTTTACAATATTACACCATTCTAGGTAGATTTTTTATTGTCCCAATTTGGAATAATCAGGGATAATAGCGATGGAGAGAAAAAAGAAAAAGAATACAGATGAATTTGGCTAGATTGAAAAAAAATATTCTTTCAAAAGAAAAAAAAAATCTTTCGAAAATCTTTCAAAAATTTTGAAACTACCAGCAACCGATCTCAAAAGTGGGACTAAAATCTGCTATTAACTGGGGGCAAGGAACGACTTGTTAAATTTAACGCCTACAAAACGAAACTGCTTTCTGTCAAATACCCGGGAGAGCTATTTCTGACTTCCATCGGCATGGCTGATGGAAGCCATCTTGGGCTAACCTTTCCTGCTGAAATAATGCTGAAAGATTTTATTGGATCAACTGTTAGGTCTGCTTCTAGCAAAGTGTGTTCACTTTGTCATGGAAGATCATTTTTCTCTCCAGAATCTAACTTACATATTTATAAGTCTACCATTCGTCCAAGCTTTGAATATGGCTACCACTGGTGCTCCTGTTATATATTTGGAGATTCTTGAAAGAATTCAAAGAAGAATCTGCAATAATATTGGTCCTGACCTGGCATCCCGATTTCAGTCACTTTTCCACCACCATAAGGTTGCTTGCTTATGGCTTTTCTGTAAATACTTTCATGTTAATTGTTCTGATGACCTTTGCTCTATGGTCAGAATGTGTTGTTTTAGTATAAGAAATACTGCGTTATGTTTGGGCCAGTAATCGTTGCGAGCTAAGTTTAAAATAAGACAGATTGAAGACAAGTTTTTTCCTGTATCTGTTTATATTTCTGAGATGAGGTATTATGTACACTATTTACATTATTCAGACTATTGTCCTCATTTTTGTTGCCATATTTATTACAACGTTTCGACCCTACAGTATCTGTCTATATTTCTGAGATGAGGTATTATGTACACTATTTACATTATTCGGACTATTGTCCTCATCTTTGTCGCCATATTTATTACAACGTTTCGACCCTACAGTATCTGTCTATATTTCTGAGATGAGGTATTATGTACACTATTTACATTATTCGCACTATTGTCCTCATCTTTGTCGCCATATTTATTACAACGTTTCGACCCTACAGTATCTGTCTATATTTCTGAGATGAGGTATTATGTACACTATTTACATTATTCGGACTATTGTCCTCATCTTTGTCGCCATATTTATTACAACGTTTCGGCCTTTCAGTATCTGTCTATATTTCAGAGATGAGGTATTATGTACACTATTTACATTATTCGGACTATTGTCCTCATCTTTGTCGCCATATTTATTACAAGGTTTCAGCCGTTGTACGCTTCGGCCTTCTTCAGGTGATTGAAATGTCGAACTGAACCCTTTATTTCGCTCACTGGGGAAGACTGTTCTGGTTCCACGTGCCATGTTTGATGGATGTCAGTTATCAGTTATCTCTTGTTAATTCCCCTCTCCAAGTTCTCCACTGCCTTAACCGGGTATTGAACTCACACTCTTTGGGTCCTGTCACTGGATCTAACTAACCCTTTTATACACTGTGCCATGTGTCCTTGAGTCTACCCGAGTGAGCGAAATAAAGGTTTCAGTTCGACATTCCAACAACCTGAAGGAGGCGGGAACTTACAACGGCCGAAACGTTGAAATAAATATCGCAACACAGATAAGGACAATAGTCCGAATAATATAAAAAGTGAACCTCAAGAGAAAGAGCAATCCTTGTCCTGGTTCATCCGGCCCCAAAAGATAAATCCGGCTCAGCAGAATTGCAGTCCAAATTATTTTAGAAAGTACCTAGTCATGTTAGCATCTAAGTCTGGAGCATTTCGGCAGTTGTACGCTCCGGCCTTCTTCAGATGATTGGAATTTCGAACCTAAACCTTTATTTCGTTCACCACAGTAGATTGTCCTAGTTCCACGTGCCATGCCTCTTCCGTCTCAGTTAATTTTCTTTAATTCAAATCTCCAATTTTTCGTTCACCACAGCTGTGGCTTGGTATTAAACTCACGCATCTTTGGGTCAAATCACTAACCATCTAACCATCGTTTTTATCCACTGGGCTATGTGTCTTAAATAAAGGGAGCGGTCCGAAATTCCAATCACCTGAAGAAGGCTGGAGTGTACAAAAGTCGAAATGTTGCGAATATGGCAATAAAGATGAGGACAACAGTCCGAACAATGTAAATAGTGTAAATAATTACAATACCTCATCTCAGAAATATAGAGAGAAGTTGAAGGTGAATATGGCAATAAAGATGAGGACAACAGTCCGAACAATGTAAATAGTGTAAATAATTACAATACCTCATCTCAGAAATATAGAGAGAAGTTGAAGGTGAATATGGCAATAAAGATGAGGACAACAGTCCGAACAATGGAAATAGTGTAAATAATTACAATACCTCATCTCAGAAATATAGACAGAAGTTGAAGGTGAATATGGCAATAAAGATGAGGACAACAGTCCGAACAATGTAAATAGTGTAAATAATTACAATACCTCATCTCAGAAATATAGACAGAAGTTGAAGGTGAATATGGCAATAAAGATGAGGACAACAGTCCGAACAATGGAAATAGTGTAAATAATTACAATACCTTATCGCAGATACATAGGCCGAATTTGAAAGTGAATATGGCAATAAAGGCGAGGCAACAGTCCGAACAATGGAAATGAGAGACACGTGTAGTTTCAAAATATTTTAAAGAATATTTTTTTTGAAAGGATACTTTTTCAATCTAATCTTCAGTATTCTTCTTTTTTTCTCCATCACTATTGTCTCTGACTATCCCTAATTGTGACAACAAAAGATCTACCAAGAATGGCGATATATTGGAAAAACCTGAACGCAAATTTTTCGTGACTGAACTTTGCGATCAAGACACTTTCCCGACGTTTTTGTCGTAGCGGTTTATTTTCTATTTTAATCGAAGTGGCATATTCCCTCTGTCAAAATTGTGGTCATTTTTGTTACGGTGAACAACCAACGTGTTTTGTGTGTTCTTTTCCTTTCATATGTCCATTTTGTGTTCATATAGTCTTTTGTTTAAACTTCTTGAGGTCTCTCCATTGTATTAATGCTGGCAAATCCAGAACTTAACACTTTCACTGCTAATCATTTGTCCAGTGCAATTAGATACGAAACTACCATGAGGTAGAGAAAGATCGAGGCTGACTAATAATTTGCATGATAGAACAGTTAGAATTCTCCGTATGTTACGATAGATGGCGCAACGGGACACTCATACCAGCGCTATGCAAAAAGCGTAGGTTTCCGTACTTAGCCAGCTGGAGCAAGATAAGAAAAAAGAAGATCTCCGTAGTTAGCAGCGGAAGTGTTAATAGAGTAAGTCCCTTCTTCAAGTTTTGGCCTTTTTTTTTATTAATTAAGTCTTTGTTTTTGATGAAGTTGTGACAAATTTTATGTTGAGTTTAGATAAATTCTTTTCGTTTGTAGTTGTGATAGAGTTAGTGGGTAGAATAATATATTTTTTGATTCGTTGAATTCGTCAGGAAGGACAACTCTTCTATTTTGGAATATTTTATGAGCCATTTGTTTCCCATTGAATATGAAATAGAGTATTGAAAGTTCTTGAATGTATTTTCAATATATTTCTACTCTTAGTGTCAATATTGAGGGCTGATAATCCGGAGTGCTATTAAATACAGGGTGTTGCAGCAAAATCCGACACTTGACAAAAAGAAAACGAAATAAGCAATAAAAAGAAAAATTGTGTATGAAGATACCCGACAGTTTGACAACTAACTAACGTTTTTTTCCCTACCCTTTTCCAGGATGGAATATGAGCGTAGATCAGCGATAGTAGCTTCTTTTCGCGTCGGGAAGAAGCCTGCGGAAGTGATGGCATGGTTTGGGTTCAATAGGACTATGGTCATGGATATTTGGAGGAAGTGGAAGGCGTGTGAGAACAAGCCAAACGAAAGGCCCACAACGTTCGTTCTTCGGCTGTTAGGACCGACGAGTTCGTCGTCGCCGTCGACGATCTGCCGAACGTTCAAGAAGGACATTGGTTACTCCTCCTACCTGAAGTCTCACCGCACGTTCATCACGAATGCCTCCAAGGAGTCGAGGATGGTCAAGGCGGCGGCTTTGCTGAACGAACTCAAGCACGGGTCCGCCGGGATGCTGAGGCTCTTCTCTGATGAAAAGAATTTCATCCAGGACCAGACGAGCAACAGGCAGAACGACAGGTAGATCTGCAAAGACATCGAAGAGCTTCCCGTCGTGAAGCATACGAAGTTTCCCTCCTCTGTCCTTGTCCTTGGCATCATGTCCAGCGAGGGAGACGTCATGCTTCCGTTCTTCTTTCAAAAGGGCCCGAGAGTCACCGCTGAGACCTATCAGAAGGTGTTGAGGATGTGGTGAAGCCTGGATGGACGAGATCGCCACCAGAAGCCCCTACGTCTTCCAGCAAGACTCCGCTCCTGCACACAAAGGCGTGACTGCTCAACAATGTTCCTCACCACTGGTCGCCGGACTTGTGACCGTCCTCCTCACCCGAATGCAAACCCCCTAGATTATGTCTTCTGAGGCGTGATTGGGGCCAAGACCAACAAGCACGCCCACTACACGGTCGACTTTCTGAAGGCTACCATCATGGAGGCATTCGCCGCTATGGACAAGGACATGGTCGCCAAGCGTGTGACTCATTTTGCGCACGCCTTCAGATGGTCGTCGCCGCCAGCGGTGATTACATTGAAAAATAATGTAGTATGTAACTCTAATTGTTGCAAATACAACTTTTGTTTTTATTGCCTATTTCGTTTTCTTTTTATCAAGTGTCGGATTTTGCTGCAACACCCTGAAGGATCAAATGATGTTTCGGGATTTTAATTTGCTGTTGTGATGGGAATAGAAGTTTATGAGGTCATTTTTATTGGTTGATTTTCGGTGTACTCTAAGTTTTAGGCTCTGCTTTCATCTCGGTGCAATATGATGTCTTCAAAACAGGTGAAGTATTTTTTTTCCATTTCGTATGCAAATTCTATTGGGTGTTCCACATTCATGAGTTTATCTACAAGATCAGGTAAGTTAGTATCACGGAGATATATTAATAGAAAACCATCAATATATCGGTAGTAAGTTGATTGTTTAGGTAAAATATTTTGGAAAGAACCAGACACGAGAAATCCCAAGACAATACATGGCGTCATGCCATGTGTAGTCTGATGAAGTCTTAAAGGTCGAAACGCGTCGCAAGAAAACTTTTTCCACTTTGTCAGGCATTTTCCCCCATATATATATATGTATATATATATATATATATATATATATATATATATAGAGAGAGATAGATAGATAGATAGATAGATAGATACATACATACATACATACATACATACATACATACATACGTAGATAGATTCATAGATAGATAATAAACAGGCTTAGATATGTAGATACATAGATAGATAGATAGATAGATAGATAGATAGATAATCATCTAAGATAGATAGATAGATAGATAGATAGATAGATAGATAGATAGATCATCATCTAAGATAGATAGATAGATAGATAGATAGATAGATAGATAGATAGATAGATCATCATCTAAGATAGATAGATAGATAGATAGATAGATAGATAGATAGATAGATAGATAGATAGATAGATTTAGGGTGCGATAGGCATATTGCGTCTAAAATAAGCAAAAATAAAAATAACACTGCCATCTCATTTTAATATATATATTTACCAAAATTACACAAAAAATGTCTTGAAATTCTAAAAATAAAATTTATTCAATAAAATCGTCATTGGCTTCAACCACGGCCTTCAGATGACTTCGGAATCTCCTGCAACTCTTCTGGATGATCTCCTTGTTTAAGTTGGTGAATGCTGCAATAATCCTTGCCCTCAGTTCATCTTTGGTGTTGCAAAGAGTTTTGTTGGTCTCTTACTCAACTGCACCCGAAACATAACAATTTAGAGAGTTGCAGTCTGGGAAGTTAGATGGCCAGATATAAGGGGCGATGTCTTGTCTGCGTTCTTCTGCTTCTGTGGTATGGTGTAGAGTCCTCTTCTCAGACATAAGATCATCCAGTAGCCACCCTCTTGACCCAAGGCAGGAATTAACGATAGCTACCTCTGATCACAGAGGGACGCATATTTTGATCCTTCCATCTCTGGGGTACTACGAGCAGTAGTTGGAATCAACGCTATACTTGCAATTTTCTTCATGTCAACAGAAGATCAGTCTTTTGAAAATATGCTTAGCAGACCGAGAGAGAGGCGCTCTTAGACTTTTGTTAAGATATGCATATAAAAAAAGGCATTCTGACATAAAATATATAGATTCAGTTACATCCAGAGATGTTTTATTTTGTGAAAACATTTTCATTATTTTAAAAGTTGTATTGTCTGTTTAAAATGTAACGGCACTTTCTAAAGTGGCCTAACTTCTAAAGGCACTTGATGTAGGCCTCCGTGTTTAGTCTGAGGTCATGTGGGAAGATTAATGGATGCATAACATTGCTATCACGAGTGATAACACAAAAACCATCGTAATCACCATTAGACTCATCAAACTCTTTCCGAATCCTATGCACCTAAATACTCTGAAATGTTTGCATTGGCGCTTCAGTACAGCATACTGTTACCAAATTTCTGGCGGAGTGAATTGCGTCATGATGTTTTTTTTCTCACAGACGGTACCCAACTGACCCTACCATACTGTACAGTCGACAAAATCAAAAACAAACAACGCGCATGCACGAAATAAAAAATATAAATTTTCAACAATTTAACCATCCCACCACATATATATATATATATATATATATATATATATATATATATATATATATCAAGTATGTGGTGCGGTTTCAATTTATATTACGCAAATCATTCATACGAAAAGCAGATAATGAAGTTAATGATACGGCAAGAATCACTCTCGCAAACAATTTTTAATAAAAAATACATCAACCTCGTATCCGTTAATGAATGGTATGATCCTTGTTTATTGATTCCGGTTTCATCAGAGTGATTCTTGCCATATCATTAACTTCATTATCTGCTTTTCGTATGAATGATTTGCGTAATATATATATATATATATATATATATATATATATATATATATATATATATATATATTAAAATGACAAAATCAGTGTGTCATTTTGTCACACTTTTTCAATTAAAGGAACACGACTCTCAATGCCTCATTTCCTTCTCCTAAATAACAAATGCAACGTCACTGTGTCACATATTTTCAAATAAAGGGACACAACTCTCATTAGCTCATCTTCTATATAATAAATGCCAATGTCACTGTGTCACATTTTTTCCAGTTTATTCATACCATTTTCGAATCAAGCTGTCTTTGTAAGCCAAGTAAAAAAACTCCGGGTCGGATCCAGACCCAAAATCCTGAAATTCTAGATTCTCAAGTATACATTACTACACTTGTTTACAGCGAATTTTTACGTTGTTTTGTTTTTTTTCTTGCGGTGAATTTTTTTTGTATTATAACAATTTTTATAACTTGGAAATAAATTTGCGAATAATCGAAATTAATTGCAAAATCGAGCGAAAGTAACCCATGAAATAAAAATAATTGTTTGTGCCGAAAGTAATGACCTACGCACATCAAACTGTCTTTAAACTGAGTGGCGTCAGAAGAATTATCGTTGAACATTTAAAAGGTAAGATTAAATATTAAGGCAATACTTAAATTCAGTTGTCAATTTTGAGTTCTTCTGTAGTTCATTGTTGCCTATCGCGTTCTATTCCTCCATACCTATTGTGATGAGGGCCCAATCAAGTTCTAGTGTATATATATATATATATATATATATATATATATATATATATATATATATATATGTATATATATATATATATATATGTATGTGTATATATATATATATATGTATATGTATATATATACATATATGTATATATATATATATATATATGTATATATATATGTATATATATATGTATATATATATGTATATATATATATTTATATATATATGTATGTATATATATATATATACAACTCTTCAAACAGAGATATTTTTAATAAGCATAGAGATCTTTACAATTCTGCACTTAAAAATAGTGGATACAAAATTATTAATATTCAATATAAAAGCCCTATAAATAGCAACAATAATGGTAGAAAGAGATCTAGAAAAATCATATGGTATACTCCCCCTTTTAACATTATGGTTAAAACTAAATTGGGGCACCTGTTTCTAAACCTCATTAAAAAACATTTCCCCAAATCTGAAACCAACTCACTTAGTAAAATATTTAACTCTAATACTCTTAAGTTAAGCTATAGTTGTGCTGATAACCTAGAGAAAATAATTAAAAAACATAACAATAGTATATTCAGCAAGTATACGAATTCGGAGAGCCTGACAACCCACAAGGTTGCGAAAAGCAACATTAAGCAAAATGACACAAATAATAAATCATGTAACTGCAGGAATCCCAATAATTGTCCACTAAATAATAATTGTTTAACTAGCTCTGTAGTTTATCTCAGTACAATATCAACACTAGAAAATCCAAATATAAAGAAATTCTACATAGGTTGCACCATGAGACCATTCAAGGAACGCTGGCGGGGTCATCTGCAATCTTTTAATAATAGTAACTATAAATATATGACTTCATTATCCAAATACTTTTGGAGTCTAAAAGAAAAAAATAAAACACCTAAGGTTAAATGGAAATTAATTAGAAAGGCCCGGACATGTAACTCACTATATGCCCCGTGTTACCTATGCCTTAACGAGAAACTTGAAATAATTAGATTTAAAAATAAGACTGATCTTTTAAATCAAAGATATGAACTAGCAGTTAACTGTAAACATCGTTTTAAATTTAACTTAGTATAGAGATCATATACTTTCAATGATAATGATAAGTTAAACTTAATAGACTATTACTTTTTTAGCATGATAGTCGCCAGATCGATATGAATGTGTACTGAGTAATTACAAAGTATCATACGTGTCTGTATTAGTATGTATATATTTGTATGTTATGTAGAATTGTTTCTACTGTTGGATATGCATATGTGTATATAGGGGTATATATACGTAGTTTTTTTTGTTGTTTTTTTTAGTTTTTTTTTATTTAAGGTATATGGTTGTATATATTGGCATCTATCATAGGTTAACCTGTTTATGTGTACGAGTAAGGGTGTAAATTCTGGTAAGTGTCTACCACTAAATGTGTAAGTATATGTTTGGGTATATAGAGATATATATGTGTACTTCTGTGTGTGTAAATATGTGTATGCATATGCATATGTATGTATATGTATGTGTGAGTGAGTGTGCATATATGTGTGTATATGTAGTATGTATGTTTCTATGTGTATGTATATGTTTATATATGCATATATATGTGTATCTGTGTATGTTTAAATGTGTATATGTATATGTATGTATATGGGTGTACATTTATATGTATGTGTGGGTATTTATATGTATGCGCTCGACTGTTGGTGTACTGTATATCTGGATGTGTCGATATGGGTATTTATATATGATTAGATATTTATGTATATATGGTTGTATGTTTGTGTGTCATT
>OZ038497.1:18790966-18818466 GCA_964036315.1 Acanthosepion esculentum | reverse complement strand
ATTTATTACAACGTTTTGGCCGTTGTACGCTCCGGCATTCTTCAGGTGATTGGAATGTCGAACTGAACACTTTATGAAACGTGGAACTAGAACAGTCTACTCCAGTCAGCGAAATAAAACGTTCAGTTTGATTTTCTTCTTTTTGTTGGTATTTTTATTACATTTTTATTATATTTTTATATAAATCAGTAAATATAATTTTATTTTTCTTTAGTTTTTGTCATGTTATATTCACGTCTTGGAACTTTCTTTCTCAAGTTTACTTATGATGAAAGATACTCTACAGAGAAAAATTTAATCCTTATCCTTGATGCTCAGAGATGTCATTATAGACAGAACGATAGAAAATTTCTCATCTTTCGTAATTATAGACTCTATTATAGACATATTTAAAGCTTTTCTCTCTTTTCGATTTGTATAGTTGTACTTATAGAGCCAATGTTGGTGCTTTTCGCTTTCTTTGATTGGTAAGAATGTTTTAAGAAGATACAAGGTTTGAACCATTCTCGTCTGAGATTGGAATATACGTTTTTATAGTAACAGAATTTCGGCCATTATCATTTCTTATTAGTATAAGTGATTATTATAGATATTAATATAATAAAAGTATTTCGGGTGTTCCCTTTGATGTTTTTACAGACACAACGTTTCGTTCATTCTCAGTTTTGATTGTTGTAGTTGTTTTCATAAAAAGAATCTTTCATCTATTCTCTTCTTTGATGGTTACATTTTTTTTTATTATATAGAACTACATTCCGGACACACTCTTCTTTGATTGGCAAATGCATTCTTAAAAACACAGAGCTACGTAAAGTATTTCCGTTGTTTCGTATAAATGTTTTTATGGGCATAAATTCTCGAACGTTCTCCTCCGTTATTGTTTTTACAAACTCAATGTTCCAGGTATTCTCTTTTTTTAACTTTTATATATATATATATATTTTATTTATTTAAAACAAACGTATTTATTGAACAAAGTAACTAATAATAACAAAACAAAAGTCATTGAAACAAAGCAAGTTCAGTCGACCAATGATGACAATTCCAGAACAACGTAACTATAAACATTTTTTTCTATCCTCTGCCAGCCGCTATGATGGAGAAAGCATTACCTCGAACCGTCGCCAGTGAGACACGCTGCAAGAGCCACTCCGTTTCGCGAGGCTCGTTCCTTAATCGAGACGCAATCGTGCCAATCCTCCGAAAGAACACAATCGAACGAGGGCCAATAACCCCTGAAGTCTCCACTGCCACAGGAGTAAAAAAAAAATCAAGATATACAGGTTCAGCCAATTAACATCTTTTTATATATTAAATTTTATGAAATGGACAAAGTCCGACAATTATTTTAGGACATATTTTATGTTTATACGTTGTTTTTATAGGTACAAATATTTAAGTAAATGCTCTGTTTATAATAAACAGTATTACCGACATTTACCGGTTGAATGTCCGATAAATTTTCATAGAAAATATACGTCCTCTGACAGGAATCGAACCTGTAGCATATACAGAACCGTCATATAGCCTGGCGTGTTTGACCGATTCAGCCACAGAGGAATGTTTCGGTTAGCAAGGTCTATTTTACTGTTTTTAAACTACAATTCTCCATGATTTTCTCACGTACATTCATATCTGCTCGATGCGTACCCAAATGTAAACAAATGACGTTACACATTATGAAATGGACAAAGTCAGACAATTATTTTCAGACATTTTTTATGTTTATACGTTCTTGTTATAGATACAAATATTTAAGTAAATGCTCTGTTTATAATAAACAGTATTCACGACATTTACCGGCTTGAATGTCAGAGAAACTTTCATAGAAAATATGCGTCTTCCGATAGGAATCGAACCTGTATCCTATACGGAACCGTCATATAGCGTGATGTGCTTTTACCGACTGAGCCACAGAGAAGCGTTTCGGTTGTCAAGATCGGAGGACGCAGATTTTCTGACGTCGGAGGTTCTCTTTCTGCTGTCTGGTTTCTGAAAATGAATTACATTCCCAATTTGGGAGGTCCGCCTTTCCCATGGGTAGCGGTCGCAGGTTATCGATCCGCCCCGATAAATTCTTCTTCCTCTTATTGACATCTAACACCAACACTTTCCAGTGGGTGTGGGCAATTTCTACACCCCCGTCGTATACCCGTCGTTCTATTCATTAACCCTTCTTCATTTACCAGCGCTAAATAGTGTCACATTATTCTTGGTCCTGCTTTGTTTTAATTTTCATTAATGACTTTCGCGATGGCATCAGCTCTCAATTTGGTACCTATGCCGATGACAAAACCGTTTACTCTTGTTTCAGTTATTTCTCTGATCAACTAGATAAAGTCAAATTGGCGGTTGGTATCAAAAACGACCTTCTGTCTGTTGTTAACTAGAACAAAAAATGGTTTGTTAATTTTAAACCCTTCAGAACTAAACTGCTCTCAATTAATTATCTCTGAGTCCCCATTCCGCTTTCCATCAGCATGGTGTACTCGTTGCATCTTCTCGGGCTAACGGTCTCGGCAGATATGAAGTTGAAAAACTATATTGAATTCATTGCTAGGTCAGCTGCTAGGAAAGTTGATTCAATGTTTCGTACTAGACGAATTTTCTCTCCAGAATCTATTTTATATATCTATAAGTATACCATTCGTCCATGCTTAGATTATTACTGCCACATGGGGTCCGGTGATCTTGCTATAAACTGTGTATCACGCTTTATTGCAGGCCAAATTTTTGTTGATATTTTGAATGTTAAACATTGTACAAAAGTTAAACTTAGTATACCGAAAGATTCTATGTAGGTAAGTATGCAGTGAAAATTTCAATCGTATTGATAAGCTACATACAACGATATGTTATGTGTTTTAAAGTGTTTTCAACTGTGTCTCTTTTTACTGGAGTTGTACAAAACTGTCAATTTAAGGTAATGAAACAAGCTATTATCTTTATATTATCATTTTCTTGTAATAACGAAGCACGTGACTAAAGAATGAAAGCAAAATATATAGAAAAAAAACACAATGAGATTGCTGGTAATGTACTTTATTTGCCTACGTAACTTCCATGTTTAGAAATGACACCAAACAGTCTTTTGTCCACAGAAGCCGTTAGATGACTAATTTGAGATGTTCTGGTAACAGCAACAGTTTTGATCATTTCCCACAGGGCATCTGCACACCTCTTTCATAAACTTTCCTCTTCAAGATTGACCAAATCTGCTCGATAGGTTTATGCCCAGGAGAAGGAGGAGGCCGAGTCATACGCGTTTTTCATTCGAATTCCAAGGTTGTAAAGTACGAAATTGTAACCTTGGCTGAATGCGACGCAGCATTGTCATGAATACAATTCTACCGCCATCGACGTAAGAATAACAAATCATCAACCACACTGAAAAATTCTCCTTCAGAAGTGTAGGCATTGCTGGCACTCGAAAAGGGCAGACAAGGTCATTTCCTATGATTCCAGGCCAAAACATAACACCACCACCTCCTTGTTGATGTTGAATGCGATGCGGACGAGAAGCAAACTTTGTCCCATCCATCATGGCCATCAAGTATAGCTCTGGCCTCATTCTTGAAGAGAACATTTTGGAAATTGGTCTTCATATATTTCTGTGCCCAAGCAATAAGATTCTTTTCCTGGGCCTTGTTTAGGATGGGTCTAGCCATAGGTTTATCGCTTCTTGCGGTCTCTTTAACAATACTACACCGGGTGCTGCGAGACAAAAGGGCAACCCTAGTACGTTCAAATACGGAAGCGTTTGTGCTACCGAGATCTTTTCTTCCTTGTTTTTTGGTTTTTTTTTTAATGTCATGTTAGAATACACTTTTTTCTCGTTCCTTTATCTTGTCTTGGTTTGGTTATGAGGTTTTTCACAGATAACCTCAATGTTCTTATATACGCACCAAGCTAATCCACCCAAAGATAAGCCTTTTACGAGACCTGAAACAATCCGTGTCTTTTCTGTAACTGACAGACATGGTTTCAGTGGCATTCCTATTTTTCACCATACGGTCAGTTTTTGACCCACTGGAGTGACAGGGTGTAATCGATTTCTATTTTTACTCCAGATTAGCTCATTTGCAGTGGTGTGCAGTAATATGAATCTATTCTCGGTGTGTATGATGAAATTTGTTTGGCCTTGAAAATATTGCGTTATCCGTGATTACATCAGATTTTTATCACTAATAATTACTCTACAAATTGGATTATACTAAGTCCATTTCACTTTAGAGGTTACTGAATTGAATAATCACACGAATTTTGGTAATGAACGATAATACTTACGACAAGAACAACACATTTAAGAATCGTCAGCGGCGCATAGAGGAAGTAGTCAACTACTAGAAGTGAGTCAAGTGAATTCCATATTGAATCTCCAACGGCAGGATATCTACCAACCACCCCACGCGGTCAAATGTGACACAACGCCGAATTTAATGTGGGTATCCGAGCCTGTAGGCTCAGCCAAAAATTCAAAGTAGACACCGTATAAAACGGAGTCGGGCATCTGTTTCCCGAGACGCGACTCTGCCCTTCGACATAGCCTCCTCTGGGTATACTCTCCGCCCGGAGGCAGAGAGTTTGACCAGTACAGCTGGAGACGAATCTCTAACTGCAGGATATCTACCAACCGCTCCACGCGGTCAGATAAATTCCCCGTAGACCCCGTATAAAACGGGGTCGGGTAGCTGTTTCCCGAGACTCTGCCCTTCGACTTAGCCTCGTCTGGGTATACTCTCCGCCCGGAGGCAGAGAGTTTGACCAGTACAGCTGGAGACGAATCTCTAACTGCAGGATATCTACCAACCGCTCCACGCGGTCAGATAAATTCCCCGTAGACCCCTTATAAAACGGGGTCGGGTAGCTGTTTCCCGAGACTCTGCCCTTCGACTTAGCCTCGTCTGGGGATCCTCTCCTGCCCGGAAGCAGAGAGTTTCACCAGCACAGCTGGAGACGCATCTCCAACTCCAGACACACATACAGTATTTACTACTGTATTTATGTGAATGGGGACATACCCATTATCGTTCGTAGTTATTTTACAACCCTTTAACAGATAAATATATATAACAAGAAAATTTCGTCGATATATAATTTTTCAAACTTCAAACAAAATTCTCACTTGGTCGATTTGAACAAGAACTCTAGCGTCGCGGCTCCAAAACATATATTCAACTGTCAATAAATAGCATAATTTAAAAAAAAAACATCTTTCGGTCGACACATATTTCGTCTTAGTATTTGCCTGTCTATGGGAAAATTGCGCCCTGAAGATGACCATTTGAAATTGTCGAAAGTACTTGGTATGTGTCTTCCATCTGACAATAACTCGAATATAAGATCTTATTATTCAAGAAAATGATAGTAAGTTAATGTCTCATTAGGTCTTGTTAGTTAAGTTATCATTGCTATTTAATTCTTTGTATAAATTGTTTCTTTATGAAATAAAATATAAGCTGCAACACTCTAATATATTATATACAAAGCAGATAACGTAATATACTATAAGCAGGGCCAGTATTTTAAACTAATCAGACACATCACATCACCCCAAAAATGAATAAAAAATAAATTAATAAAAAAATTAAGTAAATAAATAATAAAGAAAATTAACACACTCATTATCACACTAAGTAAATTTAATAACGACAATATTAAACAGCCAATATTCAACGAATAATTTAAAAAATCAATATGAGCGAAAACTTAACCAACAACCATATACAAAAGGTATAAAATAGCTGTATCCCGGACTATAATAATTCCTATACAGTAGCCTTCAAAATAATTTAAAACAACCGGCCTATCCAATAAATATTAGCACATAATCTTGCTATATTATCCATCCTCCCCACGAGGTAGGATGTAGCACAAGGCTGAGTTTAATGTAGAGCAATCTGAGTCCGTAGGCTTGGCCAAAAATTTCCCATAGACTCCATATAAACCGGGGTCGGGTGGCTGTTTCCCGAGACGAGACTCTGCCCTTCGACATAGCCTCGTCTGGGGATCGTCTTTGCCCAAAGGGAGATAGTTTAACCAGCTCAGCTGAAGACGAATCCCCAACTCCAGACCAACATACAGTATTTAATACTGTATTTACGTGAAGGGGGACATAACCATTATCGTCCGTAGGTATTCTACAACCCTTTAACAGATATATATATATATATATATATCAAGAAAATTTCGTCGATTTATAACTTTTTAAACTTCAAACAAAATTCTCACTTGGTCGATTTGAACAAGAACTCTAGCGTCGCGGTTTCAACACATATATTCAACTAGCTGGGTAGCTGTTTCCCGAGACGAGACTCTGCCTTTCGACAGAGCCTCGTCTGAAGATCCTCTCTGACCGGAGGCAGAGAGTTTGACGAGCACAGTACGAACAGATCTGTTCAACTGATCATAATCTTGCTGACCGTAAATACTCCAATGATCTGGCTATGTAAACAGTCGAGCCATCAACCAACACATATGACAAGAACATTTCGTTCAAGCATGAAAGAGCCTGTTGCTACTCGGCTTTGACATCAGTGACTACCCTTATATATGCTGTAAACGCGCCTAAATTGTCGTTAATTTCGGTTCTATTCAAAGTGGTTGGCCTACTGAACAAGTCTTATAGACTCAATCTTCTTTTCTTCCTACCTATTTTCTTCACACATTTTTATGTTAACGTTAACGTCTTCATTTTTTGCTTTATTTCTTTCCTTATCTGAATATTCATTTCTCGGGAATGCAACGAAATTATTCACTTTAAACCGGCTTTAAGAAATCTATGATTTGCATGTATTATCTCTCATAGTTTTCCGTAAAATACTCTTATTACCTCTGATTATGTGCAAAACCGGTAAACGCCGTAACTAATCTAAAAATGTTGTGATGCGATTTGCGGTGTAATGGATAACTGTTGGCAATGAGAAAAACGGGGAGCCGAGTCCGAATTTTAGTCGTTCGTGACATTCGCTTGCGAAAGTTAAGAATCCGTGTCTTCTATGAATAACGGACCATATAGCCTACTACGGGACACATCTTCTGGATAATCAGTCATGAACCGAAATAGACATGATCGCCCAAGCGTTTATCACGTATGGCACTTAACTAACTGACGGTATCAAAAAACGCAGGAAGTCTTAATCGCCACGAGTCATGTAATGGGCGTAGAACATAAGTTATGATATGATTTTATATGTAATGGAGAAAGCTATGTGCGTGTTAATGATGTACAAAAATAGTAATCGTCGTATCTCGCGCTTTTACTCCAATGTTATATTTAAATTGAATAGATCTGTTATATTCCGGGCTAAGGGAATAAATATTGAACACCAGATGGATAATAGAAGAAAGGTTTATTGTACACAACCAGTACAATATGAAATACGGTACAGTTATACACACAGGTCAATCTCGTAGTGAGTGCCACTAAATGGAAGGTCGCACGTGCTTCCGTCGTCTCGCTCTCACTCTTCCGCCAGTCTCTCGTAGACGGTTGACTTTATACGTACTTACTACCTATAGTGTAATGATTCATGGGGGTGACTGGTTATTCCATTACATCAAGAACGAATTCAAAATGCAAGAAGTCCCAACATCCAGAAACGAGAAAGGGGTGAACCTGTATATTGCTAGTTGCTCCTGCGAGAGTTGGTAGTGTCGGTATATGTGTAGAATGTTTGTTAAATGTACTTTATTAGTCCATATTTGACATTATTCGGACTATTGTCCTCATCTATGTAGCCATGTTTATTACAACGTTTCGGCCTTTCAGTATCTGTCTATATTTCTGAGATGAGGTATTATGTACACTATTTACATTATTCATATTTGTCGCCATATGCTCAGGCCTTCTTCAGGTGGTTGGAATTTCGAACTGAACCCTTTATTTCGCTCACTGGGGTAGACTGTTCTAGTTCCACGTGCCATGTTTAATGGATGTCAGTTATCAGTTATCTCCTGTTAATTTCCCTCTGAACGTTCTCCACTGCCTTAGCAGGGTATTGAACTCACACTCTTTGGGTCCTGTCACTGGATCTAACTAACGCTTTTATCCACTGTGCCATGTGTCCTTTATTAGTGTTGGGGTAATTTCTATGGCTGAGGTAAAAAAACAGTGCATCGTGGAATTTGGAGCTATGTGCTTAGGTGTAGGGTGTATTGGTTTTAATATTTTTAATTCTTACACATATTATTTTATCGTTGTTATACATGATGCTTGACTGTACTGTGAGCTGTTTGGTATGTTAAACAATATATATATATATATATATATATATATATATATATATATATATATATATATATATATAAAGACCGATGGACACGAGCCTACCGGGAGCGATACGAGCCGTCAACTCGCCGACATAATCACAGAAAGGGCCCATCTGAGTAGAAAACGTGCGAAGTCGTTTCCATTAAGCCAAGGTCTTACCGATGACATTCAGGCAAATCTGCCTCGCCCCACCTGACGGTTACATCATTGAGAGGTAGCGCGTTCCGAATCAATCGCCCGCTAAGCGAAAAAACTGAGATAATCCCCGGCTGAAGCCCAAGACCAGAAAGAGCGCAACTCTGATGCCGACAAGCCGAGTCAGCCACACTATACAGTATTCTCCAAGGCCAAGTAAGGTAACTGGACTGAAAAAAGACTTTCAAGGCCGAACGACACTCGCTGAGGAAACTCGACAACGTTCCACGACCGCGACGGCCCTTAAGCCAATAAATGGAAAGGGTGGTGGTAAGACTAGGGAAGGCGTACCTAACACTCCGCGCCAAAATCGAGTCCTCCGTCAAAATGCGGCGTAGGAAAGCCAACATTGAGGCGTGTCGATGACTCGCTAGTTGTGGCAATCCAAGCATCCCTATGACACGGACACTGGAAACAGGCTTCTTTACAGACCCAATAATTTGCCTACACTCCACAAGACGGTGGTCAACAAACGCTCGATCGCCCCCATATGGGTCCTGCAAAGAAGAAGTACAGCCAAGTGGTAAAGCATGGGCGGCAAGTCGTAAGTGACACACGTCTCAGCCATACCATTCCAGGACAACCTCCTTAGGAGCAAATACCGGACCGACATTTGCCTGTACCTCTGATCAAGTCTTCTTTAGCCGAAGTCCGGGCCCAAACCACACTCCAAGAATACTGACGGGTCCATCAGTCCAACCAAAGGGCCCCGGAAGCGCGACCTCTTCCAGGCACCCAACCATCACCTTCTCGCACGGTTCAAACGCCTTCTCTATCACCTTAATGACGATGCGTACACAGAAACCCTGGCTCGAGCCCCACGTAGAGCCGGACACAACGCTCTGAACCTCAGCCGGCAAATGAGGGCTCCAACGCCAAAGCGCAAAGTAAGGGAGACAGCGTACATTCCTATCGGACCGACAGAGACAGCTCAAAGACGCCCGATCGCCTTCCATTCACCTATACCACAGCACTGGGTGAGCGATACAGGAGACTGATCTACTTACAGAAGTCAGGTTTGAATCCGGCGGCCTGCAGGACAGCAGCCGGGTATTGATAGTCGACCCTGTCGAATACCTTAGACTCTGATCCAAATTGATCAGCGCAGCTCCCTTATCGCCTTTTACGCCCCCTACGATCGTTCGGATTAGATGAAGATGGCTCTAAGTTGTTCGTCCGTTCACAGCACAAGTTTGCGACAACTGACTGCAAACACTCCGTCAGGATCTTGGATGAAATCTTTAAATCTGTGTTGACCTGCCATTGCCGACCTTCTTCAATGCCAAGTGAACTTCGACCTCCGTGATCTCACCCATGCAGCTAGCCTTTCAGTCGACGAAAACCGAGGAAAGTTATAGCCAAAATAGCTGCGAAACTCGTCGCCACTGAGACCAGGCCACTTGTTAAAATGGCTCTCGAAATGCCGCCGAAACGCCTCGCACATGTCCTTGGTCGGCCTCAGAGAAAGCCGCTCCGGGGTAATGACCTCGCGAATGTATCACTCGGAACCTTGACGGATCTTTTCCTTGCGCAATTCTGCGCTTATGCTCACATCTTCGATAGACATCTTGTTTAACCTATGTCTAGCTACATAACCCTGGTAGGGTTGCTAGCCACGCGCTGCATGGCCTGCCTAGCTACGGCTGTGTCTAGGGAATATCTTTTTAGTCTCATTTAGCTGACCAGGTAGCTGACTACCTGGAATACGGCCACTTAAGAGCTCACGTCGACATCCTTCTCCCCGGATGATCGACCCCCAAACTCGCCGATCAGATCAACCAAGTTACTATCGCCCGATGACCTCCGGTTAGCTCCCCGCCCCCTATCTATCTTGGGGTCCAGGATGGCATCCAGTCCCCAATTAAGCGCGACGAATCCACCCGGAATGGCCCCAACCGACGGAAAAAGTGGACACGCTCCCCATTATCGTTGGGCGCATAAACCGCAACGACCCGAAACGAACCACCGCTCACGGCAATATCGGCCACGATCAACCGGCCCTCCACGCCCACATAAAGAAGGTCTCCTCCATGGAATGCTTGTTTAATAAAGAAACACCTCTGGCCAGCCGGTCCCCGTGTTCTGAATAAATAACAAAGTCGCTAGGCACGAGCATCGACGTCGCAAACAAAGTGGGTCTACTGGATCGCCCCACATTTACACCGAAAGACAAGAGATCACTAAACAGGCCCATCACATTCAAGCTAGGTTCCTTAATAAACATGTTTTATGCCTGAGTCCCTTAAACACAGACTGGACGAAAATTTGTGGGTGTCAAGACCCCCGATGGACTTTCTCAGACTACTGGTACCTACATCGGACATAATTCGTCCTTCTGTCCCAATACCTCTGACGTCCGTTTAGAAGGTTAATTTAAGGGACGAGGGGTGGAGGAGAACCGGTGCCCTCCCTGCACAAAATTGCTCTAATTTCTTTAGCACCAGAGACTCTGTCTGCGCTACCCGGAGCTTCGGAAACGCATCTTTGGCCCGACCCAGATGGTCCCAAACTTTGAGGTTACCCCCGGTGTTCCTAATAAGAGTGATTACAGCGGGGGCATCAGGAAAATTCCTTGGGTCCTACGTTGATTTCCCATCAAAGAAGGTACTTTTGAAAAGAGACCTCAAGAGTGACTTCTTCTAAGAGGAATGGTCCCTCACGAGGGCCTCACTGTCCACAGCACAAACCTACTCCCCTTTTGGAAAATGTCTCTTTTTTTTTCTTCCTTGGGAATAGTTGGAGGAGGGACAAAGAAAGACGGGTCCCTAGAGGGGGAGGAAAAAGGGGAGGAAAGGGTCTTCTTGTCTTACCTTGTAAAGTATCTGTTTTCACTCCTTGTTGGCGAAGCTTTGATCAGCTTTCCTCTACTTCCTCATGTGTGTTGCGTCTTCTTCTTCCTCTTTATCCCTCCCCTTTTCAATGAGGAGGATCTTGGTGGAGGCATTTCCTCTACCTCCATTGAGAGGTCGAGCTGATTCAGCTCTACCACCCCCTGCTACTGTAGCTCCTTCTCCGGTTGCTGCCGCTGCTTCTGCTGCTGCGTGTGTTGTTTCGACTGCTGCTGCGGCTACTGCTCTTGCTTGGGCTGTTCCGGCTGTTGCTGCTTCTGTTACTGCTGTGAACCTGGCCATTCTTCGGCTGCTACTGTCGCTATCTCGGATCCAGCCGTTGTTGCTTCTTCTGCCAGGTATCCGGCCGCCGCAGCTGATTGAATTAGGTACCTCATTAAACTTGAGTCGCATCAATGTCACCAGAACCTCAAAACCACTTGTGGCAATGCCCAACTTACTTTTAATGGACTATACCCTATCTACTGGCACAAAATCAGCGAAGGAGGCCCCCAAATAGTTCTTTGTCATATACATGGGCACCCATGTAACGTGATCCGAGTTTTTTCAGTGCCCATGTACTCAGTCTGGAGCTTCATCGCCTTGGTGGTGAGGGTGCTCCCTGCCAAAGTCTTTGCCGTTTCGTCTGTCGCGAGCAGGGTGTCCCACATGGTGTTGGACATTCGGGCCAACACTTTGATCCCGATATTCAAACTTCTTCGATAGCCTACTTGCTGACAGTAATGAATTTTCTGGACTTGACGTCGGCCGTCAACAGTGAGATTGTTCTTGCCCCCAATGCTTCCCTTTTAGATATTTATAAGTCTACAATTCATCCTTGCTTTTACATATTGCTGTCATAGCTGGTCTGGTTCTTCTGCTATATATTTAGAGATTCTTGAAAAAATCCAAAGAAGAATCTGCAATGGCACGTCATCTGTTGAAATCAATTCTCAACTCTGTTTACTCTTGTCTATATAGTGATTTTCCAAGCATAGCTTAGATGTGGCACAAGGCCGAAAGTATGAGCACCTAGTGAGGATCGAACTCACTACTCAGTCGTAATTGTTCTAGCGAGACAAGCTTGCTAACCATTACACCACCTCGACGTGCCCAAATCTTATTTTCTAAGCATAGCTTAGATGTGGCACAAGGCCGAAAGTATGGGCACCTAGTGAGGATCGAACTCACTACTCAGTCGTAATTGTTCTAGCGAGACAAGCTTGCTAACCATTACACCACCTCGAGATGCCCAACTCCTGTCTATATAGTAAGTCTGATCGGTTCTATGAAGTCAAATTGGTAGATGTTCTAGAAAAAAACTGATCTACAATCTGTTGTTAACTGGGACAGAGAATGGCTTGCTAATTTACCCACTATATATTTAGAGATTCTTGATAAAATTCAAAAAAGAATCTGTAATGTTATTGGTCCTAACCTGGCATCTCTTTTTCACTCACTTTCACACCACCATAATGTGGCTTACTATTGCCTTTTTAAAAATAAATAACTTCATGGTAATTGTTCTGATGACCTTTCCTCTATGGTATCTAAACTTTATGAATTCAGGCGAACTACTAGATTGGCGGTTAGGTCTTATCAATTTACAGGTGAAATGGCTAGATGTAACTATGCTAGCAGATCTCTCTTGTGGAACTCTGTTCCGGCTTCTTGCTTCCTAGTCAAATTTGACCTTTAAAAATGTAAATACAATGTTAGTCGTTATCTTCTCTCTTCTTATTTATTATTTTTTTCTTCTCTCATTAATAGTAATTTTTCTTATATGCTCTAACACTTCTTGCGTCCTAGTGGCTTTATTTCCTTGCTTGAGGTGAAATGATTAAAAATAAAATAAAATAAAATAAATTAAAAAATAATCTAAAAATAATTTAAAAAATAATAAAATAAATAAAAATAAATAAAATAAAATAAATAAGGCGTTTCCATGATTTACGTAATGATCTATGACACTTGTCCATCAACTGAGTATTGCTTAGTTTGACAGAAGGAGGAATATGCTGATATGGTGGTTTGTGATTTGTTCGGACGTTTTCTTCCTCTCGCCGAGAACTCGGTTATGTAATGTCACAGGGTTCGTCGAATCTATGACATTTCGCCACAAGGAGGGGGGCCAGAAGTTGGGTATGACGAGAAATGAGGCGTGTGGTTGGGTGAGGGTACAGCAGAGATGGGGAAAAATAGAAAGAAAGATATGAAGAAAAAGAGAGAAAGATTGAAAAGGAGATGGGATGGGGGTTGATAGGATGAAGGACGTGGGATATGGGAAGAGAATGCTTAATAGAAGCGTCACAGTGAAAAAAAATAAACAAAAGAACAAACAAAAAATGTTCGACAAAGGAAAAAAAATCAATATTCAAAAAAGAAAGAAAAGAAATGAAACGAATGAAAAGAAAGGAACGATTTGATAGAAGAGGGAAAGAGAGAATAATTAAAAGGAGAAAGAAAGAAAGTAAAGAAACGAAAGAAAAGAATCGAATTGAGAAAAGAAAGAAAAAAGAAAGAAAGGAACAAATTGATAAAAGAAAGAGAGAAGAACTAAAAGGAGAAAGAAAGAAAAGAAAAGAAAGAAAAGAAAAGAAAGGAACTAATTGATAAAAGAAAGAAAGAAAGGAACAAATTGATAAAGGAAAGAGAGAAGAATTAAAAGGAGAAACAAAGAAAGGAAAGAAACGAAAGAAAAGAAAACAAATTGATAAAAGAATGAAAGAAAGAAAGAAAGAAAGAAAGAAGAAAGGAAGAAGAAAGAAAGCGAGGAACAAATTGAGAAAAGAAAGAGAGAAAAATTAAACGGAGAAAGAAAGAAAGAAAGAAAGAAAAGAAAAGAAAGAAAAGAAAGGAACAAATTGATAAGAGAGAAGAATTAAAAGGAGAAAGGAATAAAGAAAAGAAGAAAGAAAAGAACGAATTGATAGAAGAAAGAAAGAAAGAAAGAAAGAAAGAAAGAAAGAAAGAAAGAAAGAAAGAAAGGAACAAATTGATAAGGGAGAAGAATGAAAAGGAGAAAGAAAGAAAGAAAGAAAGAAAGAAAGAAAGAAAGAAAGAAAGAAAGAAAGAAAGAAAGAAAGAAAAGAAAAGAAAGAAAAGAAAGGAACGGGTTGATAAAAGAAAGAAAGAGAGAAGAATTAAGACGACAAAGAAAGAAAGATAGATAGAAAGAAAAAGCTTCTAAAGAAAAGGAGTAAAAAAAATTAAAAAGTGAGAAGGTAAGTAAGGAATGAAGGAAGGAAGGAAAGAAGAAAAGGCAAGCAAGGAAGGAAGGATAATGAAAGGAAGACAAGGGTGGGGGTGAAGATTATTGTAAAAAAAAATCTTACATCAACAAATTATTACCGGTTTCGATCCCCACAAAACTCTTTAATAAAGAAAACATTCTGCAAAAACCAGATTCAGGAGGTCGACGAAAAGATTTTCTATGCAAAACGTTGCGGATTTTTTCTCAAAATTCTACGAAGAGCTGCCTGATAATTGGCCAAAAAGACATTGGAAATAATGGCGAATATATAACTGGGTAAATAAAATGCAATTGTACTTCATTTTTTGAAGAATAAAGTTAATAAACAAGAAGGGAAGTCATTTACGATTCAATCTAATATACAGGTATACCTCACCCTACGTCGTTAATTGGTTCCAGAGGTTACGCCTAAGGTCAAAAAACGACTTAAGTCGAAATAGCCACACTATAAACCGCAAATAAGCACTCCCTATTGCATTTTACAGTATTTATCATATCTACGTACAGTATTCTTAATAAAATAATTTATCAGTGATATAGCCTTACGCTTAGCATTAGCAATGAAAGAACGGTCTAGCAGCCCCCCCCCCCAATATAATCCAGTTTCGTCAACGTTAAAATCTGTTCAGGAAGAAACCCGTTTTCTTCGATGATCTTAGCCAATCCTCTAGGAAAATCGGCTGCTGCTTCTTCGTCAGCTGATGCACTTTCACCTTGCTTCTTAATAGGGTGATAACTTCTTCGTTCTTTAAATCTTATAAACTTGATTCGCTTTAAACCCTATATCTTTCTCATCTGGGTATTTTTTTCAGGTCCTCAAAGACAACGATTTCGCTAACACGCTGATTATTCAACCTATCAGTCCAAAGAGAAAAAAACGTTGTTCCATCTCTTCAAAGATTTTTCCTCTTTTCTTAGGTGTTTTCATATTTCGTTCTCTAGGATTTATTATGATTATATTAACATTTACTGTAAATGTACGTATTTTAATATGATTGTATATATACTTTTGTTCTTATTTATTGCGCAGTAATATGATATTATGTTCTTTTAACGATTTCTAGTGATATTAAGACTTCAGTATTTGTGACGGACAGACGTAAAGTCGAATCTCGTAAACTTGATTTTTATTTTTCCATATATTTTTTGTCAAACGACATATAATCGAGAACGACTCAACTCAAAACGACGTAACCCGAGACATACCTGTATTCGGTATCTAGCGTCTGAACATTAGATCTCGTTTTTATACGCGAGTGAAATTTATAACATATATACATCATCTGATAGATAAAATTCTACGTGGTGTAATAGTTAGCATGCTACATCAATTACGACTGAATAGTGATTTCGATCGTCACTGGGTGCCCCACAATTTCGGCATGTGCTTTTTCATCTAACAATGTTTTACCTCCGGAAAGAAAAACAACAAAACAGATATGTGCCGTTCATGGGGATTGTGCAGTAGCTGAGCGTACTTTTTGTAAGTAGGTTGCTTGGTTCAGAATTGCAAATTTTGATCTGGGAGGCCGAGAACGTTTCTACAGGTCTGAAGTCGTCGATGATGACCAAGTGGAAACGCTGATTAAAAGCAATCCACGTCACACTGGACAACGCCGAGATATTTCACATATCGTAAGGTATTTGAAAACACAGAGTTACATAGTTGATTTGTTTAACAGTATATCAACTTCTTATGGGCTATTTATTGTGGGGACCTACCTACAAATGGACTCTTCCACACCTATATAATATGGCTACCAACTCTGAGTAAGGTAAGTCACCCCGTGACTGGAACAGTTGTATAAACTGTTCTTTGCTGTCGAACTCCCCGTCTCGGCGGGGAGGGACTCGGACGGGGCTTTGCCGCAGGGCGAAGTTTCGTCCGGGGAGGTAGACAGTCCCTGAACCCGTGTATACGGGTTCTAATGGGCATATTTTTGCCCGAGCCTACGGGCTCGGTAAGCCCACATTAAACCGGCCTTGTGCCACATTCGACCCGTGTGGGGGGGTTGCTAAATATCAAGTTACCCCGTGACTGGAACAGTTGTATAAACTGTTCTTTGCTGTCGAACTCTCCGTCTCGGCGGGGAGGGACTCGGACGGGGCTTTGCTGCAGGGCAAAGTTTCGTCCGGGGAGGTAGACGGTCCCTAAACCCGTTTATACGGGTTGTAAATGGGCATATTTTTGGCCGAGCCTACGGGCTCGGTAAGCCCACATTAAACCGGCCTTGTGCCACATTCGACCCTTGTGGGGGGGTTGCTAAATATCAAGTCACCCCGTGACTGGAACAGTTGTTAAGACTGTTCTTTACTGTCGAACTCTCCGTCTCGGCGGGGAGGGAACGGACGGGGCTTTGCCGCAGAGCAAAGTGCCGTCCGGGACGGTAGACAGTCCCTGAACCCGTGTATACGGGTTCTAATGGGCATATTTTTGGCCGAGCCTACGGGCTCGGAAAGCCCACGTTAAGCCGGCCTTTTGCCACATTCAACCCGTGTGGTGGGGTTGTCAAATATCCAGTCACCCCGTGACTGGAACAGTTGTTAAGACTGTTCTTTGCTATCGAACTCTCTGCCTCGGCGGAGAGGAACCCGGACAAGGCTTTGCCGCAGGGCAAAGTTTCGTCCGGGGAGGTAGACAGTCACTAAACCCGTTTATACGGGTTGTAAATGGATATATTTTGGACGAGCCTCCGCGATCGGTGATCCCACATTAAGCCGGCCTTCTGCCACATGCGACGCGTGTGGGGGTGTTAAATATTCAGTCACCAAGTGAGGGTCACTGAGTAGTAGCCACAGAGTGAGTGAATGAGTGAGTCGGGACACCAGTGAGAGAAAGTACTCTCCAGTCCACATTTACCTTTGTACTACGTTTCCGAGAATATACTATTTAACCTATATCCGAGTCCCTGTTATCTTTCTATGGCTCTACACCATAACACTATTTAATGCCGAAATTTAATTTTCTTGGAAGCTTTGAAGTAATAAGAATATGATATACTGGGTGCGATGAATAAATTGTCGTCTAAATTACTCAAATTAAAATAATAAAGTGATATCTCATTTTAACAGGGTTATTTAGCACTTATACAAAAATCTATTGACATGCTAAAAAGTAAATTTATTCAATTCATTCGCTTCAACCACGGCCTCCAAGTAAATTTGGAACCCCTCCCCTGCATTTTTCTTGACGCACTTCTTGTTTAATTTGGTAAATGATGCCATAATTCTTCCCTTCAGTTCATCTTTGGTCTTACAAAGAGATTTTTTTGGTCATTCTCTCAATTATGCCCCACACATAATAATCAAAGGGGTTGCAGTCTGGGGAGTTAGGTAGCAAGATGTAAGGGGACAATGTGGTTGCAGAAAATATCTGACTGCCATGACTGGGTTCTCCTGCTTGTGTGGCACGGTGCAGAGTCCTGTTGCCAGACATACGGACTTCCAGCAGCCAGCCTCTTAATCCATAGCAGCACTAACTCGTCAAGGCACTTGATGTAGGCCTCCGTGTTGAGTCTGAAGCACAGTCGGAAGATTAATAGAGGCATAACGCCACCACTAGTGATCACTTCAAACACCTTCGTAATCACCATTAGACTCATCCAACTCTTTCCGAATCCTCTACACTGTCCTCAGATTGACACACAAACATTCTGAAATGTTCGTATTGGATGCCAAGCAGTATAGCATGTCATTTCCAAATTTCTGGCGGAGTGAAATGCATTGTTTCTACATTGTTTGTTTTACGGTAAACAGACAGCTGACTATTCAATGTTCTTATTTTAATGTTGGGGAATAGATAATAGTCAAATCACTGCAGCCATTGTAGCCAAGGTCTTGTGTACTGAAGCATTGTCTTGATGAGACAAGACAACTTTCATCAGTTTACCTGGGTCTTTGTTCGAGATACCCTTTCGAAAACTATCTCAGAAATTTGGCATAGTACTCTACATTGATGCTGTGGTCCCTTTGAAGTTATATTGTGTTTACAATGCATTTTGCATCGCATAAAACTGATGTCATCACCTTCCCTGCAGAAGAAATGACCATAGCATTCATCGACGTTCAGGAAGTGTGTTTCCACTCCATGAATTGTCGCTTTGTCTCAAGTTCAACGTGATGACTTCAAATCTCATCCTGTGTTAGAAAACGTTCAACGAAACCAGCTAGATCTGCCTCAAACAGTGTCAAGCACTTTGTGCAGAATATTCTCAACTCTCACAGGATATGCGAATAGCATTGGCTATTTGACAATCAATTGCCTGTTATGTGGTGGACACAAAGTTTTACTAGGTGGTGCCATTTTCAGGATATCCAGACGTTGGTTCATCTTCAAGACTCGCCCATCCCCTTCCTAAATTCAGCTATCCACTGTTGATAAAGCCGGAGTAACATCATCTCACGTAGCAGCACGATCAACATGAATGACCTTAATGAATAAATCATTTTTATGCCGGCACTTTAAAACAACACAATGACATTTTTCCCCCATTTTCCAGAGAAGTCGTTACCATTTACTTTGAAGGCCTTCTTTGAACAGTCAGATGTGAGTTCACACGTAAAATCACAACGCATTTCTTAATAAGAAGTGTTGAAATTGCGCCCGCAAGATTTTACAGTTCTCGAATCAATCCTTCATAGTCAGTGTATGAAGTGTTCTGTACGTCCTCATAACTGGAAAGAAACAGTGCATTCATTAATAAGAACAGTTAAAATAAATGCGTGTAAGATTTCAAAACTATAGAATCACCCGTTCATAGTCACCCTAGGAACGTTCAGCCCATCCTCGTACCTTGAAAGAATCAGTGCAGTTATTGATAAGAAGAAATTAATGCATGCGACATTTCACAGCTACAGCGCCATTTCTCTATTGACAGGCTTATGAGGTTTTCAGCCCACTCTCGTAAGTAATAAAGTCTGTCGTAAAATGTCTGACGGAAACAGATACTCGGAAAGATGGTAGATAAAAAAAAAAGATTTCAATGGAGGAAAATTAATGAATTATTTAGAAAGAAAACAATTGGATTATTTTTCCTGACTTTCTTACTTACTTGAGTAGAAATTTGTGAATCTTACTTTTTTCTATTTTATTGATAACATAATTCACTTATTTTAATGTAACTATTTGTTTTCTTCCTTACAAATGTGTCAGGAGATTTTCCATTTTTCATTTCTAAAGAAAACATTCGCAAATAAATCATGCAGCGAGGAAATGCATGAATTCATCTACAACGCGAAAAGATTTTTTTACAATGATTTTCACTCTGTACAAGGCCCGGGAGCCACTCGAGGGAGAACGTTACAGAGTAAGAGGCAAAGTTGTTTATGGGGATATGTGGGGAAAGTAAGCGTTAATCCTAGACATGAAAAGTTAAGATTGTAGTGATCGGGGAAGCATCCTCTTGGGAGTCGGTTCCACAGACCAGCTGTTAGTGACAAGAAGCTGCTCGACTGGAACCAACATCTCACCAAAAAATACAAATGAAATGAGGGTGGTTCGCTACAATGGGCGTGGCATGGTGGGTATTAGACATGAAGGTAAGGACTGGCGGAACTAAGGAATGTAGTTCGTCTGAACGCTTTCCACGAAAACAGCGACAGGGCAACGAGAGGTTAGCGTCGTTTCATCTGTGGGGAAAGATTTGTACTGTGCTTGTCTGATGATTTCGAGCTGATTAGCCCTAAAGAGGTTCAGCCGTCATCAACCATATACTTCCAAAAGTTCATTTCCAGTTCGACATAATACTTACTTTTTCCTTTTGGATTTTATGATGTTTTATATATGATTTGTAATCTCTATGTATAAAGTTGTAGCCTCTGTCGGTCTGTTTGTTATCGAACTCCTCTTAGGGCTTTGGAGACAGACCCCCCCCCATAACCAGGGTAGTTGGATAACAGAAGAATACAGGTAATACCCTAAACGGTCAACTCATATAAAAGAATTAAAAAAAACAGGGAGATGTTTTTTTTACTGATGTTTACCCAAAAGAAGGCCCAAGAGCCACTCAAGGTAGAAGGTTAGGACTGGTGGAACTAAGGAATGTAGTTCGTCTGAACGCTTTTCATGAAAATTGCGACAGAGCAGCGAGAAGCTTGAATCGTTTCAGAAAACGTTTCTACTAAAAACACGTTCCTGTTACAAACCGAAAATAATGCTAACAGAAGTATACCTTCTTCTTCTTCTTCACGCCATGTCATGGCCGTTGTGGCTCTTCATAACTTCCTATCTTTTTTTAAACCATACTTACTTACCTCCCTTTAAACGGTTTCAGCGGTCACGCACTAACACAGCGTTCATCACTCCATTTGTAAGAAACTCTAAGTTTTAGATAACACAACCATTTGTCTCTGATAATAATGAATACTACAATATTTTGTAATAAACAATACCCCGATGATGACATGGATATGTCGAAAGGCCTTGGAAATAAATATATATGTATCAACTCAAAAAACGTATTATCAATATTAACGTCTTCTCGACGCCTTGAACAACTCAAAAACGTCTCCAAATTAACGGCTTGCCAACACCTTAACACCACTAGATTATTTTTCGATGTCAACATATAAAACAGCTTCTCAAATTTTACATTTTCACAACGCCTTACGCTAATCAAATAAACGTTTCGTTCAGGTTAACGTCTTGTCAACGTCTCGTGACACTCATAAGACGTCTTGTACTACTAAAAACAAACGTCTTGTACTACTCGAAAAACGTCTTGTACAGCTCAAAAAAGTCTTGTACTGCTCAGGAAACATCTTGTACTACTAAGAAAATGTCTTGTACAGCTAAAGAAAACGTCCTGTACAACTCAAAAATCGTCTTGTACTACTCAAAAACGTCTTGTACAACTCAATAAACCTCTTGTACAACTCAAAAATACGTTTTGTACTACTCAAAAAACGTCTTGAACAACTCAAAAAACGTCTTTTACTACTCAATAAACGTCTTGTACAAATCAACGCCCCGTCAACGTCTTGTAACACTCATAAAAAGTCATGTCCAAGTTAACGTCCTGACAATGTTCTGTACCACTCAAAAAATACCCAATTATTTATATTACAAAATGTTTTCTGAGTAGTACAAGTAGTGCAAAATATTTATGCTTGTTTTCACACAGAACATTACTCCAGTCTATTTCTTAACTTGGCGCAAAAACCGTTTCCAAGACATCAAATCCATAGAATTCCCCACGACAACCTCAGAAAGAAAATGTGAGCCAATCGCAATATATACACATTAACTGAAAAAACATCTTTATTTTGCCATTATTTTCACTTTAAAGTTGTCTGTTGATTGTATCGCTTCAATAAGTATCTGACTCGCCCTGTTACACTATGCTTTTACAAGATCGGACAAGAAATAGACAATTGCTGCAATATCAGGGTTGGGACAGCCCAGTCCTAGCTTACCTGTCTTGATAGAATAAAAAATCGTCTATCGACCTTGTGGGTTATTTTCCACCCTACAACCGATTCCGCCACAGACGAAAAGCCTATTGTAGTTCTGTCGTTATTTCGATGGCAAATGTTCTGACGAGCTACATTCCTTGGTCCCACCAGTCTTGCTCATTTTTAGTTAGGAACTGGCATGGCACGCACAACGATGAAATCGGGGCCTGTTTATAAATGAGATGAGAATGGAAAAGAAAATCCAGAAAATATCTGGGACGTAATACAAAAATCAGCTGTGAGTACTGATAGGAGGTATTATGTACACTATTTACATTATTCGGACTATTGTCCTCATCTTTGTCGCCATATTTATTACAACGTTTCGGCCTTTCAGTATCTGTCTATATTTCTGAGATGAGTTATTATGTACATTATTTACATTATTCGGACTAGTGTCCTCATCTTTGTCGCCATATTTATTACAACGTTTCGGCCTTTGAGTATCTGTCTATATTTCTGAGATGAGGTATTATGTACATTATTTACATTATTCGAACAATTGCCCTCATCTTTGTCGCCATATTTATCACAACGTTTCGGCCTTTCAGTATCTGTCTATATTTCTGAGATGAGTTATTATGTACATTATTTACATTATTCGGACTAGTGTCCTCATCTTTGTCGCCATATTTATTACAACGTTTCGGCCTTTGAGTATCTGTCTATATTTCTGAGATGAGGTATTATGTACATTATTTACATTATTCGAACAATTGCCCTCATCTTTGTCGCCATATTTATCACAACGTTTCGGCCTTTCAGTATCTGTCTATATTTCTGAGATGAGTTATTATGTACATTATTTACATTATTCGGACTAGTGTCCTCATCTTTGTCGCCATATTTATTACAACGTTTCGGCCTTTGAGTATCTGTCTATATTTCTGAGATGAGGTATTATGTACATTATTTACATTATTCGAACAATTGCCCTCATCTTTGTCGCCATATTTATCACAACGTTTCGGCCTTTCAGTATCTGTCTATATTTCTGAGATGAGGTATTATGTACATTATTTACATTATTCGAACAATTGCCCTCATCTTTGTCGCCATATTTATCACAACGTTTCGGCCTTTCAGTATCTGTCTATATTTCTGAGATGAGGTATTATGTACATTATTTACATTATTCGGACTAGTGTCCTCATCTTTGTCGCCATATTTATCACAACGTTTCGGCCTTTCAGTATCTGTCTATATTTCTGACATGACGTATTATGTACATTATTTACATTATTCGGACTAGTGTCCTCATCTTTGTCGCCATATTTATTACAACGTTTCGGCCTTTCAGTATCTGTCTATATTTCTGAGATGAGGTATTATGTACACTATTTACATTATTCGGACTATTGTCCTCGTCTTTGTCGCCATATTTATTACAACGTTTCGGCCTTTCAGTATCTGTCTATATTTCTGAGATGAGGTATTATGTACACTATTTACATTATTCGGACTATTGTCCACGTCTTTGTCGCCATATTTATTACAAAGTTTTGCCCGTTGTACGCTCCGGAATTCTTCGACTTTATCCACTGTACCATGTGTCCTTGAGGACACCTAAAGATGGCCGGACACATGGCACAGTGGATAAGACATTGGTTAGATCCAGTGACAGGACCGAAAGAATGTGAGTTCAATACTCGGTTAAGGCAGTGGAGAACATTCAGAGGGAAATTAACAGGAGATATCTGATAACTAACATCCATTAAACATGGTACGTAGAACTAGAAAAATCTACCCCAGTGAGCGAAATAAAGAGTTCAGTTCGACATTCCAACCACCTGAAGAAGCCGTAGCGTACAAAGGCCTAAATGTTGTAATAAATATGACAAAGATGTGGACAATAATCCGAATAATGTAAATAGTGTACATCATACCTAATCTCAGAAATATAGAGAGAAACTGAAGGTCCGAAAGCTTGTAATAAATATGGCGACAAAGATGTGGACAATAGTCAGAATGATGTAAATAGTGTACATAATACCTCATCTCAGTAATATAAACAGAGACTGAAAGGCCGAAACGTTGTAATAAATATGGCGACAAAGATGAGGACAATAGTCCGAATGATGTAAATAGTGTAGATAATACCTAATCTCATAAATATAGACAGATACTGAAGGGCCGAAACGTTGTGATAAATATGGCGACAAAGATTAAGACAATAGTCCGAATAATGTAAATAGTGTACATAATACCTCATCTCCGAAATATAGACAGATACTGAAAGGCCGAAACGTTGTAATAAATATGGCGACAAAGATTAGGACAATAGTCCGAATAATGTTAATAGATTGTAATTTTTTTGAAAAGACCTTTTCTAAGTGGTTTAATTGAAAACAAATATTTGGTAGTTAAATTTATATTTATACAAGGCAATTTTCTTTCATTTTTTCTTTCGAAGGTGATTGTTGTCTACCTTGCCCCCACCCCCAAAATGTTTGATAAACACCAAATTAATGGAATGGCTCCCAACAACTGCAGATATTAATCCAATAGAAATCTCTCGGCTTATCGTTAAAAGAAATGAATACGAAAATGAAAAACCCATATTCAAACGAAGTCAATCGTCAGAAAAAAACAATGGCTCCTTCAAGTAAAGTCGAAAAGGAAGACAAAAGAAGAAAATCAATAGACGAAAGACTGAAGAAGGTTACAGAATGTCAAGTAGGCTGCAATAACGTGTAAAATAATAAAATTATTTTAGTTGAAGGGAAGTTAGTGTTAATTGAATATATGCTTATATGGTCTTGTGGTCAAATGTTATGGCTCTGTTTCTAAAGAAAAGCATGTAAATAAAATTATCATGAATAAAAATGTGTTTTGCTTACGTTGCCTTTCTAATAAAGCCCGAAACTCACCAACACAATTTCTTATCAATATTTCTAAATAAAATACGCCCTAGTGATAAATACCCGACCCCCTGCTATAATACTATAGTTTTATATTGTTGTAGAATATGAACATGCTGATTATGTCATTATTTTCACTTTGAATTACATGTGATATCCATCTGTCTATATTTCTGAGATAACGTATTATGTACACTATTTACATTATTCGGACTATTGTCCTCATCTTTGTCGCCATATTTATTACAACGTTTCTGCCCTTCAGTATCTGTCTATATTTCTGAGATGAGGTATTATGTACACTATTTACATCATTCGGACTATTGTCCTCATCTTTGTTGCCATATTTATTACAACATTTCGGCCTTTCAGTATCTGTCAATATTTCTGAGAAGAGGTATTATCTACAGTATTTACATTATTCGGACTATTGTCCTCATCTTTGTTGCAATATTTATTACAACGTTTCGATCCTTCAGTATCTGTCTATATTTCTGAGATGAGGTATTATGTACACTATTTACATCATTCGGACTATTGTCCTCATCTTTGTCGCCGTATTTATTACAACGTTTCGGCATTTCAGTATCTGTCTATACTTCTGAGATGAGGTATTATGTACACTATTTACATCATTCGGACTATTGTCCTCTTCTTTGTCGCCATATTTATTACAACGTTTCGGCCTTTCAATATCTGTCTATATTTCTGAGATGAGGTATTATGTACACTATTTACATTATTCGGACTATTGTCCTCATCTTTGTCGCCATATTTATTACAAGGTTTCGGCCTTTCAGTATCTGTCAATATTTCTGACATAAGGTATTATGTACACTATTTATATTATTCTGACTATTGTCCTCATCTTTGTTGCAGTATTTATTACAACGTTTCTGTTTTTCAGTATCTGTCTATATTTCTGAGAAGAGGTATTATGTACACTATTGACATTATTCAGACTAATGTCGTCATCTATGTAGACATATTTATTACAAGGTTTCGGCCTTTCAGTATCTGTCTATATTTCTGAGATGAGGTATTATGCACACTATTTACATTATTCGGACTATTGTCCTCATCTATGTTGCCATATTTATTACAAAGTTTCGGCCGTTGTACGCTCCTGCCTTCCTCAAGTGGTTGGAATTTCGAACTAAAACCCTCTTTTTCGCTCACTGGGGTTGACTGCTCTAGTTCCTGAAGTATTTAATATGGGAAGCCGTTGGTATAAACCAATGTCTTCAGATATCAATTATATGCAATTCAGAATATTTGTGGAGATTTCCCTACTTAATAATTCTCGTTTTCACTCTCGCGTATTTATGTGTAACATCACGAGCTACGACGCGATTTTCGCTTCCGCGTCTCGTATATACGAGTTTGTCGTTGCTTTGGAATTTTTCATGCAACAGAAACAGACTATCATTATTGTTTCGTCCGTGTATTGTTTGATATATTGAAACGGAATTGTCATCTTTGATATTGGCTTATGCAAGCCGAAAGCTTAGATTGGATTTAAACATATATCAATATGGTGATTTCCTTTTGTCTTTCAATGATAATGTTATTCAGCTTATCAAACAATATGAAAGGAACTTACTTAAAATAAATAGACGCAACTTATCTATATTATTTAATCAAGCATGCATCAATTAAAAATTGCTGTGTAAATATACACAATATATATATATATATATATATATATATATATATATATGGTGAGACAGCAAAATTGTCCAATTGTTAATTTAAGCTCTGAACCGTTGTGTCTTAGAAATGATTAAAGATATCTTACTGGAATTCTCCGAGATATTTATAGCACCCCTGAACTCTACTCTGAGTAATGATAATGTATAATTACTCTCTGAGATTAATATGATGAAATCGATCATAAACAAAATTGTCATATCCATCATTAAGTAATCATAGCTAAGGATCGGAAGTTTATGAAGGATTGAAACAAACATCCTTTTTTCAAGTAGAAATTTGTGATCGGTCGATGTTCCAAGACAACGTCTGGGTTTCAATAGCAACACATTTGGCCTTTTTATGTTTTTTTTTTTTATTTACTTTTTATTTTTATATAAATTTCAATTACGATAATTTCAAAAGGACCATTCAAATATTATTTAGTCACATTTTTTATATTTATATTTTTATTCGTACCGACTTAAGATATTATATTTAATTTATTTACTAATTAGTAATTTATTTTCTAGTTAGTAATTTATTTACTAATTGGTAAATAAATTAAACATAATATCTGAAGTCAATAGACATGTACCCCTGCCCGCACCTGGACATGACCTACGTGATAGCTTCAATACATTAGATCTATGATTTTTATAAATAAATTAAATCTTAACACGCCTGAAATATAAGAGATTGAATTTTCCTTAACCCCAACATCTCAAAATGTCAAATTTGTCTGGATTTATAAATTAAGTGAATGAATTTCAAAAAGTTATTCTTAGCATCGCTTGATAATGGAACGGAACTTTGTGATTTTAAGTTTAATTTTTATGGTGATGGAAAGCGGCCGGATGGCATTACCATCTTCCCTTTTAAAATGGTTAAGTCGTTGATTTGGGATGCGACCTGTGCGGATACATTTTCGGTCGGTAATTTGATCAGGT
>OZ038497.1:18775966-18785966 GCA_964036315.1 Acanthosepion esculentum | reverse complement strand
CAGAATAATATAGGCACATAAATATAAATTAATATATATATATATATATATATATATATATATATATATATATATATATATATATATATATGTATGTATTTACAGGGTGTCCATAAAGTTCATGTGCACTTTAAAAAATTTATAACTTTATTTGTATTTGCGATAGAAATAATTTATAAAAAGGATTAGAAAGAAGTAAATCTATATTTTTTAAGGTTTTATTGAAATTTTATTTAAGTTTCCACATGTCCTCCATCATTAGCAATACAAAGGGTAATACGATTTTGCAGTTCACGGAAAACATTTGCCAACTGGTTTACAGTAATGCCTGAAATCACATTAGTTATTTTAGCTATACTTAAAAATAGGTACATTAAACTTTATAACATTTTTTACAGATTATTTCTATCGTAAATACAAATAAAGTTATCATTTTTTTTAAGTGCACCCGAACTTTATGGACACCCTGTACATATATATATATATATATATATATATATATATATATATATATATATATATATAAGTATATATATATATATATATATATATATATATATATATATATATATATATATATGAAGAAATATAGTCTTAAAGTGTGCTATATTTATGGGATAAAGTGCTCAATATCAGAGATAGAGCGTGTGTAAATATAAAAGTGAACATAGAAGTCAGCACTTAGAGGCGACAGTCTGTTTCATGCTATTGCAATCGTCAGCTATTTATATATAAGGGTCAGTGGTGCATTGTGGGTAGTCTATTTTGGCGGTTACTTTTACCAGAAGTCGCTTATTTGTTTATTTATTTATGTCAAATTATTTCCCTTTTTTTGCTTTTTTTTTATTTTCTTTTTCTTTTTTATCTTATATATTTATTTATTTATTTTTTATTTTGATCGGTGTTTTTTATTAACGTAGTAAAAATTTGCTTATATAGATTATTGTTGGTAGTCTATTATGGCGGTCATTTACCGGAAGTCGTTTATTTGCGTATTTATTTGGGTCAAATTGTTTTGCTTGTATTTATTTATTTTCATTTTTATTTTTTATCTTATATATTTGTTTATTTGTCATTGATTAAAGCTATTTGTTGAATTTTGGGGTGGAATGTTCTGGTTTGTTCTGACTATTATTTTGGTGGGAATCACAGAATATATATATATATATATATATATATATATATATATATATATATATATATATATATATATACATACATAACGAGTGTAACAGTAAAATAGTTCAATTATTAGATTAAGTATTGAACCGTTGTATTTTAGAAATGATTAAAGATATCTTACTGGATTTCTACGAGATTTTTTAACAATAATATTGTATTTAGTTCTAAGCTGAAATGATGATCCCTCTTCCAGTTTTGACCTCCTGACCCAGTATTCGACACTACTGTTCCCCTTTTTTTAAACTTATTCATTATTATAAACTTATTCACCGTTCTCTTGATGGCTCTTGAATAGACTTTAAAGCCAGATTATGAATGTTACTGAAGGACCGAATGATCATTTTCCTCCCACGATTGCTCAATTGGCAAGACATATTGGAGCTGACACAAAACCTATTCACTTTCTATCTGAATAAATCAAATTAGTTTTCTGTGATTCTTACGACAAATGTTATCAACATGGCTAAAGGACATCTTAAGGCCTGGAAAAAATTAGTTTAGCGTTGTTTTAGACATTAAACATTTTGTGGGATTGAAAATTATCCCATGCTGTTACAAGATTTGAACAATTTTCGTGTTACACCCAGTATATATATATATATATATATATATATATATATATATATATGTACATACATAGATCATTCGATTCATATGTATCTATCTATCTGTCTGTCTATCTATCCTATCCTTCTATCTGTCAGTGTCTAATTCTATTCATATCTATCTATCTATCTATCTATCTATCTATCTATCCGTCTGTCTGTCTGTCTGTCTGTCTGTCTAATTCCTAATTTCGATCGATTGTATATCCTTGCTTGAACCAGCTTCTAATGATCTGGATGGAGCGGCTTAGGTATAGTAGTCGTTATTCGTGGGGGCACAGTCCTATGGGCAAAAGAGAAACTCGGGTAAGTTCCACCACGGAATATGTGATCAAGCGGCGTTATATCGTGTCTGAGTCCTGTTGGCATGGCATTTGCCTCCTATCGTAACTGTTCGGGTTTTAATTCTCGGTAGTGGATGCGCACTGCTGATGAGTCCCAAATATAGGACGAAAGGGCCGTTCAGTGCTTTCTGCATTCTGTTGAGGTTTCTTCTAGACTCGATGTATTACTTAATTAGATATATATACAGTTGCGGACAAAATGTTCAGAAAGGCATTTTTTTCGTCAGAAAAATAGGTATAATCTTTTATCAAAGTTGTTTTATATTCTATAATTTTCACAGACAATAAATACGATATGATTTGTTATTGTCTTTTGGTGTAATTTGAGAGGATAATACAAAAGTTATGGATGATTTAGTGATTTACTGCAAAACCCATGGCGGCCAAAATGATCAGAACGGTTGAAAAAAGAACAAAATAATCAAAAATGACAGAGAATACTGGAATTATTTAATATTTAGTGTGAAGCACTTTAGCTTCAATCACACTCTGAGATCTTCGACTGCATGAGGTAATTAAATTTTCAATTTCTTGCTGGGTGATATTATTCCATTCTTCCTGAAGGGCATTCCATAATTGCTCGGTTGTTTTAGGATTTCTGGCTTTCGAACGTCTTCCTAGAATATTCCACACATTTTCAATAGGATTGAGATCTGGGCTTTGAGCAGGCCAATCCATAACAATAACCTTTTCAGCCTTGGGGAAGTTCATGAGCACCTTAGCCTTGTGACATGGGGAATTGTCCTGCATGAATATTGGTGGTCGCTTAGTTGAATTTCTCAGCACAGGTAAGACATGATCTTTTACAAGTTGTTTATAAACTTCTGGATTTACCTTTCCATGTAATCGCATCAAAGGGCCCACACCATCTCCAGATATCATCCCCCAAACCATGACACTTCCTCCACCGAATTTAACACTAGTCTTAAGGCATTTAGGCGACAATTTTTCACCTACTTTTCGACGAACGTACCTTTTCCCATCTGAGCCAAATAACATAAACTTAGATTCATCACTAAAATGCACCGTTTGCCATTTTTCTTGAGATCACAACACATGTTCGGTTGCAAAGATAAGACAACCCTTTTTATTCTTGGAGGTGATCAGTGGCTTCACTGCAGGTGCTCTTGCTTGTAGGTCATGTTCAACTAAACGACGAGACAGTTTTTCAAGATAACGTTTTCTTCAGTACAATTATCATTTCCCGAGAAACGGCAGCAGCAGTTTTAAATCTGTCCTTTTTAACCAACTTTACCATAGCACGATCTTCTCTCTTGGTCGTTTTTCCTGGCCTACCTGTAGACTTTCTTGCTTCACACGAACCACAATCATCGTAGACCTTAAGAATACCGCAAACAATAGTTTTTGACTTGTTAACAATCTTTGCAATAGACCCAATACTTAAATTATCCTTCTTTCGAAGCCTAATAATCTGCTGACGAATTGGTAACGGAGTAAGTGGCATTATATTAACAGGACGAAAGGGCCGTTCAGTGCTTTCTGCATTCTGTTGAGGTTTCTTCTAGACTCGATGAATTACTTAATTAGATATATATAGAGTTGCGGACAAAATGTTCAGAACGGCATTTTTTCGTCAGAAAAATAGGTATAATTTTTTATCAAAGTTGTTTTATATTCTATAATTTTCACAGACAATAAATACGATATGATTTGTTATTGTCGTTTGGTGTAATTTGAGAGGATAATACAAAAGTTATGGATGATTTAGTGATTTATTTCAAAACCCATGGCGGCCAAAATGATCAGAACGGTTACTTTTACTCCGTGTTTTAGTATATTTAACCGGCGAACTCTAATTGTCGTAATTTGTTTACGTGACGGTACGTTTACTAAACATTAGTAAGAATATCTGCAGTGTACTTTGTTAATATAATGCGAACATTCTAACCACTCGGCCCTGCGCAAGCATATATATATATATATATATATATATATATATATATATATATATATATATATATATATATATAGCTGTAAATATACCACATAACACCCTTGATCGCTTAGTCTTGCAGCGGGTAGAATGCAGATCAATGTGTTTTAGTGGGCTGAGCATTTTTTAATCTGCTTCTCTGAATCGTCTTCAAGAGGCGAAAGCAAGAGCTAAAAGGTCAGCCAATCTAACAGTGATCTCATCTCACAATCCTCACACTTGCTCCATATGTGACCTCCTTTGTAAATCACTAGCGGGTCTTAATTGCAACTTAAGATTATTGCACAAAATTTCATAACTGAATCAATTAAGCTGTCAGATCCTCGTACGTCGAAACCGACGGGAGAGCGGCCATAATATATATATATATATATATATATATATATATATAGATAGATAGATAGATAGATAGATAGATAGATAGATAGATTAATTGAGACAATTTTTATATAATCTCATATTCACGGACAGGTTTCTTAGTATCCTTATTAAAGAAAGAAAGAAAGTTACCATATTGATGCATATATAATTATTCCAAATGCTTTCGACATTAGCAAAATATCATCTTCAGCCTCTTATTTATCAAGGTCTTGTTTTATTTAAGACAAATTTCTGATGTTTATCTGAATATTATTATTTTATTTTGTAGTGAAAAATGCTAAACTCATGCAAAGTTATCATCACTATCATCATAAAAACTGTTTCGATTTGATGTCATTAATTAACATGTTCTCCCGTCTTCAGTGCTATTGTATACTGATTCGGCCATATTTTTCCAGCCTTCTCTGTCCTCTGAGAGTCTGCGGATTCGTTGCAGATCTTCCTTGGTTGTAAACTTCTTAAATGGAAAACTGGGATCTTTCTGCCTTGTTCTTTGAATGTCACGGTTCAGCTTTGTGACTGTGGGGGTTCTTGGATGACCTCTGAACTTGTTGAGGTCAGTCTTTTCAAAGTAAAACTCCATGGCTTTGTTCGCTGGACTTTCTGGATCCATTCGCAAAATATGTCCCAAAAATGTCTATCTTGCTTTCAAAATGATCAAAGGCAAATGAAACATCTGCTATACAAGTTCTTGTTGGAGATAGTTTGAGGGTACTTTTTCCCTATTAGAATTCAGTTTATATGCAGTACGATTTTTAAATTTTAAACATCAAGGGAGGTAACTAAGTTATTAAGATGTCTATTTTTTTTTAAAAAGATATTTTTATTAGATATTTTTAAACTATCTACTGTAAACGTTTGAAAACTTTTGTTCAGTATTTATAATAAATTTTATTAAGGGTTGGTTTTAATTTCTAATATAAATAGCTTTCCAGAATTTTTAGTTAATATTTATTATTTTCATGAAAGATTACACTGGTCAACACAAATCTATTGTCTAAATATCTTTAGCTAATTTAGGACAATTTTGATGTGCTGAATCCAAAAATCACATTGCTTTTGCTCAATCAGGCCACCTTTAAAACTATGGCTACCTGCTGCTTTTTACGTTTTTGTTTCTTTTGTCATGTCCATTAAAAAATCTCTAATACTTTTTCGGGCCAATTAGGAATAACTAGTTATATAATTCAGGAGCCAATTTCTCAGGAATAACAGTATAAAAATCACGACGTTTGACCTCAATAACAGTCTTTCAGATTCCACAAAGGGTCTCTCTAAATGCTGATATTCAAGACCTCAAGAAACGACTCAGCAGTTTGGTGACCAGGATCAAAATTGGGTGCCACACATGGTATGTAAGACATGTACCGATTATCTGCATTGGCGGACCAAGGACAGGAAGAGTTGTCTTGAAATTTGGAATTCCATGGTTTGTGGGGAGCCAACGAACTATAACACTGACTGCTACTTCTGTGCTGCTGATGTGACTGGGATCAAGAGAAAGAACCAGAGCAGCTTCAATATCATGATCTTTAATCAGAATGTCGTCTTGTAGCTCATTGTGATGAAATTCCAATACCTGTCTTTGGAAAACTTCCTGACATAAGTGAGAAAGATTTCTCAAGTCTTCGAGAAAATGAAGAAACAGAAGTGTTTGTTGATAATGATGCACCCCATCCTTTCCCCCAAAAGGAACTAAATGATCTCATTCATAGTCTCGGCTTCTCAAAATCCTCTGCCGCTGATCATTCTAAGGGTTTGAATAACGATGACGTAACACGCAATTTACATGTACTTACATCTATCAATGTATATTGTATACTATTCAATTTATAGTAATCAATGTTTGTAACATTTAATTAATAAATTATGTTAGAAAAACTTTTTTCTTTTAAAAACTTATTTTGAGACATATTAACAAAATTTAATCGATTATGTCAAAAATATGTAATCGATTTAGTCATAAGATCGGACTTTAAAAAACTCAACATAGCACAAAAACGTGAGAGACAAACAGATGTCATTTTCGGATTCGATGAAAAATTGTCCTAAAACTTTTGAAAAATATAGACAACTTTAAAAAAAAAATGTTTTTTGTTGCCCGGTGTTATGGATATATTTTCAAAAATAATTTTTCTAAACTCCGATAGAGTATGCCTTTGTTACCATCTGAGCAGGAGCAAATATATTTTTATAAGTGCCATTTCTTTTTAGGATGTAGTCGATCGTGGCCTCTTATTCCTATGTCACAGTTGGGTCAGTTGGGTCAGCCTCAGTTGGGTCCTCTCCGCCCGGAGGCAGAAAGTCGACAAGCATAATTGTTAAGTGCATTATTTATTCCTGTATAAATACAGCAATTTTGACACAAGGCCGGAAAGGGGAGGTGTGTTGAGGCTGGTCTGCACTAATTATTCTATACCTAGCTAATCAGATTTACGATCCATTCATTCAATAAAATTTTCTCATTCACTACAAAACAGATCCTTCATCATTCAATCCTTCACATACCACAATACCACAAATTCACAGGGAATCTACAATAAACCCCACGTTGTAGCATACCTACGGACGATAATGGGTATGTCCCCATTCACATAAATACAGTAGTAAATACTGTATGTTGGTCTTCAGTCGGAGATTCGTCTCCAGCTGTGCTAGTCAAACTCTCTGCCTCCGTACAGAAAGGATCCTCACACGAGGCTATATCAAACGGCAGAGTCTCGTCTCAGGAAACAGATATTCTATTTTATACGGCGTCTACGGGGAATTTTTGGCAGAGCCTACTGGCTTGGATACTCCACATTACATTCGGCCTTGTGCGACAAATGACTGCGTGGGGCGGTTAGTAGATATCCCCTAGTTGGAGATTCGTCTCCAGCTGTTCTGGTCAAATTTTCTGCCTCCAGACAGAGAGGATTCCTAGACGAAGCTGTCAAAGGGCAGTGTCTCATCTCGGGAAACAGCTACCCTACCCCGTTTTATACGAGGTCTACGGGGAATTTTTGGCCGAGCCTACGTTAAATTCGGCCTTGTTCGACATCTGACCGCATGGGGTGGTTGGTAGATATCCTGCTGTTGGAGATTCGTCTCCAGCTGTGCTGGTCAAACTCTCTGCCTCCGGACAGAGAGGAACTTCAGACAAGACCGTCAAAGTGCAAAGTCTCCTCACGAAACAGCTACCTGACCCCGTTTTATTCGGTATCTACGGGGAATTTAAATTCTGCCTTGTGCGACATCTGACCACGATGGGCGGTTGGTAGATATCCAGCAGTTGAAAATTCATTGTGGAATTCACTTTTAGCAGTTGACTACTTCTTCTATGTACCGATGGCGAATCTTGTATGTGTTGTTCTTGTTCTAGGTATTATCGTTCCTTACCAACCTTCGTGTGATTATTCTATTCAGTTACCTTCCCTAGGTTACAACACCCCACGACATATAAAATTCTTTGTGTATAAATAAAATAAAATCTATATCTATAAAAGGTAGAGTGTGTGTGTGCGTGTGCGCGCGCGTGCGTGCGTGCGTGTGTAACGAATGCACGGCCGCAATTTTCGACGGATTTGCACCAAAATTTACATGCACATGCTCCAAGTTAGTAAGACGGCCAAGACCGACTTTACATTTCCCAACCCCCATCGATAGTGGAAATAATCGATTTTTTCATGCTTCTACGGCAGTTTTAATGTTGTTTGCGGCCATTTTCTACTAGCCAGAGTGAGAGCCTATAGCTGGCTGCAACGAATAGGCAGGAAGATTCTATTGTCCAGCGTGAGAGCCAACAGCTGACTGACACGAATGTTAACTAGCATGCTAGCATGAAAAATAAATCGATAGCTGCATTCGTCACAAGTGGGAAAAATTTAAATCTGCATGGCACTTTACTCCAATTGGCTCATTCACTTGCTTAAACTCTACGTTGATTCTGATTCCTCAGAACTGGGTTGGGTGTGAAAAAGTATTTGTTGTTACCATTCTTTTTTCATTCGGTTTTTTCCAGTTACGAGTCCCTTTTTAAAGCTGATCGTTTTTGTGTTCATTTTGTTTAGTTCTTTTTTCGTAATAGATTTAATATTTAGTATAGAGCTTAGAAAAAAATCGCAGTGTGAGATAGGCAAGAAGTAAGGCATGTGGCAACATCGGCACGGCAAAGGGCACTCCTTTAAATGCAAGGAAGGGCAAAAATATAATTAAGTCAAGTGATAGCGATTGCTGTATGAGTCGTACGATTTTTGAATCAAGCACGGGCAACGCCGGGCCATGCTGCTAGTTATACATAAAAATCTGATACCAACAGAAAGGTCGTTGATATAAACTAGGAACAAAGTGGGTCCAAGGATAGCGCCTGGGGGACGCCTGCATTAATGCAAAAAGATCTAGAAGAGTGGCCATTCAGGAGCACTTTCATTTCGCGATTCGATATGAAAGACAGTCATTTCAAAGCCCAGTGTACCCCATTGTGCTAGATGACTTTACTAGAAAGTACATCCGCCATTTTCCAGGTCTTGTTTTTAATCCTACGCTGTAACTAGCAAACCCTCATCAACTGTGGTGAGCAACCCTCATCATTTTCTGGTGGGAGAAACGGTTTAGTTGCCGGTGATTCGATTGGTAATACTGAGTTTACAAAGTGCCATTAACATAACATGACCTGACATGAGACGAAATTTAACGTCCGCCTGCTGATTCCAGTTTCAGTAGATTCCTAAAAATCTGTCATCTGAAGGAGAGCAAACAGATGATAATACGAAGGTGCCATTTCACGGTAAGAGGCCACCAGCTTTGGTGTCACACTTTTGTCAGGTTTGCCGTGTGCTAGGGGACGTTAGCAGGAAGCGGGTTAACACCCTTCCATAAATGTTCTGAACTATTTCGACGATCAGATTCCTTCGGTCTGTGAAAGCGTTTTCACAGTATTCGACTGCATTGGCAGGCTGACGACGCATGTATTACGCCCACGCCTTTCGCATTCCAGGGTACAGGTGTCAGTAATTGCTTAGATAACTCCTGAACTTGGAATTCAGTTGGATTCGGTGACGATACATGATTCCAAGTCATGGATCTAAGCCACAGTTCGTTCCTTTTGATTTATTAAATAGTGTATATTACGTCTACTTGCCTATGTATTCGAAAGAAAAGGCATAATAGACATAATTCTCACTGTTTAATAAATGAAAATAGGGCGTCTATTTCAAATAAGAAACTTCTATGATAACGTTTGAAGTAATAATAAGAGTGCGATCCCAGTGTGTGGCACCTTTTGAAAGTCATGTAAATGAAATTGAGTAGACGATACCCTTTGAGGAGCCGTCAATTGGTATGCTAGCACGAAGTCACGAGTCATCGTGACCGAGGGTTTAAGCATACTGGCATTGTTCAGACTGTTGGTTATGCTCTCTCCCAGAAACTGTAACTAAGGTCTGCTCAGCACAGTTGCAGTATAAACCACAGGTGGGCTCTGTAGGTGTTGGACAAAAAACAAATATGCCTGAACAGGCGTCATCACCAGTCATTAGCTAGCTGCCCTTGTAGAC
>OZ038497.1:18758007-18775766 GCA_964036315.1 Acanthosepion esculentum | reverse complement strand
CTTTCTCTCTCTCTCTCCTCTCTCTCTCTTCTCTCTCTCTCTCTCTCTAAACACAGCGTGTCCATAGAGTTCGTGTGCACTTAAAAAAATTATAACTTTATTTTGTATTTGCGATAGAAATAATCTGTAAAAAATGTTATAAAGTTTAATGTACCTAGTTTTAAGTATAGCTAAAATAACTAATGTGATTTCAGGCATTACTGTAAATCAGTTGGCAAATGTTTTCCGTGAACTGCAAAATCGTATTACCCTTTGTATTGCTAATGATGGAGGACATGTGGAAATGTAAATAAAATTTCAATAAAACCTTTAAAAAATATAGATTTACTTTTTTCTAATCCTTTTTACAAATTATATATATATATATATATATATATATATATATATATATATATATATATATATATATATATATATATATATATATATGTCTGTTTGTTTTCCAAATATGTCATCCTAAGGTGGGACCTAATCTCTGTTGCAGATGAGTGCTTGGTCAAATTTCGCTCCTTCATCACCCACAGAATTAACCTATGTTTTATACTGAAACGACACTGATCAGACATTAGTTATAGCAGATAGCACATAATCTGGCATGATCAGCAATCGAACAAGGCCATTTTGCTTATAACTACAGTTACAAGAACTTGTGACTTTCTTCTACAACTACTGTCAACAGCTTCTAAAATATTTTGTCTGACCAGTTTCACTCCCAAGGCTTGGTTTATCCCATTGTATAGTTTTCCTGCACATATTGTCACATTCTAGGATTGTCTCCCCAGGTGAGTATTATCAAGAAGTCACCTCCTTGATAAATTTCCACCTCTTCTCTCTCCATCTATGGGTTAATTTGTAAGACAAAAAAAATTCTTACACTTTAAAAATTTTTTTCTCTGGATTTAAATAATCTGCAAATGGTTGATAAGCCATGAAAAAATGGGTCACCCAATCCTTGACAAATTGACCATTGTGAGATATCATATATATATATATATATATAGTGAGAGAGAGAGAGAGAGAGAGAGAGAGAGAGAGACAGGCAAACAGATTGACAGACAGACACAGAGAACTAAGTGGAATTAGATAGATGCATATGAAGAGATTGCGATAAATAGAAGTGAATGGGCTAAAAAATATAAGAGATTGCATATATATATATATATATATATATATATATATATATATATATATATGCAATCTCTTATATTTTTTATAACATATTTATGTTGTAATATTCAAATAAATAATTATATATATATATATGTGTGTGTGTGTGTGTGTGTGTGTGAGAGAGAGAGAGAGAGAGAGAGTGGCAGAGGGTGATTAGTTCAACGCTCATCAAAACCTCCAATCTCCTAAATAAAGACATTGCTGCCGGATGTAGTTTATCGTCATTCCTAAGACGAGAGAGAGAGAGAGAGTGAGAGAGAGAGAGTAAGGGTGAGCGCAGAGAGGGAGAAATGTCTAGGAAGTGTGAGAGAGGAAGGATTCTAGGGAGGGTGAAAGACAGACTTTACCCACACTCTTATTTATATATATATATATATATGTGTGTGTGTGTGTGTGTGTGCGTGTGTGTATGTGTGTGTATGAGAGAGAGAGAGAGAGTGACTTCTTTGCTTAACGTCATTTCAACTCCTTATGGGTCATTTAATGCCAAAATTGTATTGAGAATTTGAAGTAATAAAAATATGATATCCATTATTCTACTTACACAATCGAATACATGGTAGATGATACTCAGCTTTTGTGTATATATAAGTTATATTTTGGAATGTAGTTTGATTACTTTGGGAAATTGTAGGAATTAATATGGATTAGTGTCGTTAAATTGTTCTTTCCCGTTGATTGATGCACTATTAGTAATTTCATTATAAATACGTATTCTTGGTCATATTTTTATATAAAAATGTATTACTGATATTTTTACTATAAAAATGTTTTTTTTATATTTTCATAGTGTTTAGTTTTTGTTGAGGGGTTCACTATTTGCCCATAACTGGGACCCTAACAGGTGCTACTACACCAAGTCACGGTGGAGCTGGGAACAACAGCAATTAAAGAATGGTTCCACGCTCATCAAAACCTCCAATCTCCTAATCAAAGACATTGCTGCCGGATGTAGTTTATCGTCATTCCTAAGACGTGAGAGGGAGAGAGTAAGGGAGAGCGCAGAGAGGGAGAGATGTCTAAGAAGTGTGAGAGAGGAAGGATCCTAAGGAGGGTGAAAGAGAGACTTTAGCCACACACTTATATATATATATATATGTGTGTGTGTGTGTGTGTGTGTGTCTATGTATGTATTGATTTCTAGCATAGGTAAAGAATCATACGGATGTGGCTTTTTTAACTCGACAATTTTATTGAAACCTATTATTTACTGAGAGATCAGTATGAAATTGATAACATCTTGAAGCAAAATGACTGTAAAATATTTTAGGAAAAAAACAGATTTCTATCTCAACGGGAGCAATTTTTTTGACTTGAAACGACATCGGGTTCTTAAAGCATTTAATTTTTCATGACTCACGAATTGTTCTAACAACATATATATATATATATATATATATATATGTATGTGTGTGTGTGTGTTTGTGTGTGTATACATATATATATACATATATATAAGTATATATATATATGTATACATACACAGAAACATATATATATATATATATATATATATATATATATATATATATGTTTGTATGTATGTATACACACACGTCAATATATATATATATATATATATATATGTATAGTGGTTAGAATGTTCGCATTTTTGGTCATGAGACCCGGGTTCGAATCTCATCATAGTCGAGATGTCAGGAAGCCGCCTTCCTGACGTTATCAGACTGGAGGGGTAGACCCCAGCGTGCGGCACCTTTGGAAAGTGCATGAAAACCATACGAGTTGATTCAAGCCTTGTGAGGGAAACTGTGTAGACGGAACACTTGATAGCTGTGCTAGCACGAAGTTACAAGTCATCGTGACCGAGGGTTTGAGTGTGCTGTCCTTGTTCAAATTGTTGATCACACTAGATAACAGGTTCTCTCCCAGAATCTGTAACTAAGGTCTGCTCAGCATAGTTGCAGTATAAACCACAGGTGGGCTCTGTGGGTGTTGAATAAACACAATACGCCTGAGTAAACATCTGCAATAAGGATTGGATAGCCGCCCTAGTAAACAAGTGACAATCTATACACACACACACACACACACACACACACACATATATATATATATATATATATATATATATATGAGGTGTAAATGTTTGTAAGCTTGGATGTGTGGGTGGTGCAATAGATAACGGTTTAGAAGGAGTAATCCAGATGAGTTCGCTACGTTCCCTTACGTTTGCGAAAATTATGAATCCATCTGTTCTCCCCATTGGGTAAATAGCAAAAATAAATTTTGGGCCCTATAGCCTTGGTTGACATTCAACCTAAGAGAAAGAAAACTCTGTTTTCAAACCACCATGGAGAGAATTGGCAAATGGCGGATGAGATGAAAACCTCCTATTCCCACATAAAAAGACTACGATTTTAGCATCATTTAACATTAGGTACACAGTGCCCGACCACAGGGTGTGGTTCTATGATAGAGAGATTGTGAATTGCAGGGCTCAGGTAATTGTCCACTTCAAACAAATCCCTTCTGCAGAGTGTGTGAAAAAATGTTAAATTTACTCAACCCACTCAATTCATTCATATATATATATATATATATATATATATATATATATATATATATATATATATATATTCTTCTCCCTCCATCTATGGGCAAATAGCAGGACAGACTGGGTTCTATAGCCTTGGATGACAACTGGTCTAGGAGAAGGACAACTCTGAATTCAAAACCTGCGATTTGGGGACCTTGTGGCACGTAGTGCACCAGGTCTATATATTCAGCCCTTTAAAAAGTTTGTTTCGTTCTGCACAGAGCCTTCACCACTATAATAAAATCATATCTTCTACGAACTGAGCTGCTTGACCCTCATACGGCGAACACAACGGGAGAGTCCACCATATATATCGAATGACATAATTTAGCTATAAATATATTTCCATTGAGCACTGTTGACTGACAAGCTAATTTTATAAACAACAGCCACCTGTGCTAATGCAAAGCTCTTCAGTAAAATGAATCGAGCCCTATGGCTGATTGGCATTTGTTTACATTCGTAAAAAAACGATACGCTAGATTTAGCTAGCTCATTCGGACGAATGAAGATAGCTCAGTGGTAGAACTAACACCAAATCGCTTGGGTTTCAATCCTGACTTGACATTCGGATGTCAAGTTGCATTGAGGTGCTGTGATACAGTGAAACAGTACTGTCTCCGAACGACATATATATATATATATATATATATATATATATATATATATATATATATATATATCAGTGCTGGGCATGATGATAAACTACATCCGGCAGTCAAGCCTCTGAACTGTAAATTGGAGATTTTCAGGAGCGTGTAGCTATCTCCTAATTGGTGTTTTCCAACGCCCACCCTCACCTTGGGTGGTGGCACCCGTTAGAGTCCCGGCTATGGGAAAATAGTGAAGCCCCAGAAAAAAACATTATGAATATATAAAAATAAAATTAATACAAGCAATACATTTTTAAAGGCCTCGCTTGTAAAATGACCAAAAATACATTTTAAAGCAAAATTGACCCGCAATGCATTTTACCTGGTGAAGGCATACAATTGCTTTCAAAATATATTTCATTGACGCCATAAAGTTGTGTTCCAAATATTTAGATTTCGGCATTAAACAACCCATAGAGGTTGATATGACGATAAACAAAATCAACCAAACCAAACTATATATCTATAAAACATAGATTTACCTTGAAAGTATAAAATTATGTACAAAACATCTGTAGTTGAAGGCCTACAATTGTGTTCAAAAAATATTTAGTTGAAGCTATAAAATTTTGTTCAAAATATTTAGTTTTCGGCATTAAATAACTCATAGAAAACTTCTTCCATTTTGTCATATATTTTCCCATATTGTTCCTAATATATATATATATATATATATATATATATATATATATATATATATATATATATATATATATATATATATATAGTCGTTCCTTGTTTATCGCCGTTAATCAGTTCCAGAAAAAAATAAGTGAAATTCGCGAAGTAGGATTCATTATTCATAAATCAAATATTTTCGTAGTTAGACAACAGAAAACCTTTTTACGACCTTCTAAATACGGTTTTTAACATTATAAGAGCTCTCTCTCTCTCTCTCTCTTTCTTTCTCTCTCTTTCTCTCTGTCTTTCTCTCTCTCTTTCTCTCTCTTTTCTCTCTTTATCTCTCTCTTTTTTCTCTCTCTTTCTCTCTCTCTCTCTATCTCTCTCCATAAAATAACACACCTGTAGTCACCTTCACACTTATATTACCCAATATATTAGACAAAATAAGATAAAATAAGACATTAAACGTTACAAATATTATTATTATTATTGTACATTAAAATCACACACGAAGTTCGTACGTGTACATCGCTTCATCCACGAATGAGTTGCATTATTTTCCTACGTTAGTGAACCGAGGAAAATAATGAATCTTGTTCTATGATAAAGCGATGAAGAGATGTACTGAACAACAAAGGTTACTGCTCATCTGAGGCACGACTTCAGTCGAATCGTCTTCAGGTGGTTCGTCGTCTTCTGCTGTTGAAGACACACTAGGCCTTGGCTGTTTGTGGCTGATTGCGCGACTGGAAAAACATCGCGATAGGCAGTTACTGGCGGTGTCTTTTCATCTGCGTTGGGTCGCTTTTGTAGGGTTCCATCCCTCCATCAAGTGCGTCCCGGAACTGCAATGCTCGCATCTTTTGTGGGTCCCATTCGCTAATCATGTTCTGTACTTCCTTGATAGTTCTCACGACTTGCGTGAGACGCTCAAGCGTATGGCTGGGGTGTATAATTGACTCAGACAACCAAGCGCGCTGTAGTATTTTCACTGTCGCGATCAACTGAAGAATCGACTGGGTGTCTGGCGCTGAGATCTGGGCAAGAACTTTTTGCCAACCCTGTAGTAGACAGTAGTCAACCGCAGCGAGGAACCGCGTTATGGTTTTTTAAGGGAAAGATATGGCGAGAATCCGCGATAGAGTGAAGGCGCGAAAGTCGAAGCGCGAAGTAGCGAGGGACGACTGTAATATGTAATGGAGTAAATCCGACAAATATTTTAATATATTTTCCGTTCATACGTTATTTTTATGGATTTTTTTATGGATTTTTATTTGAGTAAATGCTGTTTTAATTAAACAGTATTATTTACATTTACCGGCTTGAATATTCGAGAAATCGCGTAGAAAACTGCGTTCTCCGACAGAAATCGAACCTGTATCCCATATGGACTAACATGCTGCTAACTGATTCAGACATAGAGGACTTCCGGTTTAGCAAAGTTCAAACTACTGCTTATAAACACACATATTGCACGACCTTTTCTCGATAATTCATTTTTGCACCGAAACGTAACCTAACGTAGATCTAATATGTGCAATGGGTCATGTTCCATTGAAAAACAAGTAAATAGCAACGGAATTATTCATTTTGTTTGAATTAATTTGCACAAGGGTGTAGCCTCCTTGAAGTTTTTTTTTTTTTTAGACATATTTTACTTCATTTATATGGGCTTCAGAGTGGGTGATTTTGCCAAGACCTGTTTAACTTTATTTGTCATCTATGTGAAGAAAGGAAAATATGCCATCTGCAATAGAATTTTCGTATGATAGTTCATTTGCATTTAATTTTAATGGTTCAAAGAATTTCAAGCTGAATGGTTGGCTCCTATGCATATTTACCTCATCAAATCTGACCCTCTTTGAAAAAGGTTTGATTGATTTAGTAGACCATTTCAAAATTAAAAACAAATTCTACATACCCACAAAAAATATTAATACACAGCCGCCATTGTTTTTAAGAACTGTCACCTATTGTTCTACAAGCTTGTTGATGGCATTTTCGTAGAAACTTCACGCTTTTTGTTGATAGAGGGTTATGAGACAGTTTTCGGTTGTCTATACAGAGTCAAATTATTTGTCATTTAAATTGTTCTGTCGAGGCCCGAACAAATGAAAATCCGAAGGAAACTTGTCAGGAGAATAGGGTGGATCCTGGAGGGTTTCCCATTTCAACTCTTTAACCTTCTGCAAGATCAGTTTTACAACATGCAGTCTTGTGTTGTCGTGGTGGAAAATGACACCTTTCCAATTTGACAAAAATGGCCGTACTTCTTGAATCCAAATCTTTTCAAAAGGCATGTGATAAAGATGGTCGTCTCATATTGTATCGATCTCGAGGTTACTTCTGAATCGTAACGAGGCTGATAAATTTCATACTCACAAGAAATCATTTATTAGTGAAGTCTCCATCGTTTTTAACAACTGACTCCCATCTTTCTAGAAGCTTCTTGATACAATTTTCGTAGAAACTACGTGTTGTTTTCTTTGGAAGATGGTTGTTATGTAGACGTTGACTAACTGTAAAGAGTCAAATTATTTGTCATTTGTTCTGTGGGGAGCGGAACAAATGAAAATCCGAAAGAGGCAAGACAGGAAAATACGGTAGGTTCTGGAGGGTTCCCCGTTTCAACTCTTAAAGCTTAAAGTTTTGTTTGGAACATGGCTATGGGGTAGATTTTGACTGACTGTACAGAGACAAATTATTTGTCATTTGTTTTGTAGAGAGCGAAACAAATGAAAATCCGAAAGTGGCAAGACAGGAGAATACGGTAGGTTCTTGGGGGTTCCCCGATTCAACTCTTTAAGCTTAAAGTTTTGTTTGGAATATGGTTGTCGAGTAGATGTTGACTGACGGTACAGAGTCAAATTATTTGTCATTTGTTCTGTGGAGAGAAGAAAAAGTGAAAATCTGAAAGAGGCAAGACAGGATAATACGTTGGGTCCTCGAAGGTTTCCCGTTTCAACTCTTTAAGTTTAAAGTTTTGTTTGGAACATGGTTGTGGGGTAGATGTTGATTGACTGTACAGAGTCAAATTATTTGTCATTTGTTCTGTGGAGAGCGAAACAAATGAAAATCTGAAATAGGCTAATCAGGAGAATACGATGGGTGGTGTTTGCCATTTCAACTCTTTAGGCTTCTTCAAGATATGCCTTGTGTCGTAATGGTGGAAAATGACACCTTTCTGATTTGCCAAAATCGGCCGTTTTTCTTGAATCTTTTCAAAAGGCGAAAGGCAACTGAGATATAGATGGTCGCCTCATATTGTACCGATGTCGTGGTTACTTCAGAATTGTGAGGAGGCATATTTTTGTACAAAGTATCAGCTGGTACTTTCGAACATCTTAGATGCTTAGTCAAAAGTTCTATTAGACCATTAGCCGATTAGAAAATCAAAAACACAAAACATTTAAGAATGAAGTACATAGACGCCATTGTTTTCAACCACTCCTATTGTTTTACAAACATGTCGATGCCATTTTCGTAGAAACGTAACGTTTAATTTTACTTTATTTTTTTATTTGCTGACTGGTTTACAAGCTATTATTGTGTCAGTCAGTTAAATGCCATACGTGATATATATCTGTTTCGATTCATGACTACAAAAGATTTTCCCGCCGTTTCTTTCTGCGGTAGGCTGGTTTCCAACCGAAGCTATAAGACCCAGTCTGTCCTGCTATAGCCGGGGATGAACCCGCCTCTTTGATTTCGTAATCTGATCCGCTACACCACAGCCCTCGTCCCTTCTGTCCGCCTTACAAAATACGGATCACATTGATTGCAACGGGAAGGATTACAGAGAGTATTTGAAATGCTATTTCTTTAATAGTTGTCTTGAGAATTTGGTAGCCAACTCCAGAATTCGATCTCAGTCTATAAATTCTGCTTTTCGAAATTAATCATCGTTATGCCACGTTGCATAAAATATCGCTTCTCCTTTTTTTTTAACGATGTATTTTTTTTTCCTGTGACTGCTTTCATTCACCAGTTGTCATCAGCTTCAATTTTGGGCGTAAAAATTCAAATCTCTCGGCTACTGGACCGATGATCTTGAAACTTCTACCAAAGCCCTTCTGAGAATCGTTGATTGGTGAGTTGAAATATCAGCTTTGATGACAAAAATTCGCAATAATCACTTAAGAGGCCCGCTTCAAATAATATTGTTTCATTCAACCCATTGAAAAGAGTTGTTAGAGGAGAGAAGGAAAGAAAGAAGAAATCCTTTACGGATTTTTTTAAAAATTCTTTGGTTTTATATATATATATATATATATATATATATATATATATATATATATATATATATATATATATATATATATATTATTTTTAATTTGTTTTACTGTCTATTTATGTGATGTGGATTTTGTATTGTCGGCCATTTTGCATTGCCACGCAAATGATCGATCCGAAAAAAAAATGTCACGTGTGTCGACAAAATCCAGGAAACATTTAAGTGCCACCTTCAGAAATGATTTTAATTTACTCGATAATTAATTAAGCATTGTTAATTGATCTCCAGTTTAATTTATGCCTGACATTAGAAAAGATTTTTCGTTTAACATTTTTTCTTTTTGCGTAGATTTAGATTTTTGAGTTGAAAGAGTACTGTTGCTTTTATAGAGTTCTACCTGGAGTTACGGTTTTCAAAGATCTACACTCAACCTGGCTACTCTAACCCCCCAAAAGTTGGTTCAAGTAAAGATTTACACTAATTATATCGTTTGAACTGTTGTCTTTACCATTATTGTCATATTCACGACGTTTCGGCCGTTGAACTCTCCGATCATCGTTAGGTGATATATGTTACGCTATTTAGTCCACATTGATAGATTGGTCTAATACCAAGTCCCAAGCCTTCTTTTAATATCTCGGTTTCAGTTCATTCTCTTTAATAACTCCACTCTCCAAGTTTTTGTTCCCTTTGCGGAACTCACATTGGGTCAAGTCACTTTTTGGATTATTCAACCAAGGCTTTGATCCTATGTGTGCTTGGGGTGAACTGTAATGAACCTTATGGACTTATAATGCTAATATCTCGGTAACCATTCTTTACCAGAATTGTTGTAAATAAAGGTCGGAGTGTACGACAGCCGAAACGTCGTTAATACGACAATGAAGGTGACGACAACAGTCCGAACGATATAAATAGTGTAAATAGTTACAGTAACACATCTCAGAAATATAGACAGACCCTGAAGAAGGACAGAGCGTACAACGGACGGAACGTCGTGAATATGGCAATAAAGATTAGAACATTCCGAACAATGTAAAAAGTGTAAATAGTTACAATACCTCACCTCAGAAATATAGGCAGGTAAACAAGTAAATAGATTTATAAAATAATAAACTCTAATAACTTTATTTTGTTGTTATGGTGAGAATTTAAATTTATGAGATCATTTTTCTTAATTGATTAACCTAGATGTAACAAATTTTCCGTTGAGTCTAGATAAATTCTTTTCAGTTGTAATCGTGATAGAGTTGGAAGGTAGAATAACATGTTTTGATTCGTTGAGTTTGTCAGAATGGTCCACTCTTCCATTTTCAAATATTTTACGCATACACTGAAACACGGATATATATATATATATATATATATATATATATATATATATATATATATATATATATATATATATAATTAAGTAATTCATTGAGTCTGAAAGAAACCTCAACAGAATGCAGAAAGCACTGCACGGCCGTTTCATCCTATATTTGGGACTCGTCAGCAGTGCGCATCCACTACCGAGAAATGAAACCCTGACAGTTAGGTTATCAAGCGAACGTCATACAAATTGTACCAACGAGCCTCGGTGAATTAGCAAATCAGACTCAATATAGCGCCGCTCGATCACATATTCCGTGGTGGAACTCAACTGAAATTCTCTGTAACCATAGGACTGTGCCCCCGGGAGCAACGACTCCTGTCACCAAGCCGCTCAAACTGAAGCATTAGAAGCCGGATCAAGAAATGATATACATATGATAGAAATTGTTAGGGGGATTTGATAATTATAATTAAGTGATTCATTGATTCTGAAATGGATGCGCACTGCTGATGAGTCCCAAATATAGGACGAAACGGCCGTCCAGTGCTTTCTGCATTCTGTTGAGGTTTCTTTCAGACTCAACAAATTACTTAATTATAATAATCAAATCCTCCTAACAATTTCTATCATATATATATATATATATATATATATATATATATATATATATATATATATATATATATATATATATATATATATATCAAAGGAATAAGTCAAAAGATCGTTAAAGCATTCAGTAATAATTTATTTCAGACAGACATCTACGTCATCAGATCGGCGATAGATGTCTGTCTGAAATACATTACTACCTCTTTAGTGATGTATTGAGTTATTCCTTTGATGTATATCATATTGCTTTAAGACTTCCTCGGACTACAGAGATGTTTACGCTGATGTAAATGCACAAGATCATGAAGAAGAGAAGACACTGAGATTTTTACATTTTTAAATCAATTTATATAGTCTTGCCAATTTACTGCTTTTATCACTTTTGTTATTAACTATCCCATATTGTGATAATAGATCTACCAAGAAATGTAAAATATCGTAAGAACGTGGACACAAAATTCTACGTCCTGAATATCACGATACATCCGCGTCCTGGGTATGACGATAAACTACATCCGTGCCCTGGGTAAGACGATAAACTACATCCGAGTCCTGGGTAAGACGATAAACTACATCCGAGTCCTGGGTAAGACGATAAACTACATCCGAGTCCTGGGTAAGACGATAAACTACATCCGAGTCCTGGGTAAGACGATAAACTACATCCGAGTCCTGGGTAAGACGATAAACTACATTCGCGTACTGGGTATGACGATAAACTACATCCGCGTCCTGGGTATGACGATAATCCGCGCCATGGGTATGACAATAAACTACATCCGCGTCCTGGGTAAGACGATAAACTACATCCGCGTCCTGGGTAAGACGATAAACTACATCCGTGCCCTGGGTAAGACGATAAACTACATCCGAGTCCTGGGTAAGACGATAAACTACATTCGCGTACTGGGTATGACGATAAACTACATCCGAGTCCTGGGTAAGACGATAAACTACATCCGAGTCCTGGGTAAGACGATAAACTACATCCGAGTCCTGGGTAAGACGATAAACTACATCCGAGTCCTGGGTAAGACGATAAACTACATTCGCGTACTGGGTATGACGATAAACTACATCCGCGTCCTGGGTATGACGATAATCCGCGCCATGGGTATGACAATAAACTACATCCGCGTCCTGGGTAAGACGATAAACTACATCCGCGTCCTGGGTAAGACGATAAACTACATCTGCGCCCTGGGTAAGACGATTAACTACATCCGCGTCCTGGGTAAGACGATAAACTACATCCGCGTCCTGGGTAAGACGATTAACTACATCCGCGTCCTGGATAAGACGTTAAACTACATCCAGCAGCAAGGCCTCTGATCAGGAGCTTTTGAGGAGCGTGGGAACACCTCTTAATTGTTGCTGTTCCCGTGTCCACCCTGGCCCAGGATGATAGCATCTGTTATGGTCCTAGCTATGGGTAAATAGTTGACCCCAACGAAAGTGGGGGCAAAACACTATAAAAGTGTAAAAGTAGATTTTAATACCAGCAATACTTTTTTGTAAAAAAAAGTATTACTAGCAATGAATTTTTTAAGGAAAAAATTATTACCAGCAATAGATTATTAACATAAATACATTTTTGGAAAAAAATATTATCAGCAATAAAAATCGAGTCGGCAATAAATAATACGCTGAGGTTGATATGCCGTAAAACAAAACAAAACAAAACAAACAAAATTCTTGTGGATGATCGAGCAATTAAAACAATCTTTATACACTTTCATCTTTTTCATTTAAAATAATCATTTTTTAACACAAATTATGTTCAGACTCATTACGGTAAGCAACTAATGCATTGAGTGTGTTGTTTTGTAAAAGATTCCTTTTATGCTCATATAAGAGTTTATCTAAATATCTCGAAGTTTTTCCTATGTATTTCTTGTGGCATTTATTACAGGTGAAAAAGTAAATTCCTCCTCCAAGTTTTAGCTTATTATTATTTTGTTTTGTATTAATTTAGTCTTGTATTGTTTTAGAAGTACTTGTAACAGATGTTATGTTAAGCCGAGATAAGTTCTTTTCAATTGAAATTCTGATAGAGTTAGAAGGTAGAATAACATGTTTTGATTCGTTGTGTTTGCCAGAATAGTCCACATTTTGATTTTTAAATATTTTACAAGCTTTTGGTTTCGCGTTGAATATGAAATAATTCGGGTACCGGAGAAGTTTAAAGGTATTTTTAATGTATTTCAACTCTTCATGTAAATCCCGAGACCTGCAAATTCTGAATGATCTTAAACAGTATCCGATGATTATACCTGATTTATTTCATTTTGTTCTTATGGCGGGAATAGAAATCATTTTCTTAAATGATGTGCGACGGACACTTAGTTTTAAGCTATCGTCATTACAGTGTACTATAATGAACAAGAATCAGGTAGGGAGTTCCACATGCGAGAAGTGCGAAAAAAGAAACTATTTGAATAGGACACACAGTTGCATCTAGCGAGTTCAATAGTAAACCGGTGAGACCTAGTTGCTTGCTTTGATTAATTGATCTGTTTTTGACGGCTTGTCAACCTTTTTTTTTTTAAGTTCTACCGCAAGAAAAGTTGGTTCTGTGTTTCGCGCCTGAGTCCATTCTTGAAATCTATAAATCAACCATTCGCCCTTGCATGGAATACTGCTGTCATATTTGGTCTGGAGCCCCCGCTGTTCGTCTCAAGGTCCTCGACAAAATCCAGAGACGGATATGCAATGTGATGGGTCCTGATCTGGCATCTCCTCTATAGTCACTTTCTCACAGACGTGCTGTTGCTTCCCACTGTCTTTTCTGCAAATACTTTCACGCTAACTGCTCAAACTGCATGAATTTAAACGTGCTACTAGGTTGGCATTTCGGTCCCACCCTTTCACTGTCGGAACTGTTAATTGTAGCCGTCTCTTCTACTGCAACAGCTTCTTATCTCGCTCTTCCCGACAGTGGAACTCCCTTCCTCTTACTAGCTTCCCTGATAGCTATAATCTTCAATCATTAAAATGCAATATCAATCGACATCTTCAGATACCTTGATCTAATTCCCCGTCCTTCTCTTCACCCTTTCCTCTATCACGCCTCTTTACTCTTGTTCTCAATCCTCCGCAACTCCTTACGTGCTAGTGGCACTCCCGCCTTGCTTGAGGTGATATGCTTAAAACAAATTAAAGCTGAAATATATTTTTGAATTATAAGAGTTTGGGGAAAGGATTAATAATGATTTTCTAATAGAATTTTTATTATTTAACCCATAGCTGGGAGGAGAACGGGTGTATTTGCACGTAAGGAAATATAACGAACACAACTAGAATTCGAACCCGGCTCTCTGATTTTTTTATTTCGAACCTTTATCCATTACACCGCCTGCACATCAAAGCACCTGATGTTTTTTTCAACGGTTACTCCTCTAGGTAACGATCAAGTTTAGCTATACTTAACTTCGGTGATCGTACGGGAATCGTTGTTTCAACGTGATATGGCCGTAAGACCAGACCTAGTTGCAAGCTTAAATTCATACAGACGAAGTGCCGTGAAAATATTTATAGAAAAGAAAATCTATTTCTTTCTTTTTATGTGCTGTGTCTCTCCCCTTCTCCCTATCCCTTGTAGCACTCAATAAACTTTGTCCGCTTGCTACTTCTCGCAGGCCATGTTCTGTCATCCACTTGCTTAAGCCCGCTAGATATGTCACTTGTTGCTTTCCCTTGTCTCTCTTTCCCTCTATTCGACCTGTGAGATTCAGATTCTCCGAGCTCTCCTTTCTCATTACGTGTTCTAGAAATGTCAGCCTCCTCTTCCTGATGTTAAGTATAAGCTTCCTTCCTTGTTTGTATCCTCTCCAAAACCTCATCGCTGTTCACATGTTCGGTCCATGACTCTTTAGCATCCTTTTATAGAACCAAACCTCCGTTGCCTCGAGTCTCTTCTTCATCTTTGAGGAGATCGTCCAACATTCGATGCCGTAAAGGAGGACAGATGTCACGTAGCAGCTCAGTACTCTTTTCTTTGTTAGCAAAGAAATCCTCCTGTCTCGTAATACACTGCCTAAATTTTGGAATGCGTCTTTGGTCATCCATTCGGATCTCAGCGTCGCGGTTACCGCCCTCTGTCAAAACACTTCCAGTAAGTGTTTTGACAGAAAATCTAGTACTGCGATTCGATTCATAAAGTCGAGGTACCATAGCAGAAAGTTCATCCGAAAAATTACCATGAATGTATTTGTAGAAAAAAGCAAAGGGAAGCGACATCATGTTGGTGGGAAGGTGACTAAAATCGAGATGCCAGGTCAACATCGTACCTGGTGATTTTAGTGTCCCCGACCCGTAAATCGCATTTGGGGCTCAACTTTTTACTGGTGACCATGCATTTTGTCTTCTTGTAGTTTATGGTTAGTTCCTTACGATCGCAACACAACAGCTTCCCACTTCCTTTGGAACCAAAGCCTTTATTTCATCCACCGGGGTAGGTTAGACTGTTCTAGTTCCACGTGCCACGCCTCTTCCGGTATATTAAACAAAACAAAAAAGTTTTTAAAAAAGAGCAATTTTTATTAACAATATGGTTTGGTTTCTTTTGTTTTACGGCATATCAACACCTCAATGGGTTATTTAATGCCGACAAGATTTTTATTGCTGGTAATATTTTTTCCATCTATCTATCTATCTCAGTATATATTGGTTTGGTTTCTTTTGTTTTACGGCATATCAACACCTCAATGGGTTATTTAATACCGACAAGATTTTTATTGCTGGTAATATTTTTTTCAAAATAATTTTTGTGGTAATGTTTCCCAAAAATATATTGCTGGTAATATTTTTTTTAAAAAATGTATTGCTGGAAATATTTTTTTCTTCAAAAATGTATTGCTGATATAAGTTTTTTTTGTTTTGTTTTTTCAAAAATGTATTTCTGGTTGATTGGTTTGTTGGTTGTTTTGTTTTATGGCATATCAAAACCTTAGTGAGTCATTTAATGCCAACAAAATTACAAAATTTGGAAATAGATTCATAGCGATAGTTTGGTAAAAAAAGGTGTGTATGTATACATATATATTTGAACCATTTTTCAATTACTCATATTTTTGTGTCCAATACAATTTCTTTTAGGAAATTTACAATCTTGGATGGTTTTAATTTCGTAAAAAGTTCTTTTTTTTAAATTACTCTCTTGATAATATTTTGTTCACACTATTTTGTATTCTGAGTTCCATTCTCCAATTATTTTTTTCAAAGAATGTATAGCTGTTTGTATTACTGGTATTTTTTTTCAAGTATTCCTGATAATAATTTTTCCTTCAAAAATTATTACTGGTAATAATTTTTTATAACAAAGTATTTCTGGTATTAAAACCTATTTTTACACAAGTTTGGGTGTTAACTATTTGCCTATAGCTGGGACCCTAACAGGTGCTACCACCCCGGGTTAGGGTGGACCTGGGAACATCAGCAATTAAGAGGTGGTTCCACGCTCCTCAAAACCTCCTGATCAGAGGCCTTGCTGTTGGATGTAGTTTATCGTCTTACCCAGGACGCGGATGTAGTTTATCGTCATACCCAGGAGGGGTATTTCTAGTTATAATGTATTGTTGGTAATAATTTTTTCTTCAAAAATTCATTGCTGGTAATAATTTTTTTACAAAAATGAATTGCTGGTAATAATACATATTTTTAGACTTTCATAATATTTTAACCCCAATTTGGGGTTAACTATTTGCCCAAACCTAAAACCCCCTAACAGGTGCGACCCACCAGGGTCAGGGTGGACCTGGGAATACCTGCAATTAAGAGGTGGTACCACGCTTCTAAAAAATCCTGATCAGATGCCTTGCTGCCGGATGTAGTTTATCGTCTTAATCAGGACCGGGTGTAGTTTATCATCTTACCCAGGACGTTCCAAATCAAGGGTCAGTCGTTATCTATCCTTTATATTCTCATAAAGTTCACTTCGTTCTTCCAGTTACGTTCATATCACGCACAACATTCAGTAACACTCTACCTTGAGTGGATCTTGAGCCTTATATTGGGTGAACATTAGGAAAGAAAGAAATTAAGTATTTCTAGTTTATTAAAATATTACAATTTGTTTTTAACTTCTTCCGTTTCCTTTCTCTGCTTAATTTATTTTCTCTCCCACTTTCCCCCCTTGATCTCTTTCTCTCGCTCTTTCTCTTGTTCGCTCACTCTCTATATCTTTCACTCCTCTTTCTCTCACTCTCTTTCTTTCTCTTACATGCTCTATCTCACTCCCACTCCTTCTCTTTTTCTCTTTCTTTATCTTGCTCTTTGTCTCTCTCTCTCTGTCTCTCTCTCTCTCTCTCTGTTTCTTTCTTTCTCTCTCTCTCTCTCTCTCTCTCGTTATTTCTTTTGGGTTTTATATGCCCTTCGTTCTCTCCTCTTCCATTTTATCTTTTTTCCCATTTGGGCTTTGTCTGACGTTCTTTATCTTTTTTTTTTTTAAAGCATTCAACCCCAAGCAAGGCGGGAAGCCACTAGCACGCAAGGGGTTACCGAGAGTTGGAGCGAGAACAAATAGGAATGATAGAGGAAAGGATGAAGAGACGGTTAGGGGATAGAGCAAGGCAACTGGAGATGTCGATTGAC
>OZ038497.1:18750507-18753007 GCA_964036315.1 Acanthosepion esculentum | reverse complement strand
AGACTGACTCGGAAACTCCCCTGATTTAAATCCAATCGAGAATCTGTTGTCAATCTGCGAGGAATGACTCCGTGGAATGGACATACGAAGATCTAATATGTGAACTGGGCATGTTTTATTGGAAAAATATGGAAAAAGTAAATAATACTGGAATTATTCGTTTTGTTTCCATTAATTTGCACAAGGGTATATCTGTTAAAATGTGATGTCAGTGTTATGTCTGTGTTGCTGCACGAACACACTGGCAAGCCTTACCAGTGAGCAAATCAAAGTATTATAGACTGACACGAAAACTCTCCTGATTTAAATCCAATCGAGAATCTGTGGTCAATCTGCAAGGAACGACTTTGTGGAATGGACATACGAAGTACTAACTAACTAAGGGTTTACGCTCAAATAAGGTACACACGAGAATACACAAAAGCAGGTATGTCTACATAAATACAAACGGAACATATTACTTTTTATTTTATCAGGATCTATTCAAGTGTACATAGGCACCCACCCGAAAATAAAACATATGCATTACACAGATAACTCCCACACACGTAAAAATGTAAACGCTTATCTTCTTTTTTTCCTATTCAAGATGATGGGTATTTAAGTTAAATTCTGAAAGATTAATATAAAATTAATAAAGAGGACGCTTCAATTATTACAAATGATTTATATATTTATTATAATAATATATAAGAACGCGATTAAAACATTTATTCTACAAGGTAACCAAAAAAGTTCTGTCCGTTTTTTGATTAGTCATTGATTGAAGTTGAAATATATACGAAATGCGTGTAGCAATTGTTTTCAAATTCGGACAGCCGGAAGTAGGAACATCAGATGTTATAAAAAAACATGCGCACCGTGCCCGGCCATTAGTTATAAGCCGGACAGCTGTGAGAAGGATGGAAGTGTCTAGAGATCTCGTTCGGGGCTGTTTGCTTTACGACTTCAAAGTGGGCTTATCAGCAGCTGCATCAAGTCGCCGCATATGTCAAGCGTTTAGGGATAGTGCTGTGGATGAACGTACTGCAAGGCGTTGGTTTCGAAAATTCAAGTCGGGAGATTTGTCTCTCCATGATGAGCCTCGCATTGGACGACCAGAGGTCTTGAATGACGGGGTCCAGAAGGCGGTCATTGAAGAGGACAGTAGTCTAACGTGTGGTGAACTTGCAAGACAGTTCAACGTTTCCGATGAAACAGTTAGACTTCACCTGCACTGCCTAAATAAGACGTACAAACTGAGCAAGTGGGTTCCGCAAACGCTGTTGGAGGTCCACAAGAGCCAATGAGTGGCAACCTGCGTATCGCTGCTTTCTCGCCATCGTAAAACATCCTTATTCACTCGAGTGCTTACCAGTGATGAAAAGTGGGTTCTGTACGAAACTCCCAAGCGTTCCAGACATTGGTTGTCTCCTCAGAATGCTGTCTCTCACACCGCAAGACCGCCTATGCACCCTCGCAAGATTATGGTTTGTGTCTGGTGGACAGGTCGTCAAGTGGTTCATTATCAACTGCTACCAACGGGCCAAACGGTCACTGGAGACTTATACTCGCAGCAATTGAAACGTGTGCAACAGGCATTGCGCCAGAGCGAGCACTGGTGAATCGTAAAGGTGTGCTTTTCCTCCATGACAACGCCAGGCCGCATGTCGCGCGAGTGGTCAGGGATACCATACAGAAACTTGGGTGGGAGACTTTGTGCCATCCACCTTATTCACCTGACCTTGCGCCATCCGATTACCACCTCTTCCACTACCTGGATAATCATCTTCATGGGAAATCCTTCACCAATGAAGCAGACTTTTCTTTTTTTCCTTTAAAAACGGACAGAACTTTTTGGGTTACCTTGTAAAATCGGACATTATTTTCCGAACCTAATACAGTTTTTTTTTTTTTAAGTTCTTTTTCTACTGCCAGATTATAGTCGATAATAGTAATTACACTCATAAAGATTGAAGTTATATGCTACTTTTATTTTCTTGCTATGTTTACCTAGAAAACATAATTTACTTAAGTATCTGCCATGAGAGCTATGAAAAGGATCGAATATTATAAATACGATCTGAGTTTTGAGTCACACTTGATTTTTTAAGTGCTTCTTTTAACAACCAATGCTTAAAAATACTAATATACTCGATTATTGTTTGAGTTTTTATGATCAGTTTTTAAGCAAAAATATGTGATCGGAGCATGAGATAGTGATTTTCCAAGCGTAGCTTAGATGTGGCACAAGGCCGAAAGTATGAGGCATCCAGTGAGGATCGAACTCACTACTAAGTAGTAATATTTTTAGCGAGACAAGTTTGCTAACCATTACACCGCCTCGAAATGTCCAAAATGAATTCCGAAGTGTAGCTTAGATGTGGCAGAAACTATGGTACGCGCGGCGAGGATCGAACACGCTACTCAGACACTATAATCCTAACAAGTCAAGCTTGCTAACCATTACACCACACCCAGATACCCGATATACGAATGAGATATGAAAAAAAAAAGAAGA
>OZ038497.1:18673007-18748007 GCA_964036315.1 Acanthosepion esculentum | reverse complement strand
ACAGGTCAACATATTTATGCAGGATCATAAACAATGTCACAAGTCAACATATTTACGCAAGATCATAAACAATGTCATAAGTCAACATATTTATGCAAGATCATAAAACTTTTCAAAAAATTCCGTTCAAATCATAACAATTAAATTTTTAAAATAAATTGTGGAATTAATTAAACAAAATAAAATAAAAATACATTAAAATAAATACTAACATCACCAACATTACGTCAATTTCACTTTTAAATCACTCACTGTTGACGATAATGGCTATGTCGCCATTCACATAAATACAGTAGTAATACTGTATGTTGGTCTGCAGTCGGAGATACGACTCGAACTGTGCTGGTCTCCAACTGTCTCCGACAGAGAAGATCCCCAGACGGAGCTATGTCGAAGAGCAAAGTCTCGTTTCGAGAAACATCTATCAGATCCCATTTTATACAGAATCTACGGGGAATTTTGGGCCGAGCACACGGGCTCGGATACCCCACATTAAATTCAACCATGTGCCGCATCTGACCGCGTGGGACGGTTGGTAGATATCCTGCAGTTGGAGATTCGTCTCCAGCTGTGCTGGTCAAACTCTCTGCCTCCGGACAGAGATGATCCCCAGACGAGGCTCTGTCGAAGGGCAGAGTCTCGTCTCGGGAAACAGCTGCCCAACCCCATTTTATACGGAGTGTACGGGGAATTTTTGTAGGCTCGGATCCCACAAATTTATTTCGGCCTTGTGCCACATCTAACCGCGTGGGGCGGTTGGTAGATATCCTGCAGTTGGAGATTCATTGTGGAATTCACTTGACCCATTTCTAGCCGTTAACTACTACTTCTACGCGCCGCTGGTGAATCGTATATGTGTTGTTCTTGTCCTAAGTATTATCATTCATATATTTTTTTGTTTTTGTTTAGTTGAATATGTATATTTTTTATGCATATATAGGGATGGGATTTTTAGAAATTCCGAATACGGTCAGCATCTTGTGGCTGTGTTCCTAATTGATATTAATAAAATTTGGATTCTTGTTTTTTATTATTAATGCTTCCATTATTTTTAACCGTTAGTTTTATTACTTTACATCTCCTGGATCACAGCTCCTTTCGGACCTATTAAAATACACACGGAGATCTACCAACTTCTGTCGCTGATATATTTTCCGCAATCGTCAATGATGGCCTGTCTATGTTCCGGTTTAACGTGACATGAAATAATAACTCACTCACCTCCACACTCTGGGCTTACTTTTCTATTTAGCGCTGATCTGACATTTAATTGGTTAATCAAGACATACCCACAAGTCTAGTTTTAATTCTGACCTTATATTACTTCCCACCTTTATCTGTCGGAAAAGAGGTGACACTCTCTTTTTAAATTTTCTTAAAAAACATTTAATTACCAGTTATTTACCATCGCTTGAAAAAATCATAGTATTGAAACGTGAAAGCTTTTGTGTAGCAATTTCAACATGTTTTTATTATAATCTCATAATATATATATATATATATATATATATATATATATATATATATATATATATAAGGTATTTATATTAAAAAAAACTCAATAAAATTAATTACTAATACTCCACAAACATTTTAAAATGTGTACAATAGATAATATTTAAATATTAACCCTTGTCATTAATAGTTTTCCCTTTATCTAGCAACTACTCAAGCCCGCAACTTTTTTACAGCATACCTAGTTACCTCCCCTTAAACAGTGTCTGTCACCCAAGCCCTGACACAGCGTTCCTGACTCCACGTATAAAAATGGCCGCTACAATTTTTGTCCTTCACAACCATGAAAAGTAAATACTTACTCTATATTTAACAATACCCTGATGATGACATTATGCTATGTCGAAAGTACTCGAAATAAATGCAATATGAGACAACACGGTGTTTTCCTCTTGTCTTTTAACAAGCGCACAAACAAAGGTTATTCGCGAATATGAAAGGATCTTATAGAAAATGAGTAGACAGATCGTGTCTAAATTAGTTAAGGAAAGCTGTCTTAATATATATGTGTGTGTGCGCGTGCGTGCGTGTGGTTGCGGTGTGAAAACTGTGTAAAACTGCTCGTCTACTATTATGAATGAAAATGTTATGTTACCAATATATTTTAATTAATACCAAATTTATTGTGAAAATATAGACGTGCGTAATAAATTGCAATATAGTAAGATTTTATGAATTTTAAATTGATTATCTGGTTGTGTTTCTGTACTTATATGCTGACAAAGCTCACTTTAGGCTCATAAATGTGAGTGTTTCCTTTAAATTTGTCTCGCGTAAGGATTAATATTTAATCCACACCACGGTTCACTGCATTTATCTCTTGTTGTTCTCTTTCGAAATCGTCGACATATTACATTAGCGCGCTCTTGCCATCGTCGGCCATATTTTTCCTTTTCTTTCTCCCGCGACGTGTGCAAATCAATCGCAGAAGATCGCTCATCAGTGAGTGAGATTTATCCCCGTCTGATTGTGCCGAATGTGAAAGGGGCACGAAGAAATAGTGTAGGGCTATTTTTTTATTATTTGTTTGCAAGAGCTTTTCGCTTCATGATTGACGCCATTTTTTTTCACTGCTGAACCCATCACCGTTTCCCGCTACTTCGAGTACCTGACTCCTACAGTATCAGATTCTCCATTACGCGCATCTCTCTCTCTCTCTCGTTCTCTCTCATCTTTCTCGTTTTCCCCACTTCACAATTCTTTTCTTTTTCTGTCGCCACCTTTCTTTTTATCTCCCACTCTTTCCTTCTCTTTTCCTCCTCTTCGTCTCTCCCCCACCCCGCTTTCTCGCTCTTACTTTCTCTACCTTTCCATTTCATTTGCTCTCTCCTATTTCTCTTTCTCAACGCCTTTGTCGCACCAAGCCTCACTGTATCGCTTCTTCTTTTCCTCTTCCTCTTCGTTCTCTCTCTATTTCCCCTCCCTTGTGTATCTCTCTTTTTTCCTCTCCTCCAAGCCGTCATCCAATTTCTCACCCTACACTTCTTCATCTCGTTCCCTTTCGGCATTACTCCTTCCCTGTGTATCTCTTTTTCCTCCACATTCACCACCTTCCTTTTTCTTTCCCTCTTCCCCCTCTCTCTCTCTCTCTCTCTCTCTCTATATATATATATATATATATATATATATATATATATATATCCCTCCCTGAGAATCTCGTAATTTTTATCTCATTTTATCTCTCTTCTGCCCCACTTCTATTCATCATCATTCCTTTCACACACTCTTTCTTTCGTTTCCTCTCACTTTCCCCCATCTCTCTCTCTGTCCCTCCCCCCCTCCCTCCCTGCATATCGTTTACTCCCTACCCTTAATTTTTCTCTCAATGCTTCTCTCTTTCTCCCTCCCACTCATTCTCACTTCTGGTCTATTCTTCCCCCTCCTTGTCTCGTTCCGGCTCTCAATATATCCTTCATTATGTATATTTATTCCTAATCACCCTCCTCCCACTCCTGATCTCCCCTTTTACGCGATTTCTCTATCTTTCTCTCTCTCTCTCTTTCTTTTCTTCTATCTTTCCCACTTTATCTCACTCTCTATCTCCTTAACTCTCTTCTCTTTCTCGTCAACCTCTCTATTTATTTCTCTATTTCCCTCCTTCTTCATCTGTTTCCCTCGCTTGCCCTATCTCTCTACTGGTATCTCACTCTTCTTCTCGCACCCTATCCCACCTATCTCTCTCTTTTTTTTTTCCATCACTCTTCCCTCAATAATCTGTCTGTCTCTATCACGCACACTCACAAACCCGTGCGTGCATGCACCCGAACGCAACATCGGTCGTCTTAAGAAAAGGAACATACACATCTTAAGAAAGGAATCTTGCATCATTACGCGCCTTTCGGATAAAATACTCGCACACCAGGCTTAATAAGGATGCACATAGGTAAACACATACGAAAAATAAAGTAAAAAAATGAAAACTGAGTCACGCGTGCACAGAAACACGGGCAAATCATATTTTCGGAAACAAGCTTATTTTAAACATTTTGAAATCAAAAATTAACACACAATTCCGAAGCAGTTTTATTAATAAACTCACTATACAGGGAGAAACAAAAGACTGCGCTATAAAAATGAATACCCACATTTCAAATTATTAATTTCCGAACACGGTCAGCACGATGTGGCCATGTTCACAGTTGACATTATTTAGCGTTGGCTTCTTATTTTTTTTTATTATTAATCCTTCCATTATTTTTAACCATTTTTACATTTGAATTTGGCTAATATGGTCGTATTTTCCGTGTTGCGGACGGAGGTTGGTCGGTCTCCGTCTGTGTTTAAATGAGTTCTTTTAAACAAAGATGCATTCCCATCCCTATCGATACTGTAGTGAAAAAGGACCAATGAATTCTAACCAAGCCGTGGCTATGAGGCCATGATGTCTACCCTGACCTGTCGGAGCAGCTATTTGCAATTTAGGTAAAGCGCATGCGTGATTCTAGATATTTTAAAACTATTGCTAAATTTGCATGCGCGCTCAAAAACCTGGATAAAAATTGAACCGCATAGACGCGTTGGTAGAGCTTTTAATGACATGTGCTGAACAAAAAAAAACAAACAAACAAACAAGCACGCACACACACGCGAATATATTCAGCTAAACACATCCTTGATAATGTCTAATAGATTATACGAAAGCATTTTTGAGTGGCTGTATATTCAATTTTTTTGTATCTTTTGCTGCGTCAAACCCATCTAAATTAATATTCTTAGATTAGTATTAGTCACACCCACCTAGATTAATATTCTTAGATTAATATTCTTAACCTTCCTATTGCGAATTGTGCCAGTGAGTTTTTTTTTTCTTGGGTCAAAGTTCGCATCAGTGCATGTGTAGCTTCTCGCAAATACCACGAGAAAGTAAAATTCTCTCCATGATTCACACTAGCCTGTTAAACGCATATAGAACAATATTTCCGGCTATACCAGCATGACAGTTTTGATCACAATAGACGTCTATATTGTGGGTGCACGTAATAAATGTAAACGTGTCCTCGAAGTCGCGAAGTCTATATTGATAAAGCAGATTGTTTTGCCCGCAAATTCTCCTCAAACACCCCTCTTGGCTCTACGCTAAGAACCGAGGCTCTATTGAGAGAAATACATACGACCCCTTACATGGTTTCTGCTATAATCTCTAACCTGAATCCCTACACAGGTACTTCCGAAAAGCCACACACAGCTGTGGAACTAAAACAAAGGATCCGTAGAGAGATCTCAGCCATTATAGCTCGTGCATGTTCTTTTCGTTGCGGTGACCATTTCAGAGATGTAATACTCAAATCTTCGATAATACGTTGAACACTTGTACATCAGTTATGTAATAAATATATTTCGTACACAAAGATACTTGCATTTAAAATGAGTCCCATCATTGTGGAATATCTTGCATATCTTTCATATATACATATATATATATATATATATATATATATATATATATATATATATATATATATATATATATATTTGTGTATTTAGGCAGCAATCCTTCTTTCATGCACATTTCATTAAAAACGACTGACAAGGTGCTTTTATTTAGTTTTTTATATAATTTCTCGTGCGATCTAATAACCCTTGAAAATGGCTAAATGTATAGCCGAAAACGCTCGGATAAAAAGAACATTCGGCAGTTTTTATATAATTTATCCTCTGAAAAGAAAAACTTTATTAGATTGCACGAGAAATTATATAAAAAACTAAATAAAAGCACCTTGTCAGTCGTTTTTAATGAAATGTATATATATATATATATATATATATATATATATATATATATATATATATATATATATATATATATATATATATTTAATCCGACATTTTTATTAGTTATATATATATTTTGATTCCGAAAGAAATTTTTATTATATATATATATATATATATATATACACACACACAGAAAAGCACACACACACACACACATATATATATATATATATATATATATATATATATATATATATATATATATATTACTGTTTTTAAACTACAATTTTCCATGATTTTCTCCCGTACATTCATATCTGCTCGATGCATACCCAAATGTAAGCAAATGACGTCACACATTATGAAAATGGACAAAGTCTGACAATTATTTTAAAATATTTTTTATGTCTTAAAATAATTAGCGGACTTTGTCCATTTAATAATTTGTGACGTCATTTGTTTACATTTGGATACGCATCGAGCAGATATGAATGTACGGGAGAAAATCATGGAAAATTGTAGTTTAAAAACAGTAAAATCGACCATGCTAACCGAAACGCTCCTCTGTGGCTAAATCGGTAAAGCACGTCACGCTATATATATATATATATATATATATATATATATAATACCAACTTGTAATTGGTAAGGATAATTTCAAGAAGGACATTTATCCAGTGTGAGCTCAATATAAGTTACAGAGCAATATATAATGTCAAATTAATTATAATTGTACAACCGGAACCAAGTGACCAATTGATGGTATCTGTAATTCGGAAAAATTGGTATACTAAGCAACCATTTTTCCGAGTTCCAATTAGAGTTACGGGCACATACCTTTGGGAAAATGTATGAATCCACCTCTTCCCCAAAGCTATGGGTTAATTAGTAAGACTACGATCATTATTATCTCAAAAATTAACAAAATAAAATAAAATTCCGTACAACATAATTAGATGTCAGTAGTAAATAACCCATAAAGGCTGATATGTCGCTAAACAAAATCAACCAACCAACAATATGAAGGACTCGATCTGACGCCGCTATTTAAGAACATGCGTCGAAGGTTTTTGGGTTAATGTTTTAGTAAATAGTTTAATAAAGTTAATAGTTTAGTAAATATAATTTTAAATTGGCTGATAATGATGGTAACGTGGCCGAGTGGTTAGAACGTTCGCATTCTGTCTATGAGACCCGGGTTCGTATCTCACCTTGGACGATTTGCCAGAAAGGAGAATTACTGATCCCAGCGAGCTTGAAAGCCATACCAGGGATTAACGCAAGTCTATTGAGTGAAATTGGGTAGACGGGAGCTTTTGCTAGTACGAAGTCATAAGTCATCGTGGCCGAGGGCTTCAGCGTGCTGGCCTTGTTCAAATTGTTGATCGCGCTAAATAATACACTCTTTCCCAGAAACAGTGACTAAGCATAGGTGTAGTACAAACCACAGGTGGGGCCCTGTGGGTGTTGAATAAGCAGAAATGCGCCTAAGTAAGCGTCTTCAGTAGGTGTTGGCTAACCGCACTAGTAGAAGGGTATCCTCGAATCCGAGTAGCCAAGCAATACATCTTTATTTCTTTGCTGCTTCAGTCTTTCTCTATCTTCGTTTCTTTTCAGTTTGTTTCTTCATCTATGAACTATTTTGATTAGCCGAATAAGTCAAGCAGAGAAGATCCCTAAAATGTTTTAGCTTTCTCCTTTGAAGAAAAAAAAAGATTATCTTTGATTATTCACTTTCTTTTAGGGTATGGGTCATCGTACCCGTTGTATTTTTTTTTTGGGAGGGGGTGTTGTTTTTTTGTTTTTTTTACGTTTCACCGAGAGATCTCTTCTGTCGAGAAACCTTAAAAGCTGGAAGCGGTCATCTTCATTAAGGATTTATACCATTTCCCTATAATAAAAAAAAGCACCGGAACCTACGCCGTTCCAAGGTAATCAAATTCAATTACAAATTATATACCTTTTCTAGCAATAATGTTCGCCCTTTACAAGGCCCAAGAGCCAATCGTGGTAGAGGGTTACAGAGATAGATACACAGGGATATATGCGGAAGATAACGTTTAACACTAGACTTGAAGAGCTTTATATGTTCATCACTAATTAATCAAAGTTCAGGAGGATCGGAAGCTCATGAGAAATTGAAATATAAGAGTTCAAATATATATATATATATATATATATATGATAGAAATTGTAAGGAGGATTTGATAATTATAATTAAGTAATTCATTGAGTCTGAAATAAACCTCAACAGAATGCAGAAAGCACTGCACGGCCGTTTCGTCCTATATTTGGGACTCACCAGCAGTGCGCATCCACTACCGAGAATTGAAACGCCGACAGTTAGGTTGTCAAGCAAACATCATACCAACTGTTCCAACGGGCCTCGGTGACGAAGAGGTAGCAAATCAGACTCAATATAGCGTCGCTCGCTCACATATTCCATGGTGGAACTCAACTGAAGTTCTCTGTAACCATAGGACTGTGCCACCCGTAGCCACGACTACTATCACCAAGCCGCTCAAACTGAAGCATTAGAAGCCGGATCAAGCAATGATATACATATGATAGAAATTGTAAGGAGGATTCGATAATTATAATTAAGTAATTCATTGAGTCTGAGTCAGTTTGAGCGGCTTGGTGGGGGCACAGTCCTATGGTTACAGAGAACTTCAGTTGAGTTCCACCACGGAATATGTGAGCGAGCGGCGCTATATTGAGTCTGATTTGCTATCTGTTCGTCACCGAGATCCGTTGGAACAGTTGGTATGGTGTTTGCTTGGACAACCTAATTGTCCGGGTTTCAATTCACGGTAGTGGATGCGCACTGCTGATGAGTCCCAAATATAGGACGAAACGGCCGTCCAGTGCTTTCTCTATTCTGTTGAGGTTTCTTTCAGACTCAGTGAATTACTTAATTATATATGTTCCAGGATCTTATTCAAGATGATCTTTGCCTTCTATAATCTTCTAACTTTCTATCAAGATGCCTCCCATATTTTACGTACTATTTTATTTTCAAATCTTTTTTTACTGTTATTTGGAGTGTCATTGCTGAAACTTCTCTCTCATGTACCAAACATTTTATGGATTGAGTTGGATCTTTTCTAATTGATCTATTTAGCTCTAAGGTGAATTGAAATAAGACTGTAGTGATTGAGGAAGGGTCATTTTGGGTTTCGGTTCTACAAAGCAGCGGTTCGTGGGAAGCATCTGCTCGAGTGGAACTTATATCTCTCAAATGGAATACGAAGGGAATGAGGGTGGTTCGCTACAGTTGGTGTGGCATGGTGGTTGAACTAATGAATGTATTTCGTCTCATCACTTTCCATGGAAATAGTGATATACGAGGGTCATTCAATAAATAAGGTAAAATCTTTCGGTATAAGTACTTCTAATACAGATAGAAGCTTACTTCTTTTTCAAAGTAGTCTCCCAGCGCTGTCACACACTTTTCCCATCTGTGCACAAGCTTCCGTATTCCCTCAGCGTAAAAATATTTGGACTGATGTCTCAGCCAGTCGCTGACAACACTTTTGACTTCATCGTCACTTTTAAACTTCGTGCCTCTCGTGAACGCTTTCAAGGGACCAAACAGGTGAAAGTCTGAAGGGGCAAGGTCTGGGCTATAAGAGGGATGAGGGAGCAGTTCCCAGCCCAGCTCGTTGATGGTCTACACCGTTTGGACTGCTGTGCTCTGCAGTAAGCATCTTTGGCACCCACTGGCAGCTGACCTTGTGTGCTGTCTCAACAGATAAGCTCAAAGTCCTTGCAATGTCATCCACTGTCACCCTTCTGCAAGACTGAATGAGGTCATTGACTGATTCGATCACCTCAGGAGACCTCACTTCTGTAGGCCTCCCAGGCCTGTCTTCATCCTCAACACTGCTCTGTCCTTCTTTAAACAATTTATCCCACTTTTGGACATTTTTTGTCTGAAACATGTGGTACCATATACAGTTGACATTCTCCTATGAATTTCAACTGGTTTGCACCCTTCAGCAACCAAAAACTTGATAACTGACCGCTGTTCAATCCTGGAGCATGCTTCTTGGTCGGCCATCTTTGTTAATCGCCAAAACTCGCAAAGTTTTTTTTGTTAATCTTCAAAAGAAATTAAATCCATGTGAAAAAGAAGTAAAACAAGAAAAATAAAAAAATGTAAGCTTCTATCTGTATTAGAAGTCCTTATACCGAAAAATTCACGTTATTTATTGAATGACCCTCGTAGAAGCGAGAGTCTTGCAACGTTTCGTTTCGTTTGTGAGAAAGGGGTGGTAGGATGAAAAACAAATTTGTCACTTACAAGGACGGGGAGACGCTTTTTGACTCTGTCGAGACTGAAAAGTGAAGACTGAACAGCTCTTACCCATATATGGTAGTAGTATTCCATTTTCGACCTGATCTGGTTCTTGTAAATCTAGGGAGTAGCAGGAGGAGTAAGGTACTTAATGGAACGCTACAGGGAACCGACCATTTTTACAGCATCTACTGAAAAAAACGTTCGAATTTTTTACAATGATGTTCATCCTCCTTAAGGCACAAGAGCAACTCAAGGTAGATGGTGCAGAGTAAGGTACACAATCTATAGAGTATGTGATGCATATAATGGATAACTCTATAAATACATACTGTTCAAAATAAATTCCCTCATATAGTTTCTTTACAATATATATTAATGATTTCTTCTTTATATTTATGTATAAAATGTGTGTGTGTGCGTGTGTGTCCACAGACAAACTGCTTCGTTGTATCACAGCTCATCATTGTGGCTAGACATTCAATTCCTTCAAGCCGCGATCGAAACTCGACCGATTTGGCATCAGTCAGAGACTCTAACCATAAGCTATCGGCGTTTGCCAGAGAAAGGGAATCTTTTAGCGTATTATATATGGGATGTATATAGATGTATATATCAGCAGTCAGAGCGCTCAATTCATAACTGAAAAACGATGTGTTAATAGCAGGAGCAGCGACTGTTAAAAATTCCCTTTCTCTATGGTGCTCAATCGGCGAACCAGAGCAAGTCATCCACAGACAGATGCTTCGCTGTATCACAGCTCATCAGTGTGACTAGACATCCGATTACTTCAAGCGTCAACTATAAGCAGGATGAATTTTACCGTAATAATATTATAAAGATAAACACAACCCCGTCAACCAGAACAAGAAAATTAAATTAATTATCTATTATAAAAAAATTAATACAGCTAACTTTATCATCGACAGCAACAACTCACCTGCAAGATCTGAATTACAGAGGATCAATATTATTTATGAATTCATTTGCCTCTTAAGGAACACCGGTCCTGATCAAACCAAATTCCTGAATAATTATATTGGTCATACCACTAAAACAATATCAAGAAGACTCACGTTACATCTCTCTGATCATAGCTCAATTAGGAATCATTTAAGCTAAATACTCGTAGAAAATACAAGAATAATAGCCTCGGCCACATGCAAAAGAAAGACCAAAAATAGGAGAATTACTAAGAAACAAGACAACACTCAGAAACATCATCTATGTGTAACACTATTTAGGAACGGAAGGTTAATTAATCAATTAATTAACCACAGAAGTTAATTACGGGGATACTTAAACCGATAGATATAACGAAAGACATACTGAGCGATTACTTAAACCGATAGATATAACGAAAGACATACTGAGCGATATTCTTTTTGTTTTGTTGTTTTCCCAAACAGAGTATCGGTGAAAAAAAAAAAAAAAAAAAGGATTTTTTGTTTTGTTATTTTCAAGTGCGAATTCAAGATAACCACTTTACTTTCTCGCTGAAGTTTGATGCTGAGATATGCCAAATTCTCTTCGAGGACAAAGGAAGGAAAAAGAGAAAGAAACAGAGGGACAAGACTTAACAACTTAGATGATAAGAGAAGGAAAGACCACCCACGAAAATTCTGATGGTCATTGTCGTGAAAATTAGTTGAGAGATACCAGAGCTCTGGGTAGATAAAACATTGGCTGTGTCGGGATGACGAACTGGTGTTATCAGTAGTTGATGGGCCGTCTGCCGACCGCACACAGGACATCTGCATTTTGTTTAAGTTCGTTTGTGATAACGAAAGCTATGTTAGGGTATTTTAATTAACCCAATTTCGCCAAAAAAAAAAAAGAATCGTCTACTTAATGTTGACGGATAAACCTGGTTGAGAAAAAAAACATATCCCGTGAAGTTGGATAAAAATTGAGATTATCAGTTGACGCCTATTGGCCGAATAGCCAGGCGGAGATGATCATGTGACGCAGAGAGGAGGCCTGTCACCACCCATTGAGAGGGTAGGTATGAGATGTTACTGCGAGGAAGTGGGAAAACCGTTGACGCCCTCTAAAGTATGGTGAGATACCCATATGAGAGCAGAAGAGGGTGGGAGTGGAATAAGATTTCCAAATACGGAAAATGATAATTATTTTTGGCCGAAAACAAAGAAAATCCTTATTGGGGATTTGAAATCAACGTGGTGGCCACACCACGTCCGACCCCACGCCAGGTTTTGATCGGCGTCCATATAAGCAAACATCTACGGGTGTTTCAGAGAGTTCGTAGAGGAAAGTCGAGACAGAGAGACGCGCCTCGCACAGGTGACCGCACGATTCCATGCCTTCCGACTTAGACTTCTAACCAAGAACAAATTTGTTGAAGTCCGACTTTAGATTTTCCACCAAAACAAGTTTCCGACTTAAGACTTCTAACCAAGAACAAATTATAGAAGTCTGACTTATATTCTCCATACAGATATCCAGAACTAGTTAAGGAACGCAAAAGTGTTACAATCCACATTTTTTTTCTTCGGGCTGGGAGAGAAAGAGAGAGACGCACTCCTGTAACTCAACAAACCGACATAAAATTAATCACTATTCCTAACCAGTGGCTCGCCTTGAAGTTGTTGTTTGTGCTTTTGTTTTTTTGTCTACATTTATTGTGCAGTATCACCTTGACCCGGATTCGGCTGGCACTACGGCCCGACGTTTGATTGATCTCGTCAACCTAAGATCAAATCACAACATGGGTAGGTTGAATCGAGATCAAAGCAGTTGCTTCGGTGGCCAGGCGTTGGAAGCGAGCCGAGTACGACAAGTTGGTGCTAGAACCCAGCAAGACTTCAACCGATGTCCCAGGGTTAGCCCGTCACAAAGGACCGACGTCACATTTTGGCGTCGTGACTGAAAAAAGAAGTCGGGTGTCACAAGTGCGCCGCGACCAGTACGGGTGTCACAAACGGTGCCCTGACCAGGACAGAGGATAGAAGAGGGTTGGGTGTCACATATGAACACGATCACAATGTACTGGCCGTGTTTGGAAATTAAATAAAAACATTCCCATCGCTATAGACAGACATATATAAAAGTCTACAAATGATAGCAGCCGAAATAATTAATGATTCCTTCTTTCAGCATTTCTTTTGTCTCCTTGTTGTACTAACCGTATGCACAAACTGATCGGTTTGAAGGAAATAATAAAAATCTATAATAAATTACAGAAAGGAAGTAAAAATATTAAAAGAAAGAAAGGCAAATAACAAAAGCAAGAAAAAAGAAGAGAAAAAGAACTACAGGTAAAGAAAGAAAGAAAGAATAAGAGAACAAATGAAAGAATAGTTTAATAGAAAGTAAGCAAATTCGACAAAAGGGAGATGAAAGAAAGAAAGAAGGAAAGAGAAAAAGAAAGGAAGAAAAAAATAATATCTGGAAAATCAATGAGAGATCTTGGTAATGAAAGGAGACGACAAAAACCGAAAGGAAATCATTAACACAGACCAACCAAGAAATAAGAGAACAAAAAGCGATAAGAATTTTTTTAAAAAGCGTCAAAAGAATGGACAGAAAAGAAAAAATGGTTGACGACATGAAAGAGATTTTGGTAAAATAATGTCACTGATATTAGTAAAAAAATGCTAAACAAAATTTATGTGTGTCAGATAACTGGAACTCCTACAAGATTTACGATAATAGAAAATCCTGACTTCATTGTCAGATACCAGAGACAAACCCCATCATGATAATATACAACTTAGGCTTTTCTTTTCTTTTTCGTGATTATCTGCATTTTCTGTTTGTATTAGGACGCTATCAGGCGTTGCAGAAATACTAATTGTAAAAAAACAATATATGGATTCGACCAGAACTCAGAGAAATTCAAATGGAAAGTTTTTCTGTTAATATATTAATTACTTCGAAACTCGTGAAGTTTCTTTCGCTTGTAAGGTCACTGGCATCTCGTCTACAGTCACTTTCTCACTGACTTGCTGTGGCAGCACTCTGTCTCTTTTATAAGTATTTTCATGGCAACTGCCTTTCACTGGTACCCCAACTGCATAAATTTAAGCGTGATAGTAGGTTGGTATCATATCGGTCCCACTCTTTCACTGTTGAAACGGTTAAATGTAGCTGTCTCTTCTACTCCAACAACTTCTTCTCTCGCACTTCCCGACAGTGGAACTCCCTTCCTCTTACTTGCTTCCCTGATAACTATAATCTTCAAATATCCAAATGTAATGTCAATCGGCATCTTCTGATACCCGTGCTTCCCTCTATCCTTTCCTCAAACACCCCTCTTTATTCTTGCTCTCACTCTCTGTAACCCCTTGCGTGCTAGTGGCACTCTCGCCTTGCTTGGTGTGAAATGCTTTTAAAAAAAAAAGAAGAAATTCCGAGTAATTGTTACCAAACCTGGCCAGGGAAAAGTGCGAAAGAACTCATGTTTAACGTTAGAATCTCTATCTATAAAAGGATGTGTGTGTGTGTGTGTGTGTGTGTGTGTGTGTGTGTGTGTGTGTGTGTGTGTGTGTGTGTGTGTGTGTGTGTGTGTGTGTAACGAATGCTCGGCCGCAATTTTCGACGGATTTGCACCAAAATTTATATGCACATGCTCCAAGTTAGCAAAAAGGCCAAGACCGACTTTGCATTTCCCAATTCCCATCGATAGTGGAAATAATCGATATTTTCATGCTTCTACGGCAGTTTTCATGTAGTTTGCGGCCATTTTCTACTGGCCAGAGTGAGAGCCTATAGCTGGCTGCCACGAATAGGCAAGAAGATTCTATTGGCCAGCCTGAGAGCCAACAGCTGACTGACACGAATGTTAACTAGCATGCTAGCATGCAAAAAAATATCGATAACTGCATTCGTCACAAGTGGGAAAAATTTAAATCTGCATGGTACTTTACTCCAATTGGCTCATTCGTTTGCTTAAACTCAACGTTGATTCTGATTCCGCAGAACGGGGTTGGGTATGAAAAAGTATTTGTTGTTAACATTCTTTTTTCATTCGGTTTTTCCAGTTACGAGTCCTTTTTTTAAAGCTGATCGTTTTGTGTTCATTTTGTTTAGTTCTTTTTTCGTAACAGATTTAATATTTAGTATAGAGCTTAGAAAAAATTCGCAGTGTGTGATAGGCAAGAAGTAAGGCATGTAGCAACATCAGCACGGCAAAGAGCATTCCTTTAAAGGCAAGGAAGGGCAAAAATATTTTAAGTCAAGTGATAGCGATTGCTGTATGAGTTGGACGATTTTTAAACCAAGCACAGGCAACGCTGCTAGTAGTTAATAAGATGAACATGTTTATCAAAGATAGGAGGTATTGTTTTCTAGACGTCATACGGAAAGTAAATTTTATTGTATGTAAAAACTATTATTATTAATTTTATTTGAACTGCTATCCTCGTCTTCATTGCCATATTCACAACGATTGGATTTTCGAACCGACCCCATTATTTCGTCCACCGGAGAAGACTGTTCTAGTTCCCCGTGCCATGCCTCTTCCGGGTGTCTTAGTTATTTCTCTTTAACTCAACTCTCTAATTTTTTGGGGTTCCCCGCTGCTGTAGCCTGGTATTGAACTCACAACCCTTTGGGTCTAGTCAATGGATCTAACCAACGTTTTTAACCTCGAGGGCACATGACCCAGTGGATAAGTGGTTCCAAATTCCAATCACCTGAAGAAAGCCGGGACATACAACGGCCAAAACTTTGTGAATATGGCAATGAAGGTGAGAATAACAGTCGGAATAATGGAAATAATGTAAATAAACATAATACCTCACCCCAGAGATACAGACAGAAAACTTTGATGTTGCCTGCAACTATATCTGTCCGATTGTAAGTTCTCCATTTGAAGTAGGGAAGCTAGATTTCTAATGCCAATCGAAATATTTATACTTTCTCGAACAGCATTGGTACTCGGACATATGGGTGATGGACATTTGGCCGACGGACATTTAACCGAATGGACATTTAGCCGAAAATGTACTGGCGTACATGTATATTACACTCTTTATTGTAATGTGTTACATACATTTATGTTTATTTATTGTATTAATTTAAAATTTTTCTTTCTTTTATTTTTGACATGCTTTTTTAAAAATCTATTCTGTATATATTATATTTTACCTCAAATATTCTGTAAGATCATAAGTATTTTGAGAAAAAGCACATTTTACTACAGCAAAAATCTTAAACTTTTACGATTCCAAATATGTAGAGAACTACCAATAATATGTACGTTTTATCCATAGCGATTAATGATTATTTGTTTTAATAGTCCTGCATTTGAAAATCAAATTCCCAGAGGTTAGCAAGAAGCTACAGGTTCCATCCTTACAATTAGTACTCGGACATTTGACAGATGGACATTTGACTGATGGACATTTGACCGATGGACATTTGACTGATGGACATTTGACTGATGGATATTTGAATGATGTTACATTTGACCGATGGATATTTGAATGATGGACATTTGACCGATGGGCATCTGATTGATGGACATTTGACAGATGGACATTTGACCGATGGACATTTGACTGATGGACATTTGACCAATGGACATTTGAATGATGGACATTTGACCGATGGATATTTGAATGATGGACATTTGACCGATGGACATTTGACTGATGGGCATCTGACTGATGGACATTTGACAGATGGACATTTGACCGATGGACATTTGAATGATGGACATTTGACTGATGGACATTTGACCGATGGACATTTGACTGATGGACATTTGACAGATGGACATTTGACCGATGGACATTTGACCGATGGACATTTGACTGATGGACATTTGACCGATGGACATTTGACTGATGGAGATCTGACTGATAGACATTTGACTGATGGACATTTGACTGATGGACATTTGACCGACGAACATTTAGCCGAATGGACATTTAGCCGAAAATGTACTGGCGTACTTACATGTATATCACACTCTTTATCGTAATGTGTTACATATATTTATGTTTATTTACTGTATTCATTTATAATCTTTCGGTTTTTTCTTGTTTTTTTTTTGTTTGTTTGTTTGTTTTTTTCGACAGGATTTAAAAATCCATTCTTCATATATTATATTTAACTTTAAATACTACTGCAATATGATAAGTATTTTGAGAAAAAGCACATTCAACTACAGTAAAATTCTTAAGCTTTTACGATGTGAAATATCTTTCAATTTCGCTTTTAACGATTATCTTAAAGGAATAAACTAGATTTTATCTTACTGTTAAATACAAAATTAAATAATAAGGTGCTACTTTTTACCCAAATACATTCAAATATTTTAAAAATACTAATTTCAATAAACAAATATTAAAACAAGAAAACTTTTAACTTTAAATTTAGATTTAGTAATTTAATCACTTGAAATCCAGTGGTAAATATTAGACCTATTCTACCTTATATAACTGCTAATTAAAATAATTAAAGTATTGCTTTTGAATTCTAAAAGCCAAGAAAAGTATTAAGAAATAAAGGAAAGAATACTGAACAGTTACGTAATATCAGTCCTCTGCTACGGCAGTGAATGCTGGACAATCTCCTTGCAGATGAAGAAGAGACTTGAAGCAAAAAAATATGGTTCTACAGAAGGATGTTGAGAATACTATGGACTGAACATATGAGCAACGACAAAGTTTAAAAGAAAATGGAAACAAAACGGGCACTTATACTTAACATCAGAAAGAGGAAAATAATGAGGAAAGAGGGCTTTTATTTTTTGATACTCACAGGATATATTGAAGGCGACAGGGCTATAGGAAAACTACGCATTAGCTACCTAACGAGCTTGTGTAAATTGATGGCAGTACGGGGTTTAGGAGAGATAACAAAAAGACAAATATTATTAAGAGCTACAAAGGACAGGAAATTGTGGAGACCCATGATCGCCTACGCCTCGAAAGACCATGGTACATAGAAGAAGAATAATAAGCTTCAGTCAATGGATGACGGAGCAAGGTTTAGGAGAGATAGCAAAAAGACAAATATTATCAAGAGCTACAAAGAACAGGAAATTGTGGAGAGCCATTGTCGCCAACGTCCTACAGGGACGCGACAAGTAGAAGAAGAATATTTTTGTGATTAATAGAATAGATTTAAATATCTAGCAGAAGCACAACTATGAATTCAAAACCTGATTTACGTGGGGCTTGCGACTCTAACCAACAGAAATCTCCTTACAACAGAAGCCCCCACGACCTAGTTTGTATGACGCTGGGCACTATCCTCTACATGGTGATTTTATGGAAGTCTCGCGGGAGATAACGGTTATTTTGCCGTTGATTTAATTGGGCGGCAATGGTCGACTCATCGGTGACTAAGATAGGGCTAGATGGCCGTTGAGCCTACAATAAGTTTAAGATCACTTAACGAGTGATACTCATTCTGTGTAAGCCAGTATTACCTTCGGCAGTAGTCAAGTCATCGGTGACTAGGCTGGGGCTAGATCGCCGTTGAGCCTACAATCAGTTTAAGATCACTTAACGAGATATACACATTCTGTGTAAGCCAGTATTACCATTGGCAGTAGTCAAGTCATCGGTGACTAGGCTGGGGCTAGATCGCTGTTGAGCCTACAATCAGTTTAAGATCACTTAACGAGAGATACTCATTCTGTGTAAGCCAGTATTACCTTTGGCAGTAGTCAAGTCATCGGTGACTAGGCTGGTGCTAGATCGCCGTTGAGCCGAGAATCAATTTAAGATCACTTAACGAGTGATACTCATTCTATATAAGCCAGAATTACCTTCGGCAATGGTCGAGTAATCGGTGACTAAACTGGGGCTAGATCGCCGTTGAGCCTACAATCAGTTTAAGATCACTTAACGAGAGATACTCATTCTGTGTAAGCCAGTATTACCTTCGGCAGTAGTCAAGTCATCGGTGACTAGGCTTGGGCTAGATCGCCGTTGAGCCTACAATCAGTTTAAGATCACTTAACGAGAGATACTCATTCTGTGTAAGCCAGTATTACCTTCGGCCGTAGTCAAGTCATCGGTGACAAGGCTGGGGCTAGATCGCCGTTGAGCCTACAATCAGTTTAAGATCACTTAACGAGAGATACTCATTCTGTGTAAGCCAGTATTACCTTTGGCAGTAGTCAAGTCATCGGTGACTAGGCTGGGGCTAGATCGCCGTTGAGCCTACAATCAGTTTAAGATCACTTACCGAGAGATACTCATTCTGTGTAAGCCAGTATTACCTTCGGCAGTAGTCAAGTCATCGGTGACTAGGCTGGGGCTAGATCGCCCTTGAGTCTACAATCAGTTTAAGATCACTTAACGAGAGATACTCCTTCTGTGTAAGCCAGTATTACCTTTGGCCGTAGTCAAGTCATCGGTGACAAGGCTGGGGCTAGATCGCCGTTGAGCCTAAAATCACTTTAAGATCACTTAACGAGAGTTACTCATTCTGTGTAAGACAGTATTACCTTTGGCAGTAGTCAAGTCATCGGTGACTAGGCTGGGGCTAGATCGCCGTTGAGCCTACAATCAGTTTAAGATCACTTAACGAGAGATACTCATTCTATATAAGCCAGCATTACCTTCGGCAATGATGAAGTAATCGGTGACTAAACTGGGGCTAGATCACCGTTGAGCCTACAATCAGTTTAAGATCACTTAACGAGAGATTCTCATTCTGTGTAAGTCAGTATTACCTTCGGCAGTAGTCAAGTCATCGGTGACTAGGCTGGGGCTAGATCGCCGTTGAGCCTACAATCAGTTTAAGATCACTTAACGAGTGATACTCATTCTATATAAGCCAGCATTACCTTCGGCAGTAGTCAAGTCATCGGTGACTAGGCTGGGGCTAGATCGCCGTTGAGCCTACAATCAGTTTAAGATCACTTAACGAGAGATACTAATTCTGTGTAAGCCAGTATTACCTTCGGCAGTAGTCAAGTCATCGGTGACTAGGCTGGGGCTAGATCGCCGTTGAGCCTACAATCAGTTTAAGATCACTTAACGAGAGATACTCATTCTGTGTAAGCCAGTATTACCATTGGCAGTAGTCAAGTCATCGGTGACTAGGCTGGGGCTAGATTGCCGTTGAGCCTACAATCAGTTTAAGATCACTTAACGAGATCTACTCATTCTGTGTAAGCCAGTATTACCTTTGGCAGTAGTCAAGTCATCGGTGACTAGGCTGGGGCTAGATCGCCGTTGAGCCAACAATCAGTTTAAGATCACTTACCGACAGATACTCATTCTGTGTAAGCCAGAATTACCTTTGGCAGTAGTCAAGTCATCGGTGACTAGGCTGGGGCTAGATCGCCGTTGAGCCGAAAATCAATTTAAGATCACTTAAGGAGTGATACTCATTCTATGTAAGCCAGCATTACATTCGGCAATGGTCGTGTAATCGGTGACTAAACTGGGGCTAGATCGCCGTTGAGCATACAATCAGTTTAAGATCACTTAACGAGAGATACTCATTCTGTGTAAGCCAGTATTACCTTCGGCCGTAGTAAAGTCATCGGTGACTAGGCTGGGGCTAGATCGCCGTTGAGCCTACAATCAGTTTAAGATCACTTAACGAGAGATACTCATTTTGTGTAAGCCAGTATTACCTTTGGCAGTAGTCAAGTCATCGGTGACTAGGCTGGGGCTAGATCGCCATTGTGCCAACAATCAGTTTAAGATCACTTACCGAGAGATACTCATTCTGTGTAAGCCAGTATTACCTTTGGCAGTAGTCAAGTCATCGGTGACTATGCTGGGGCTAGATCGCCGTTCAGCCGACAATCAATTTAAGATCACTTAACGAGTGATACTCATTCTATATAAGCCAGCATTACCTTCGGCAATGATCGAGTAATCGGGGATTAAACTGGGGCTAGATCACCGTTGAGCCTACAAAAAGTTTAAGATCACTTAACGAGAGATATTCATTCTGTGTAAGCCAGAATTGCATTCGGCAGTAGTCAAGTCATCGGTGACTAGGCTTGGGCTAGATCGCCGTTGAGCCTACAATCAGTTTAAGATAACTTAACGAGAGATACTCATTCTGTGTAAGCCAGTATTACCTTTGGCAGTAGTCAAGTCATCGGTGACTAGGCTGGGGCTAGATCGCCGTTGAGCCTACAATCAGTTTAAGATCACTTAACGAGAGATACTCATTCTGTGTAAGCGAGTATTACCTTTGGCAGTAGTCAAGTCATCGGTGACTAGGCTGGTGCTAGATCGGCGTTGAGCCGACAATCAATTTAAGATCACTTAACGAGTGATACTCATTCTGTGTAAGCCAGTATTACCTTTGGCAGTAGTCAAGTCATCGGTGACTAGGCTGGGGCTAGATCGCCGTTGAGCCTACAATCAGTTTAAGATCACTTACCGAGAGATACTCATTCTGTGTAAGCCAGTATTACCTTTTGCAGTAGTCAAGTCATCGGTGACTAGGCTGGGGCTAGATCGCCGTTGAGCCGACAATCAATTTAAGATCACTTAACGATTGATACTCATTCTATATAAGCCAGCATTACCTTCGGCAATGATGAAGTAATCGGTGACTAAACTGGGGCTAGATCACCGTTGAGCCTACAATCAGTTTAAGATCACTTAACGAGAGATTCTCATTCTGTGTAAGTCAGTATTACCTTCGGCAGTAGTCAAGTCATCGGTGACTAGGCTGGGGCTAGATCGCCGTTGAGCCTACAATCAGTTTAAGATCACTTAACGAGTGATACTCATTCTATATAAGCCAGCATTACCTTCGGCAGTAGTCAAGTCATCGGTGACTAGGCTGGGGCTAGATCGCTGTTGAGCCTACAATCAGTTTAAGATCACTTAACGAGAGATACTAATTCTGTGTAAGCCAGTATTACCTTCGGCAGTAGTCAAGTCATCGGTGACTAGGCTGGGGCTAGATCGCCGTTGAGCCTACAATCAGTTTAAGATCACTTAACGAGAGATACTCCTTCTGTGTAAGCCAGTATTACCTTCGGCCGTAGTCAAGTCATCGGTGACAAGGCTGGGGCTAGATCGCCGTTGAGCCTAAAATCACTTTAAGATCACTTAACGAGAGATACTCATTCTGTGTAAGACAGTATTACCTTTGGCAGTAGTCAAGTCATCGGTGACTAGGCTGGGGCTAGATCGCCGTTGAGCCTACAATCAGTTTAAGATCACTTAACGAGAGATACTAATTCTGTGTAAGCCAGTATTACCTTCGGCAGTAGTCAAGTCATCGGTGACTAGGCTGGGGCTAGATCGCCGTTGAGCCTACAATCAGTTTAAGATCACTTAACGAGAGATACTCCTTCTGTGTAAGCCAGTATTACCTTCGGCCGTAGTCAAGTCATCGGTGACAAGGCTGGGGCTAGATCGCCGTTGAGCCTAAAATCACTTTAAGATCACGTAACGAGAGATACTCATTCTGTGTAAGACAGTATTACCTTTGGCAGTAGTCAAGTCATCGGTGACTAGGCTGGGGCTAGATCGCCCTTGAGTCTACAATCAGTTTAAGATCACTTAACGAGAGATACTCCTTCTATGTAAGCCAGTATTACCTTCGGCCGTAGTCAAGTCATCGGTGACAAGGCTGGGGCTAGATCGCCGTTGAGCCTAAAATCACTTTAAGATCACTTAACGAGAGATACTCATTCTGTGTAAGACAGTATTACCTTTGGCAGTAGTCAAGTCATCGGTGACTAGGCTGGGGCTAGATCGCCCTTGAGTCTACAATCAGTTTAAGATCACTTAACGAGACATACTCCTTCTGTGTAAGCCAGTATTACCTTCGGCCGTAGTCAAGTCATCGGTGACAAGGCTGGGGCTAGATCGCCGTTGAGCCTAAAATCACTTTAAGATCACTTAACGAGAGATACTCATTCTGTGTAAGACAGTATTGCCTTTGGCAGTAGTCAAGTAATCGGTGACTAGGCTGGGGCTAGATCGCCGTTGAGCCTACAATCAGTTTAAGATCACTTAACGAGTGATACTCATTCTATATAAGCCAGCATTACCTTCGGCAATGATCGAGTAATCGGGGATTAAACTGGGGCTAGATCACCGTTGAGCCTACAAAAAGTTTAAGATCACTTAACGAGAGATATTCATTCTGTGTAAGCCAGAATTGCATTCGGCAGTAGTCAAGTCATCGGTGACTAGGCTTGGGCTAGATCGCCGTTGAGCCTACAATCAGTTTAAGATAACTTAACGAGAGATACTCATTCTGTGTAAGCCAGTATTACCTTTGGCATTAGTCAAGTCATCGGTGACTAGGCTGGGGCTAGATCGCCGTTGAGCCTACAATCAGTTTAAGATCACTTAACGAGTGATACTCATTCTGTGTAAGCCAGTATTACCTTTGGCAGTAGTCAAGTCATCGGTGACTAGGCTGGGGCTAGATCGCCGTTGAGCCTACAATCAGTTTAAGATCACTTACCGAGAGATACTCATTCTGTGTAAGCCAGTATTACCTTTGGCAGTAGACAAGTCATCGGTGACTAGGCTGGGGCTAGATCGCCGTTGAGCCGACAATCAATTTAAGATCACTTAACGAGTGATACTCATTCTATATAAGCCAGCATTACCTTCGGCAATGATGAAGTAATCGGTGACTAAACTGGGGCTAGATCACCGTTGAGCCTACAATCAGTTTAAGATCACTTAACGAGAGATTCTCATTCTGTGTAAGTCAGTATTACCTTCGGCAGTAGTCAAGTCATCGGTGACTAGGCTGGGGATAGATCGCCGTTGAGCCTACAATCAGTTTAAGATCACTTAACGAGTGATACTCATTCCATATAAGCCAGCATTACCTTCGGCAGTAGTCAAGTCATCGGTGACTAGGCTGGGGCTAGATCGCCGTTGAGCCTACAATCAGTTTAAGATCACTTAACGAGAGATACTAATTCTGTGTAAGCCAGTATTACCTTCGGCAGTAGTCAAGTCATCGGTGACTAGGCTGGGGCTAGATCGCCGTTGAGCCTACAATCAGTTTAAGATCACTTAACGAGAGATACTCCTTCTGTGTAAGCCAGTATTACCTTCGGCCGTAGTCAAGTCATCGGTGACAAGGCTGGGGCTAGATCGCCGTTGAGCCTAAAATCAATTTAAGATCACTTAACGAGAGATACTCATTCTGTGTAAGACAGTATTACCTTTGGCAGTAGTCAAGTCATCGGTGACTAGGCTGGGGCTAGATCGCCGTTGAGCCTACAATCAGTTTAAGATCACTTAACGAGAGATACTCCTTCAGTGTAAGCCAGTATTACCTTCGGCAGTAGTCAAGTCATCGGTGACTAGGCTGGGGCTAGATCGCCGTTGAGCCTACAATCAGTTTAAGATCACTTAACGAGAGATACTCCTTCTGTGTAAGCCAGTATTACCTTCGGCCGTAGTCAAGTCATCGGTGACAAGGCTGGGGCTAGATCGCCGTTGAGCCTAAAATCACTTTAAGATCACGTAACGAGAGATACTCATTCTGTGTAAGACAGTATTACCTTTGGCAGTAGTCAAGTCATCGGTGACTAGGCTGGGGCTAGATCGCCCTTGAGTCTACAATCAGTTTAAGATCACTTAACGAGAGATACTCCTTCTATGTAAGCCAGTATTACCTTCGGCCGTAGTCAAGTCATCGGTGACAAGGCTGGGGCTAGATCGCCGTTGAGCCTAAAATCACTTTAAGATCACTTAACGAGAGATACTCATTCTGTGTAAGACAGTATTACCTTTGGCAGTAGTCAAGTCATCGGTGACTAGGCTGGGGCTAGATCGCCCTTGAGTCTACAATCAGTTTAAGATCACTTAACGAGACATACTCCTTCTGTGTAAGCCAGTATTACCTTCGGCCGTAGTCAAGTCATCGGTGACAAGGCTGGGGCTAGATCGCCGTTGAGCCTAAAATCACTTTAAGATCACTTAACGAGAGATACTCATTCTGTGTAAGACAGTATTGCCTTTGGCAGTAGTCAAGTAATCGGTGACTAGGCTGGGGCTAGATCGCCGTTGAGCCTACAATCAGTTTAAGATCACTTAACGAGTGATACTCATTCTATATAAGCCAGCATTACCTTCGGCAATGATCGAGTAATCGGGGATTAAACTGGGGCTAGATCACCGTTGAGCCTACAAAAAGTTTAAGATCACTTAACGAGAGATATTCATTCTGTGTAAGCCAGAATTGCATTCGGCAGTAGTCAAGTCATCGGTGACTAGGCTTGGGCTAGATCGCCGTTGAGCCTACAATCAGTTTAAGATAACTTAACGAGAGATACTCATTCTGTGTAAGCCAGTATTACCTTTGGCATTAGTCAAGTCATCGGTGACTAGGCTGGGGCTAGATCGCCGTTGAGCCTACAATCAGTTTAAGATCACTTAACGAGAGATACTCATTCTGTGTAAGCGAGTATTACCTTTGGCAGTAGTCAAGTCATCGGTGACTAGGCTGGTGCTAGATCGGCGTTGAGCCGACAATCAATTTAAGATCACTTAACGAGTGATACTCATTCTGTGTAAGCCAGTATTACCTTTGGCAGTAGTCAAGTCATCGGTGACTAGGCTGGGGCTAGATCGCCGTTGAGCCTACAATCAGTTTAAGATCACTTACCGAGAGATACTCATTCTGTGTAAGCCAGTATTACCTTTGGCAGTAGTCAAGTCATCGGTGACTAGGCTGGGGCTAGATCGCCGTTGAGCCGACAATCAATTTAAGATCACTTAACGAGTGATACTCATTCTATATAAGCCAGCATTACCTTCGGCAATGATGAAGTAATCGGTGACTAAACTGGGGCTAGATCACCGTTGAGCCTACAATCAGTTTAAGATCACTTAACGAGAGATTCTCATTCTGTGTAAGTCAGTATTACCTTCGGCAGTAGTCAAGTCATCGGTGACTAGGCTGGGGATAGATCGCCGTTGAGCCTACAATCAGTTTAAGATCACTTAACGAGTGATACTCATTCCATATAAGCCAGCATTACCTTCGGCAGTAGTCAAGTCATCGGTGACTAGGCTGGGGCTAGATCGCCGTTGAGCCTACAATCAGTTTAAGATCACTTAACGAGAGATACTAATTCTGTGTAAGCCAGTATTACCTTCGGCAGTAGTCAAGTCATCGGTGACTAGGCTGGGGCTAGATCGCCGTTGAGCCTACAATCAGTTTAAGATCACTTAACGAGAGATACTCCTTCTGTGTAAGCCAGTATTACCTTCGGCCGTAGTCAAGTCATCGGTGACAAGGCTGGGGCTAGATCGCCGTTGAGCCTAAAATCACTTTAAGATGACTTAACGAGAGATACTCATTCTGTGTAAGACAGTATTACCTTTGGCAGTAGTCAAGTCATCGGTGACTAGGCTGGGGCTAGATCGCCCTTGAGTCTACAATCAGTTTAAGATCACTTAACGAGAGATACTCCTTCTGTGTAAGCCAGTATTACCTTCGGCCGTAGTCAAGTCATCGGTGACAAGGCTGGGGCTAGATCGCCGTTGAGCCTAAAATCACTTTAAGATCACTTAACGAGAGATACTCATTCTGTGTAAGACAGTATTACCTTTGGCAGTAGTCAAGTCATCGGTGACTAGGCTGGGGCTAGATCGCCGTTGAGCCTACAATCAGTTTAAGATCACTTAACGAGTGATACTCATTCTATATAAGCCAGCATTACCTTCGGCAATGATCGAGTAATCGGGGATTAAACTGGGGCTAGATCACCGTTGAGCCTACAAAAAGTTTAAGATCACTTAACGAGAGATATTCATTCTGTGTAAGCCAGAATTGCATTCGGCAGTAGTCAAGTCATCGGTGACTAGGCTTGGAATAGATCGCCGTTGAGCCGACAATCAATTTAAGATCACTTAACGAGTGATACTCAGTCTATATAAGCCAGCATTACCTTCGGCAATGATCGAGTAATCGGGGATTAAACTGGGGCTAGATCACCGTTGAGCCTACAAAAAGTTTAAGATCACTTAACGAGAGATATTCATTCTGTGTAAGCCAGAATTGCATTCGGCAGTAGTCAAGTCATCGGTGACTAGGCTTGGGCTAGATCGCCGTTGAGCCTACAATCAGTTTAAGATAACTTAACGAGAGATACTCATTCTGTGTAAGCCAGTATTACCTTTGGCAGTAGTCAAGTCATCGGTGACTAGGCTGGGGCTAGATCGCCGTTGAGCCTACAATCAGTTTAAGATCACTTAACGAGAGATACTCATTCTGTGTAAGCGAGTATTACCTTTGGCAGTAGTCAAGTCATCGGTGACTAGGCTGGTGCTAGATCGGCGTTGAGCCGACAATCAATTTAAGATCACTTAACGAGTGATACTCATTCTGTGTAAGCCAGTATTACCTTTGGCAGTAGTCAAGTCATCGGTGACTAGGCTGGGGCTAGATCGCCGTTGAGCCTACAATCAGTTTAAGATCACTTACCGAGAGATACTCATTCTGTGTAAGCCAGTATTACCTTTGGCAGTAGTCAAGTCATCGGTGACTAGGCTGGGGCTAGATCGCCGTTGAGCCGACAATCAATTTAAGATCACTTAACGAGTGATACTCATTCTATATAAGCCAGCATTACCTTCGGCAATGATGAAGTAATCGGTGACTAAACTGGGGCTAGATCACCGTTGAGCCTACAATCAGTTTAAGATCACTTAACGAGAGATTCTCATTCTGTGTAAGTCAGTATTACCTTCGGCAGTAGTCAAGTCATCGGTGACTAGGCTGGGGCTAGATCGCCGTTGAGCCTACAATCAGTTTAAGATCACTTAACGAGTGATACTCATTCTATATAAGCCAGCATTACCTTCGGCAGTAGTCAAGTCATCGGTGACTAGGCTGGGGCTAGATCGCCGTTGAGCCTACAATCAGTTTAAGATCACTTAACGAGAGATACTAATTCTGTGTAAGCCAGTATTACCTTCGGCAGTAGTCAAGTCATCGGTGACTAGGCTGGGGCTAGATCGCCCTTGAGTCTACAATCAGTTTAAGATCACTTAACGAGAGATACTCCTTCTGTGTAAGCCAGTATTACCTTCGGCCGTAGTCAAGTCATCGGTGACAAGGCTGGGGCTAGATCGCCGTTGAGCCTAAAATCACTTTAAGATCACTTAACGAGAGATACTCATTATGTGTAAGACAGTATTACCTTTGGCAGTAGTCAAGTCATCGGTGACTAGGCTGGGGCTAGATCGCCCTTGAGTCTACAATCAGTTTAAGATCACTTAACGAGACATACTCCTTCTGTGTAAGCCAGTATTACCTTCGGCCGTAGTCAAGTCATCGGTGACAAGGCTGGGGCTAGATCGCCGTTGAGCCTAAAATCACTTTAAGATCACTTAACGAGAGATACTCATTCTGTGTAAGACAGTATTACCTTTGGCAGTAGTCAAGTCATCGGTGACTAGGCTGGGGCAAGATCGCCGTTGAGCCGACAATCAATTTAAGATCACTTAACGAGTGATACTCATTCTATATAAGCCAGCATTACCTTCGGCAATGATGAAGTAATCGGTGACTAAACTGGGGCTAGATCACCGTTGAGCCTACAATCAGTTTAAGATCACTTAACGAGAGATACTCATTCTGTGTAAGCCAGTATTACCTTTGGCAGTAGTCAAGTCATCGGTGACTAGGCTGGTGCTAGATTGCCGTTGAGCCGACAATCAATTTAAGATCACTTAACGAGTGATACTCATTCTATATAAGCCAGCATTACCTTCGGCAATGGTCGAGTAATCGGTGACTAAACTGGGGCTAGATCGCCCTTGAGCCTACAAGAAGTTGAAGATCACTTACCGAGAGATACTCATTCTGTGTAAGCCAGAATTACCTTTGGCAGTAGTCAAGTCATCGGTGACTAGGCTGGGGCTAGATTGCCGTTGAGCCGACAATCAATTTAAGATCACTTAACGAGTGATACTCATTCTGTATAAGCCAGCATTACCTTCGGCAATGGTCGAGTAATTGGTGACTAAACTGGGGCTAGATCGCCGTTGAGCCTACAATAATTTTAAGATCACTTAACGAGAGATACTCATTCTGTTTAAGCCAGTATTACCTTCGGCAGTAGTCAAGTCATCGGTGACTAGGCTGGGGCTACATCGCCGTTGAGCCTACAATCAGTTTAAGATCACTTCACGAGAGATATTCATTCTGTGTAAGCCAGTATTACATCCGGCAGTAATCAAGTCATCGGTGACTAGGCTTGGGCTAGATCGCCGTTGAGCCTACAATCAGTTTAAGATCACTTAACGAGAGATACTCATTCTGTGTAAGCCAGTATTACCTTTGGCAGTCGCCAAGTCATCGGTGACTAGGCTGCTGCTAGATCGCCGTTGAGCCGACAATCAATTTAAGATCACTTAACGAGTGATACTCATTCTATATAAGCCAGCATTACCTTCGGCAATGGTCGAGTAATCGGTGACTAAACTGGGGCTAGATCGCGGTTGAGCCTACAATAAGTTTAAGATCACTTAACGAGAGATACTCATTCTGTGTAAGCCAGTATTACCTTCGGCAGTAGTCAAGTCATCGGTGACTAGGCTGGGGCTAGATCACCGTTTAGCCTACAATCAGTTTAAGATCACTTAACGAGTGATACTCATTCTATATAAGCCAGCATTACCTTCGGCAGTAGTCAAGTCATCGGTGACTAGTCTGGGGCTAGATCGCCGTTCAGCCTACAATCAGTTTAAGATCACTTAACGAGAGATACTCATTCTGTGTAAGCCAGTATTACCTTTGGCAGTAGTCAAGTCATCGCTGACTAGGCTGGGGCTAGATCGCCCTTGAGCCGACAATCAATTTAAGATCACTTAACGAGTGATACTCATTCTATATAAGCAAGCATTACCTTCGGCAATGGTCGAGTAATCGGTGACTAAACTGGGGCTAGATGGCCGTTGAGCCTACAATAATTTTAAGATAACTTAACGAGAGATACTCATTATGTGTAAGCCTGTATTACCTTCGGCATTAGTCAAGTCATCGGTGACTAGCCTGGGGCTAGATCGCCGTTGAGCCTACAATCAGTTTAAGATCACTTAACGAGAGATACTCATTCTGTGTAAGCCAGTATTACCTTTGGCAGTAGTCAAGTCATCGGTGACTAGGCTGGTGTTAGATTGCCGTTGAGCCGACAATCAATTTAAGATCACTTAACGAGTGATACTCATTCTATATAAGCCAGCATTACCTTCGGCAATGGTCGAGTAATCGGTGACTGAACTGGGGCTGGATCGCCCTTGAGCCTACAATTATTTTAAGATCGAGATACTCATTCTGTGTAAGCCAGCATTACCATCGGCAAAGGTCGAGTAATCGGTGACTAAACTGGGGCTAGATGGCCGTTGAGCCTACAATAATTTTAAGATCTCTTAACGAGTGATACTCATTCTGTGTAAGCCAGCATTACCTTCGGCAATGGTCGAGTAATCGGTGACTAAACTGGGGCTAGATCGCTGTTGAGCCTACAATAAGTTTAAGATCACTTAACGAGAGATACTCATTCTGTGTAAGCCAGCATTACCTTCGGCAATGGTCGAGTAATCGGTGACTAAACTGGGGCTAGATCGCCGTTGAGCCTACAATAAGTTAAATATAACTTAACGAGAGATACTCATTCTGTGTAAGCCAGTATTAACTTCGGCAATGGCCGAGTAATCGCTGACTAAACTGGGGCTAGATAACCGTTGAGCCTAAAATAATTTTAAGATCACTTAACGAGAGATACTCATTCTGTGTAAGCCAGCATTACCTTCGGCAATGGTCGAGTAATCGGAGACTAAACTGGGGCTAGATTGCCCTTGGGCCTACAATAAGTTTAAGATCACTTAACGAGTGATACTCATTCTATATAAGCCAGCATTACCTTCGGCAATGGTCGAGTAATCGGTGACTAAACTGGGGCTAGATCGCCGTTGAGCCTACAATAAGTTTAAGATCTCTTAACGAGTGATACTTAATCTGTGTAAGCCAGTATTGCCTTCGGCAATTGTCGAGTAATCGGTGACTAAACCGGGGCTTGATCACCGTTGAGCTTACAATAAGTTTAAGATCACTTAACTAGTGATACTCATTCTGTGTAAGCCAGTATTACCTTCGGCAATGGTCGAGTAATCGGTGACTAAACTGGGGCTAGATCTCCGTTGAGCCTACAATAAGTTTAAGATCACTTAACGAGAGATACTCATTCTGTGTAAGCCAGTATTACCTTTGGCAGTAGTCAAGCCATCGGTGACTAGGCTGGGGCTAGATCGCCCTTGAGCCGACAATCAATTTAAGATCACTTAACGAGTGATACTCATTCTATATAAGCCAGCATTACCTTCGGCAATGGTCGAGTAATCGGTGACTAAACTGGGGCTAGATCGCCGTTGAGCCTACAATAAGTTTAAGATCACTTAACGAGAGATACTCATTCTGTGTAAGTCAGTATTACCTTCGGCAGTAGTCAAGTCATCGGTGACTAGGCTGGGGCTAGATCGCCGTTGAGCCTACAATCAGTTTAAGATCACTTATCGAGAGATATTCATTCTGTGTAAGCCAGTATTACCTTCGGCATTAGTCAAGTCATCGGTGACTAGGCTGGGGCTAGATCGCCGTTGAGCCTACAATCAGTTTAAGATCACTTAACGAGAGATACTCATTCTGTGTAAGCCAGTATTACCTTTGGCAGTAGTCAAGTCATCGGTGACTAGGCTGGTGCTAGATTGCCGTTGAGCCGACAATCAATTTAAGATCACTTAACGAGTGATACTCATTCTATATAAGCCAGCATTACCTTCGGCAATGGTCGAGTAATCGGTGACTAAACTGGGGCTAGATCGCCCTTGAGCCTACAAGAAGTTTAAGATCTTTTAACGAGAGATACTCATTCTGTGTAAGCCAGTATTAACTTCGGCAATGGTCGAGTAATCGCTGACTAAACTGGGGGTAGATCACCGTTGAGCCTAGAATAAGTTTAAGATCACTTAACGAGAGATACTCATTCTGTGTAAGCCAGCATTACCTTCGGCAATGGTCGAGTAATCGGTGACTAAACTCGGGCTAGATTGCCCTTGGGCTTACAATAAGTTTAAGATCCCTTAACGAGTGATACTCATTCTATATAAGCCATCATTACCTTCGGCAATGGTCGAGTAATCGGTGACTAAACTGGGGCTAGATCTCCGTTGAGCCTACAATAAGTTTAAGATATCTTAACGAGTGATACTTAATCTGTGTAAGCCAGTATTACCTTCGGCAATGGTCGAGTAATCGGTGACTAAACTGGGGCTAGATCACCGTTGAACCTACAATAAGTTTAAGATCACTTAACTAGTGATACTCATTCTGTGTAAGCCAGTATTACCTTCGGGAATGGTCGAGTAATCGGTGACTAAACTGGGGCTAGATCGCCGTTGAGCCTACAATAAGTTTAAGATCACTTAACGAGAGATATTCATTCTGTGTAAGCCAGCATTACCTTCGGCAATGGTCGAGTAATCGGTGACTAAACTGGGGCTAGATCACCGTTGAGCCTACAATAAGTTTAAGATCACTTAACGAGAGATAATCATTCTGTGTAAGCCAGCATTACTTTCGGCAATGGTCGAGTCATCGGTGACTAAACTGGGGCTAGATCGCCGTTGAGCCTAAAATAAGTTTAAGATCTCTTAACGAGTGATACTCATTCTGTGTAAGCCAGCATTACCGTCGGCAATACCCGAGTAATCGGTGACTCAACTGGGGCTAGATCGCCGTTGAGCCTACAATAAGTTTAAGATCTCTTAACGAGAGATACTACTTCTGTGTAAGCCAGAATTACCTTCGGCAATGGTCGAGTCATCGGTGACTAAACTGGGGCTAGATCGCCATTAAGCCTACAATAATTTTAAGATCACTTAACGAGTGATACTCATTCTATATAAGCCTGCATTACCTTCGGCAATGGTCGAGTAATAGGTGACTAAACTGGTGCTAGATCGCCGTTGAGCCTACAATAAGTTTAAGATCTCTTAACGAGTGATACTCATTCTCTGGAAGCCAGTATTACCTTCGGCAATGGTCGAGTAATCGGTGTCTAAACTGGGGCTAGATCACTGTTGAGCCTACAATAATTTTAAGATCACTTAACGAGAGATACTCATTCTGTGTAAGCCAGCATTACCTTCGGCAATGGTGGAGTAATCGGTGACTAAACTGGGGCTAGATCGCTCTTGAGCCTACAATAAGTTTAAGATCACTTAACGAGAGATACTCATTCTGTGTAAGCCAGTATTACCTTTGGCAGTAGTCAAGTCATCGGTGACTAGGCTGGGGCTAGATCGCCCTTGAGCCGACAATCAATTTAAGATCACTTAACGAGTGATACTCATTCTATATAAGCCAGCATTACCTTCGGCAATGGTCGAGTAATCGGTGACTAAACTGGGGCTAGATCGCCGTTGAGCCTACAATAAGTTTAAGATCACTTAACGAGAGATACTCATTCTGTGTAAGTCAGTATTACCTTCGGCAGTAGTCAAGTCATCGGTGACTAGGCTGGGGCTAGATCGCCGTTGAGCCTACAATCAGTTTAAGATCACTTAACGAGAGATACTCATTCTGTGTAAGACAGTATTACCTTTGGCAGTAGTCAAGTCATCGGTGACTAGGCTGGTGCTAGATTGCCGTTGAGCCGACAATCAATTTAAGATCACTTAACGAGTGATACTCATTCTATATAAGCCAGCATTACCTTCGGCAATGCTCGAGTAATCGGTGACTAAACTGGGGTTAGATCGCCCTTGAGCCTACAAGAAGTTTAAGATATTAAACGAGAGATACTCATTCTGTGTAAGCCAGTATTACCTTCGGCAGTAGTCAAGTCATCGGTGACTAGGCTGGGGCTAGATCGCCGTTGAGCCTACAATCAGTTTAAGATCACTTAACGAGGGATACTCATTCTGGGTAAGCCAGTATTACCTTCGGCAGTAGTCAAGTCATCGGTGACTAGGCTGGGGCTAGATCGCCGTTGAGCCTACAATCAGTTTAATATCACTTAACGAGAGATACTCATTCTGTGTAAGCCCGTATTACCTTTGGCAGTAGTCAAGTCATCAGTGACTAGGCTGGGGCTAGATCGCCGTTGAGCCTACAATAAGTTTAAGATCACTTAACGAGAGATACTCATTCTGTGTAAGCCAGCATTACCTTCGGCAATGGTCGAGTAATCGGTGACTAAACTGGGGCTAGATGGCCGTTGAGCGTACAATACGTTTAAGATATCTTAAGGAGTGATACTCATTCTATATAAGCCAGCATTACCTTCGGCAATGGTCGAGTAATCGGTGACTAAACTGGGGCTAGATCGCCGTTGAGCCTACAATAAGTGTAAGATCACTTAACGAGAGATACTCATTCTGTGTAAGCCAGCATTACCTTCGGCAATGGTCGAGTAATCGGTGACTAAACTGGGGCTAGATCGCCGTTGAGCCTACAATAAGTTTAAGATATCTTAACGAGTGATACTTAATCTGTGTAAGCCAGTATTACCTTCGGCAATGGTCGAGTAATCGGTGACTAAACGGGGGCTAGATCACCGTTGAACCTACAATAAGTTTAAGATCACTTAACGAGAGATAATCATTCTGTGTAAGCCAGCATTACTTTCGGCAATGGTCGAGTCATCGGTGACTAAACTGGGGCTAGATCGCCGTTGAGCCTAAAATAAGTTTAAGATCTCTTAACGAGTGATACTCATTCTGTGTAAGCCAGCATTACCGTCGGCAATACCCGAGTAATCGGTGACTCAACTGGGGCTAGATCGCCGTTGAGCCTACAATAAGTTTAAGATCTCTTAACGAGAGATACTACTTCTGTGTAAGCCAGAATTACCTTCGGCAATGGTCGAGTCATCGGTGACTAAACTGGGGCTAGATCGCCATTAAGCCTACAATAATTTTAAGATCACTTAACGAGTGATACTCATTCTATATAAGCCTGCATTACCTTCGGCAATGGTCGAGTAATAGGTGACTAAACTGGTGCTAGATCGCCGTTGAGCCTACAATAAGTTTAAGATCTCTTAACGAGTGATACTCATTCTCTGGAAGCCAGTATTACCTTCGGCAATGGTCGAGTAATCGGTGTCTAAACTGGGGCTAGATCACTGTTGAGCCTACAATAATTTTAAGATCACTTAACGAGAGATACTCATTCTGTGTAAGCCAGCATTACCTTCGGCAATGGTGGAGTAATCGGTGACTAAACTGGGGCTAGATCGCTCTTGAGCCTACAATAAGTTTAAGATCACTTAACGAGAGATACTCATTCTGTGTAAGCCAGTATTACCTTTGGCAGTAGTCAAGTCATCGGTGACTAGGCTGGGGCTAGATCGCCCTTGAGCCGACAATCAATTCAAGATCACTTAACGAGTGATACTCATTCTATATAAGCCAGCATTACCTTCGGCAATGGTCGAGTAATCGGTGACTAAACTGGGGCTAGATCGCCGTTGAGCCTACAATAAGTTTAAGATCACTTAACGAGAGATACTCATTCTGTGTAAGTCAGTATTACCTTCGGCAGTAGTCAAGTCATCGGTGACTAGGCTGGGGCTAGATCGCCGTTGAGCCTACAATCAGTTTAAGATCACTTAACGAGAGATACTCATTCTGTGTAAGACAGTATTACCTTTGGCAGTAGTCAAGTCATCGGTGACTAGGCTGGTGCTAGATTGCCGTTGAGCCGACAATCAATTTAAGATCACTTAACGAGTGATACTCATTCTATATAAGCCAGCATTACCTTCGGCAATGCTCGAGTAATCGGTGACTAAACTGGGGTTAGATCGCCCTTGAGCCTACAAGAAGTTTAAGATATTAAACGAGAGATACTCATTCTGTGTAAGCCAGTATTACCTTCGGCAGTAGTCAAGTCATCGGTGACTAGGCTGGGGCTAGATCGCCGTTGAGCCTACAATCAGTTTAAGATCACTTAACGAGGGATACTCATTCTGGGTAAGCCAGTATTACCTTCGGCAGTAGTCAAGTCATCGGTGACTAGGCTGGGGCTAGATCGCCGTTGAGCCTACAATCAGTTTAATATCACTTAACGAGAGATACTCATTCTGTGTAAGCCCGTATTACCTTTGGCAGTAGTCAAGTCATCAGTGACTAGGCTGGGGCTAGATCGCCGTTGAGCCTACAATAAGTTTAAGATCACTTAACGAGAGATACTCATTCTGTGTAAGCCAGCATTACCTTCGGCAATGGTCGAGTAATCGGTGACTAAACTGGGGCTAGATGGCCGTTGAGCGTACAATACGTTTAAGATATCTTAAGGAGTGATACTCATTCTATATAAGCCAGCATTACCTTCGGCAATGGTCGAGTAATCGGTGACTAAACTGGGGCTAGATCGCCGTTGAGCCTACAATAAGTGTAAGATCACTTAACGAGAGATACTCATTCTGTGTAAGCCAGCATTACCTTCGGCAATGGTCGAGTAATCGGTGACTAAACTGGGGCTAGATCGCCGTTGAGCCTACAATAAGTTAAATATCACTTAACGAGAGATACTCATTCTGTGTAAGCCAGTATTAACTTCGGCAATGGTCGAGTAATCGCTGACTAAACTGGGGGTAGATCACCGTTGAGCCTACAATAAGTTTAAGATCACTTAACGAGAGATACTCATTCTGTGTAAGCCAGCATTAGCTTCGGCAATGGTCGAGTAATCAGTGACTAAACTGGGGCTAGATTGCCCTTGGGCCTACAATAAGTTTAAGATCTCTTAACGAGTGATACTTAATCTGTGTAAGCCAGTATTACCTTCGGCAATGGTCGAGTAATCGGTGACTAAACTGGGGCTAGATCACCGTTGAGCCTACAATAAGTTTAAAATCACTTAACTAGTGATACTCATTCTGTGTAAGCCAGTATTACCTTCGGCAATGGTCGAGTAATCGGTGACTAAACTGGGGCTAGATCGCCGTTGAGCCTACAATAAGTTTAAGGTCACTTAACGAGAGATATTCATTCTGAGTAAGCCAGCATTACCTTCGGCAATGGTCGAGTAATCGGTGACTAAACTGGGGCTAGATCACCGTTGAGCCTACAATAATTTTAAGGTCACTTAACGAGAGATAATCATTCTGTGTAACCCAGCATTACCTTCGGCAATGGTCGAGTCATCGGTGACTAAACTGGGGCTAGATCGCCGTTGAGCCTAAAATAAGTTTAAGATTTCTTAACGAGTGATACTCATTCTGTGTAAGACAGCATTACCTTCGGCAATGGTCGAGTCATCGGTGACTAAACTGGGGCTAGATCGCCGTTGAGCCTACAATAAGTTTAAGATCTCTTAACGAGAGATACTACTTCTGTGTAAGCCAGAATTACCTTCGGCAATGGTCGAGTCATCGGTGACTAAACTGGGGCTAGATCGCCATTAAGCCTACAATAATTTTAAGATCACTTAACGAGTGATACTCATTCTATATAAGCCTGCATTACCTTCGGCAATGGTCGAGTAATAGGTGACTAAACTGGGGCTAGATCGCCGTTGAGCCTACAATAAGTTTAAGATCTCTTAACGAGTGATACTCATTCTCTGGAAGCCAGTATTACCTTCGGCAATGGTCGAGTAATCGGTGTCTAAACTGGGGCTAGATCACCGTTGAGCCTACAATAATTTTAAGATCACTTAACGAGAGATACTCATTCTGTGTAAGCCAGCATTACCTTCGGCAATGGTGGAGTAATCGGTGACTAAACAGGGGCTAGATCGCTCTTGAGCCTACAATAAGTTTAAGATCACTTAACGAGTGATACTCATTCTATATAAGCCAGCATTACCTTCGGCAATGGTCGATTAATCGGTGCTAAACTGGGGCTAGATCTCTGTTGAGCCTACAATAAGTTTAAGATCTCTTAACGAGTGATACTTATTCTGTGTAAGCCAGTATTACCTTCGGCAATGGTCGAGTAATTGGTGACTAAACTGGGGCTAGATCTCTGTTGAACCTACAATAAGTTTAAGATCTCTTAACGAGTAATACTTATTCTGTGTAAGCCAGTATTACCTTCGGCAATGGTCGAGTAATTGGTGACTAAACTGGGGATAGATCGCCGTTGAGCCTACAATAAGTTTAAGATCACGTAACGAGAGATATTCATTCTGTGTAAGCCAGCATGACCTTCGGCAATGGTCGAGTAATCGGTGACTAAACTGGGGCTAGATCACCGTTGAGCCTACAATAAGTTCAAGATCACTTAACGAGTTATAATCATTCTGTGTAAGCCAGCATTACTTTCGGCAATGGTCGAGTCATCGGTGACTAAACTGGGGCTAGATCGTCGTTGAGCCTACAATAATTTTAAGTTCACTTAACGAGACATACTCATTCTATGTAAGCCAGTATTTCCTTCGGCAATGGTCGAGTAATCGGTGACTAAACTGGGGCTAGATCACCGTTGAGCCTACAATAAGTTTAAGTTCACTTAACGAGAGATACTCATTCTGTGTAAGCCAGTATTACCTTCGGCAATGGTCGAGTAATCGGTGACTAAACTGGGGCTAGATCACCGTTAAGCCTACAATAAGTTTAAGATCACTTAACGAGAGATACTCATTCTGTGTAAGCCAGTATCACCTTCGGCAATGGTCGAGTAATCGGTGACTAAACTGGGGCTAGATCGCCGTTGAGCCTACAATAATTTTAAGATCACTTAACGAGAGATACTCATTCTGTGTAACCCAGCATTACCTTCGGCAATGGTCGAGTAATCGGTGACTAAACTGGGGCTAGATCGCCGTTGAGCCTACAATAAGTTTAATATCACTTAACGAGAGATACTCATTCTGTGTAAGCCAGTATTACCTTCGGCAATGGTCGATTAATCGCTGACTAAACTGGGGCTAGATCACCGTTGAGCCTAGAATAAGTTTAAGATCTCTTAACGAGAGATACTCATTCTGTGTAAGCCAGAATTACCTTCCGCAATGGTCGAGTCATCGGTGACTAAACTGGGGCTAGATCGCCATTAACCCTACAATAATTTTAAGATCACTTAACGAGTGATACTCATTCTATATAAGCCAGCATTACCTTCGGCAATGGTCGAGTAATCGGTGACTAAACTGGGGCTAGATCGCCGTTGAGCCTACAATAATTTTAAGATCTCTAAACGAGTGATACTCATTCTGTGTAAGCCAGTATCACCTTCGGCAATTGTCGAGTAATTGGTGACTAAACTGGAGCTAGATCACCGTTGAGCCTACAATAAGTTTAAGATCTCTTAACAAGTGATACTCATTCTGTGTAAGCCAGTATTACATTCGGCAATGGTCGAGTAATCTGTGACTAAACTGGGGCTAGATCGCCGTTGAGCCTACAATAAGTTTAAGATCACTTAACGAGAGATATTCATTCTGTGTAAGCCAGCATTACCTTCGGCAATGGTCGAGTAATCGGTGACTAAACTGGGGCTAGATCGCCGTTGAGCCTACAATAAGTTTAGTATCACTTAACGAGAGATACTCATTCTGTGTAAGCCAGTATCACCTTCGGCAATGTGGAGTAATCGCTGACTAAACTGGGGCTAGATCACCGTTGAGCCTACAATAAGTTTAAGATCTCTTAACGAGAGATACTCATTCTGTGTAAGCCAGAATTACCTTCGGCAATTGTCGAGTCATCGGTGACTAAACTGGGGCTAGATCGCCATTAAGCCTACAATAATTTTAAGATCACTTAACGAGTGATACTCATTCTATATAAGCCAGCATTACCTTTGGCAATGGTCGAGTAATCGATGACTAAACTGGGGCTAGATCGCCGTTGAGCCTACAATAATTTTAAGATCACTTAACGAGAGATACTCATTCTGTGTAAGCCAGCATTACCTTCGGCAATGGTCCAGTAATCGGTGACTAAACTGGGGCTAGATCGCTCTTGAGCCTACAATAAGTTTAAGATCACTTAACGAGTGATACTCATTCTATATAAGCCAGCATTACCTTCGGCAATGGTCGAGTAATCGGTGACTAAACTGGGGCTAGATTGCCCTTCGGCCTACAATAAGTTTAAGATCACTTAACGAGTGATACTCATTCTATATAAGCCAGCATTACCTTCGGCAATGGTCGAGTAATCGCTGACTAAACTGGGGCTAGATCGCCGTTGAGCCTACAATAAGTTTAAGATCTCTTAACGAGTGATACTTAATCTGTGTAAGGCAGTATTACCTTCGGCAATGGTCGAGTAAACGGTGACTAAACTGGGGCTAGATCACCGTTGAGCCTACAATAAGTTTAAGATCACTTAACTACTGATACTCATTCTGTGTAAGCCAGTATTACCTTCGGCAATGGTCGAGTAATCGGTGACTAAACTGGGGCTATATCACCGTTGAGCCTACAATAAGTTTAAGATCACTTAACGAGAGATATTCATTCTGTGTAAGCCAGCATTACCCTCGGCAATGGTCGAGTAATCGGTGACTAAACTGGGGCTTGATCACCGTTGAGCCTACAATAAGTTTAAGATCACTTAACGAGAGATAATCATTCTGTGTAAGCCAGCATGACCTTCGGCAATGGTCGAGTCATCGGTGACTAAACTGGGGCTAGATCGCCGTTGAGCCTAAAATAAGTTTAAGATCTCTTAACGAGTGATACTCATTCTGTGTAAGCCAGCATTACCTTCGGCAATGGTCGAGTAATCGGTGACTAAACTGGGGCTAGATTGCCGTTGAGCCTACAATAAGTTTAAGTTCACTTAACGAGAGATACTCATTCTGTGTAAGCCAGTATTACCTTCGGCAATGTTCGAGTAATCGGTGACTAAACTGGGGCTAGATCACCGTTGAGCCTACAATAAGTTTAAGATCACTTAACGAGAGATACTCATTCTGTGTAAGCCAGCATTACCTTCGGCAATGGTCGAGTCATCGGTGACTAAACTGGGGCAAGATCTTCGTTGAGCCTACAATAAGGTTAAGATCACTTAACGAGAGATACTCATTCTGTGTAACCCAGCATTACCTTCGGCAATGGTCGAGTAATCGGTGACTAAACTGGGGCTAGATCGCCGTTGAGCCTACAATAAGTTTAATATCACTTAACGAGAGATACTCATTCTGTGTAAGCCAGTATTACCTTCGGCAATGGTCGAGTAATCGCTGACTAAACTGGGGCTAGATCGCCGTTGAGCCTACAATAAGTTTAAGATATCTTAACGAGTGATACTCATTCTGTGTAAGCCAGTATTACCTTCGGCAATGGTCGAGTAATCGGTGTCTAAACTGGGGTTAGATCGTCGTTGAGCCTACAATAATTTTAAGTTCACTTAACGAGACATACTCATTCTGTGTAAGCCAGTATTTCCTTCGGCAATGGTCGAGTAATCGGTGACTAAACTGGGGCTAGATCACCGTTGAGCCTACAATCAGTTTAAGATCACTTAACGAGAGATAATCATTCTTTGTAAGCCAGCATTACCTTCGGCAATGGTCGAGTAATCGCTGACTAAACTGGGGCTAGATCACCGTTGAGCCTACAATAAGTTTAAGTTCACTTAACGAGAGATACTCATTCTGTGTAAGCCAGTATTACCTTCGGCAATGGTCGAGTAATTGGTGACTAAACTGGGGCTAGATCGCCGTTGAGCCTACAATAAGTTTAAGATCACTTAACGAGAGATACTCATTCTGTGTAACCCAGCATTACCTTCGGCAATGGTCGAGTAATCGGTGACTAAACTGGGGCTAGATCGCCGTTGAGCCTACACTAAGTTTAATATCACTTAACGAGAGATACTCATTCTGTGTAAGCCAGTATTACCTTCGGCAATGGTCCACTAATCGCTGACTAAACTGGGGCTAGATCACCGTTGAGCCTACAATTAGTTTAAGATCTCTTAACGAGAGATACTCATTCTGTGAAAGCCAGAATTACCTTCGGCAATGGTCGAGTCATCGGTGACTAAACTGGGGCTAGATCGCCATTAAGCCTACAATAATTTTAAGATCACTTAACGAGTGATACTCATTCTATATAAGCCAGCATTACCTTTGGCAATGGTCGAGTAATCGATGACTAAACTGGGGCTAGATCGCCGTTGAGCCTACAATAATTTTAAGATCACTTAACGAGAGATACTCATTCTGTGTAAGCCAGCATTACCTTCGGCAATGGTCCAGTAATCGGTGACTAAACTGGGGCTAGATCGCTCTTGAGCCTACAATAAGTTTAAGATCACTTAACGAGTGATACTCATTCTATATAAGCCAGCATTACCTTCGGCAATGGTCGAGTAATCGGTGACTAAACTGGGGCTAGATTGCCCTTCGGCCTACAATAAGTTTAAGATCACTTAACGAGTGATACTCATTCTATATAAGCCAGCATTACCTTCGGCAATGGTCGAGTAATCGCTGACTAAACTGGGGCTAGATCGCCGTTGAGCCTACAATAAGTTTAAGATCTCTTAACGAGTGATACTTAATCTGTGTAAGGCAGTATTACCTTCGGCAATGGTCGAGTAAACGGTGACTAAACTGGGGCTAGATCACCGTTGAGCCTACAATAAGTTTAAGATCACTTAACTACTGATACTCATTCTGTGTAAGCCAGTATTACCTTCGGCAATGGTCGAGTAATCGGTGACTAAACTGGGGCTATATCACCGTTGAGCCTACAATAAGTTTAAGATCACTTAACGAGAGATATTCATTCTGTGTAAGCCAGCATTACCCTCGGCAATGGTCGAGTAATCGGTGACTAAACTGGGGCTTGATCACCGTTGAGCCTACAATAATTTTAAGATCACTTAACGAGAGATAATCATTCTGTGTAAGCCAGCATGACCTTCGGCAATGGTCGAGTCATCGGTGACTAAACTGGGGCTAGATCGCCGTTGAGCCTAAAATAAGTTTAAGATCTCTTAACGAGTGATACTCATTCTGTGTAAGCCAGCATTACCTTCGGCAATGGTCGAGTAATCGGTGACTAAACTGGGGCTAGATTGCCGTTGAGCCTACAATAAGTTTAAGTTCACTTAACGAGAGATACTCATTCTGTGTAAGCCAGTATTACCTTCGGCAATGTTCGAGTAATCGGTGACTAAACTGGGGCTAGATCACCGTTGAGCCTACAATAAGTTTAAGATCACTTAACGAGAGATACTCATTCTGTGTAAGCCAGCATTACCTTCGGCAATGGTCGAGTCATCGGTGACTAAACTGGGGCAAGATCTTCGTTGAGCCTACAATAAGGTTAAGATCACTTAACGAGAGATACTCATTCTGTGTAACCCAGCATTACCTTCGGCAATGGTCGAGTAATCGGTGACTAAACTGGGGCTAGATCGCCGTTGAGCCTACAATAAGTTTAATATCACTTAACGAGAGATAATCATTCTTTGTAACCCAGCATTACCTTCGGCAATGGTCGAGTAATCGCTGACTAAACTGGGGCTAGATCACCGTTGAGCCTACAATAAGTTTAAGTTCACTTAACGAGAGATACTCATTCTGTGTAAGCCAGTATTACCTTCGGCAATGGTCGAGTAATTGGTGACTAAACTGGGGCTAGATCGCCGTTGAGCCTACAATAAGTTTAAGATCACTTAACGAGAGATACTCATTCTGTGTAACCCAGCATTACCTTCGGCAATGGTCGAGTAATCGGTGACTAAACTGGGGCTAGATCGCCGTTGAGCCTACACTAAGTTTAATATCACTTAACGAGAGATACTCATTCTGTGTAAGCCAGTATTACCTTCGGCAATGGTCCACTAATCGCTGACTAAACTGGGGCTAGATCACCGTTGAGCCTACAATTAGTTTAAGATCTCTTAACGAGAGATACTCATTCTGTGAAAGCCAGAATTACCTTCGGCAATGGTCGAGTCATCGGTGACTAAACTGGGGCTAGATCGCCATTAAGCCTACAATAATTTTAAGATCACTTAACGAGTGATACTCATTCTATATAAGCCAGCATTACCTTCGGCAATGGTCGAGTAATCGGTGACTAAACTGGGGCTAGATCGCCGTTGAGCCTACAATAAGTTTAAGATCACTTAACGAGAGATAATCATTCTGTGTAAGCCAGTATTACCTTCGGCAATGGTCGAGTCATCGGTGACTAAACTGGGACTAGATCGCCGTTGAGCCTACAATAAGTTTAAGATCACTTAACGAGAGATACTCATTCTGTGTAAGCCAGTATTACCTTCGGCAATAGTCAAGTCATCGGTGACTAAGCTGGGGCTAGATAGCCGTTGAGCCTACAATAAATTTAAGATCACTTAACGAGAGATACTCATTCTGTGTAAGCCAGTATTACCTTCGGCAATGGTCGAGTAATCGGTGACTAAACTGGGGTTAGATCGCCGTTGAGCCTACAATCAGTTTAAGATCACTTAACGAGAGATACTCATTCTGTGTAAGCCAGTATTACCTTCGGCAATGGTCGAGTAATCGGTGACTAAACTGGGGCTAGATCGCCGTTGAGCCTACAATAAGTTTAAGATCACTTAACGAGAGATAATCATTCTGTGTAAGCCAGTATTACCTTCGGCAATGGTCGAGTCATCGGTGACTAAACTGGGACTAGATCGCCGTTGAGCCTACAATAAGTTTAAGATCACTTAACGAGAGATACTCATTCTGTGTAAGCCAGTATTACCTTCGGCAATAGTCAAGTCATCGGTGACTAAGCTGGGGCTAGATAGCCGTTGAGCCTACAATAAATTTAAGATCACTTAACGAGAGATACTCATTCTGTGTAAGCCTGTATTACCTTCGGCAATGGTCGAGTCATCGGTGACTAAACTGGGGCTAGATCGCTGTTGAGCCTACAATAAGTTTCAGATCTCTTTAATGAGTGATACTCATTCTATGTAAACCAGTAGTACCTGATAAAAATGGTCGGAGCCTCGGTGACTAAACTTGTTCCCCCATCCACAATCTTCTCTGGTGAAGAGGAAGGCTAGGTACTCAGCAGGGTTACACCGGCTCTGAGACTCTGTAAAAGATCAGAAATAAATTGGAAACAAAATAACACCATCTAACACCGTCCTTGACATTGTATGAAGTGCTGACATTTATTCTCGCCATGTCACCAATGCACTAGCTGCTTGCTTAGCTAGAGAGCACAGTCAACCCCATGCAGGGCAGTAAAGTCACTAAGACACCAGTGGCTTACTGAGTGGGAAATAATAATAATAATAAAAGATCGATTCATTCATTTTCTACGATTTATCAAACCTTTGCAGTTTATTTAAAGTCAGAAAATACTTTTAGCTTGCAAGAATTTTTGGGAGATATTTGCGTGTATGTAAATGGAATGAAACAAACGGGAATTCGAACTAAAATATTGACGAAAACATAATTAAATTTTATTGTACTTGATTGGGGGGGGTTATGGTGTAGGTTGAAGGTAATGATTTAGGGGATGCTTCGTTTTCTACGGTTTATCAACCCATTGCACATCATTTAAAGCCAGAAAAGAGTTTTAGATTATAAGAGTTTGTTTTTTTAGATAATAGTGGTTTAACGATACAAGTTTAACTAATTAATCCGTAGATGGGGGAGAAGAGGTGGATTCATGCAAAATCAGAATTTGACAAACAAATACGAAATTATAATGTGGACATCAAATCAGTGATCAATTCTATATCACAATCAATATATATAAACTGATCCCTCACTTTGTGGACACGGTACTTTCTATATAGTTATATTTCAGAGAATATAAATAAATCTAAAGGACTTGTCTGTGTAGCTAATCAGTATTTCATTGATTGGTTGATTAGTTTTTTACGGCTTATCAACCCTTTGTAGGTTATTTAAAGCTAGAAAATTTTTTAGATTATACATTAAATATGGGAAACATAACACTGTTAGTAGGAAAAAAAACAGAAACAGAAAAATCATTTGGTACATTCTCTCCATTTAACCAAATGGTCAGTACTAAGTTAGGACAGAAGTTTTTTCAATTTAATTAATAAACACTCTTAGTAAGATTTTTAAAATAAAAATACACTTAAATTAAGCTATAGCTGTACAGATAAACTTCAAAATATTATTATAAAAATACAAAAATAAAATTTTAAATCAATACTTTTTACAAATACTTTCATGGTAACTGCTCCGAGGAGTTGCTTTCGCTGGTTCTCAGACTTCATGAATTTAAGCATTCTACTAGGCTGGCATCACGCTCACAACCTTTCACTATCTAAACTGTTAAATGTAGCCGTCTCTTCTACTCCAATAGTTTCATGTCTCACACCTCTCGCCTGTGGAACTCCCTCCACTTTTCCTGTTTTCCCAACTATTCAAATGTAATGTCAATCGACGTCTCCAGATGCCTTGATCTATCCCCTATCCTTCGCTTCATCCTTTCGTCTATCACTCCTATTTCGTCTCACTCCAATTCTCAGTAACCTCTTGCGTGTTAGTAGCTTCCCGCCTTGCTTGAGGTGAAACGCGTAAAAAAAAAATATAAAAATTAGTAGCACAATGCGGTGTAGGTGCCCACAGAAAAAAAAAACTGCCCGGAATGGGGTGATTTCAGTCCGACAAGGTTGACGCTTTCAATACTGAAAAAAAAAACATTCTGGTTGTTAGATGTGATAAGTTAAATTTATTGCTTCTTTCCATAAAAATCCCGACATAGGTTTCTTGCACATAGTCTAGTCATTCATTCCAACCAGAAGACGCTTACCTATCACACGTAAGCGAAACACGTTGTTTATAAAACTTTTCCACTTTATCTCATATAAATACATACGTGCGTTACTTATATATTTAAGTGCACAACTGCAGATTAGAAAAAAATCCCACACTTTAATAGGAATCCAAACATTTAAGTATCCTTGTACATATATATATATATATATATATATATATATATATATATATATATATATATATATATATATATATATATATATATATATATATATGTATGTATATATGAATAGCCCGGAAGCCATTTAAAGAAATATTTTATATATATATATATATATATATATATATATAATGCGTGTGTGTGTGTATATTGTCCGCATTTCTTTTGATTATTCAACCAGATAGGAATAGGCAAAAAAAAAGAAGAAAAGAAGCACAGATAAAATAATAAAACAATAATGATAATATATATATTTTTTAAAATGGCTTCTGCATATCCGAAGTGATAGGTTTGTTCTGGGCGAACCGCTGGAAAAAAAAAGGAATAGGGAGAAGAAAGAAAAAAAGAAGGGGGAAAAAATTTAAAAAAAGAAAAAAAAAAACCCCTAATAAACTTGACATTTTTATACATTCATATAATGCCAGGTGGAGATTCAAAACGAGGCTCATTACATCCGGGCAATTGCGATTATCGCCCTGTTCTTCTTTACTTGCCACTATCAGCTTTCTTTTCGACACACACACACACACACAAACACACACACACACACACACACACACATATATATATATATATATATATATATATATATATATATATATATATATATATATATATATTTGTAAAAATAAAACGAACTTTAAAATATTTTATTTGCTTATCCACTTACAGCGAATATATTTCTTTATCTTTTTAACTATTTACTTTTAAAAAAATCGGATAGAAGGAATTATTTTAGGATTTCCTTTCTTTCTTCTTCTTCTCCGCCATTTGTTTTTTTTTTTTTTTTAGTATTGTTTTGTCGTAAATTCTTTCTTAAGGCTTACATAACCGAAATTCACAAAACAACGGAGGTGAGGAAATATTGTCTTCGTGATTTATTCGGAAGGTTTTCTTGGAAAAGAAGTGAAAAGAGGACAACTTATTTCCATGTACAGGTTTGCAGACACACACTCACACACAATCATAGATTAAAGCAGAAAAAAGGCATATATATATATATATATATATATATATATATATATATATATATATATATATATATATATATATATATATATATATATATATATATATATATAAATAAACGGGAGGAGTGTGGAAGATGCAAAGAAAAAGTTGAGCAGGCAATTTGGCTTTGTTACTTTGTAGATTTTTCTACACTTTATCAGTAAAATTGACTCAAGTAATATATATATATATATATATATATATATATATATATATATATATATATATATATATATATATATAAAACCATTTATAGCCATCCTTTCCTCTACCTGGCACCTATTTCTCTAAAACTTCTTTAAATGGCTTTTAGGCAATCTATCTATCTATCTTAGATGATTATCTATCTATCTATCTATCTATCTATCTATCTATCTATCTATATTAGATGATTATCTATCTATCTATCTATCTACCAAGCTAGCTTTTCATAGCGACTATAGCTTTTCCAGAAATATAAACTTTTTGCTTGTCAAAGCACTTAATCCAACAAGTTGTGTCTATCAAATATTACAGAGAAAAAATCTGCCTGTTCATTTCTGTCTATATCTGTTCGTTTGTATTTAGATAGACATCTATCTATATCAACGCGAACCTATCTATCTATCTACGTTCGTATATATGTATGTATGTGTGTATGTATGTTGGTATCTTTCTACAATAGCGTGATCCTATCTATCTATCTATCTATCTATCTATCTATCTCAGTCAGTACATTATCTATCTATCTATCTATCTATCTATCTATCTATTTATACATACATACATACTAGCCTCTGTTTCTCCCCTCTCCTTTCTTTTCGTCCATCTCACAGTTGCAAGATTCGTTTTAAATAATCACGGAAGGAAATTATCTTTAAAGTTTACACACTGGGGAAAAAAAATTCAATTCTTATATTTTTCATTCTTCTTCTTTTAATAATGAATCCGTTCCCCCCTATATCTATTGGATTCCACCCGGGGACTTAAAAAAAACAGAAAGAAGAGAGAATTGAGGCGCTTTGACGTAATAGTCGAAGCAGCAAATAATGAGCCCATATAATTCGAATCAAGACAAAAAAGAAAGAATGAGCAAAAGACATTTTGCAGCTCCCACAGTCTACTTTGTTCAAATATCAGCTGTAGATGTAATCATTCCAACCTGCTCAGATTTTTAGACGGAGCACTTCTTATTTATGAGCTGTGTCCCTTGATGACGTAGGCGATCATGGCTCTCCACAAGTTCCTCTCTTTTGTAGTTCTCAATGAATTTTGTTTATTTTGATATTTCTGCTAAACTCCGCTATTTACTCAAGATCACTATGTGCTGTTTGCCTCTGTCCCTCTTGCGTTCAAACTGACTTGTGAGTATCAAATTTTCCAAGCACACTTTCCGCATTACCTGCACTAGAGATTTCGACTGTCTCTTCCTAGTGTTAAGTATAAGGTTCCTTTTTCGTTTCCATTTTATCTAAAACTTAGTTGTTGCTCACATGTTCGGTCCACGCTCTTCCCAGCAGCCGTTTGTAGAAACATATTTCTGTTGCTTGAAGTCTCTTCTTCATCTTTGAGGAGATTGTCCAGCCTTCTCTGGAATGACCGTGAGACCCAGATTCGAATCTCACCGTGGTCGATTTGCCAGGAAGTTGACTTCTCGCTGTTATAGGTCGTGGGAGGGTGCGAAATTGAATTGAATTGAAATTGGTTAGGCGATACCCTTTGAGGAGCTGTCGATTGGTATGCTAGCACGAAGTCACAAGTCATCGTGACCGAGGGTTTAAGCATACTGGCCTTGTTCAGACTGTTGGTTATGCTCTCTCCCGGAAACTGTAACTAAGGTCTGCTCAGCACAGTTGCAGTATATACCACAGGTGGGCTCTGTAGGTGTTGGACAAAAAACATATATGCCTGAACAGGCGTCATCACCAGTCATTAGCTAGCCGCCCTTGTAGACGGACATCCTCGTGTGTATATATCTATCTCTTTCTCTCTCTCTCTCTCTCTCTCTCTCTCTCTCTCTCTATATATATATATATATATATATATATATATATATATATATATATATGTAGCGTGCGGAAAGTGCTTGAAAAGCATACCTCGGGTTGACCCAAGTCTTGTGAGTGAAATTGGGCAGACGGAATACTTTGGGACCGTCGATAGCTGTGCTAGCAGGAAGTCGCAAGTCATCGCGACCCGGGGTTTGAGAGTACTGGCGGTGTTCAGATTGTTGATCATGCTAGATAACAGGCCCTCTCCCAGAAACTGATACTAAGGTCTGCTCAGCACAGTTGCAGTATAAACCACAGGTGGGCTCTGTAGGTGTTCATCACCAGTCATTAGCTAGCGGCCCTTGTAGACGGACATCCTCGTTTGTATATATATATATCCTCTCTTCTCCCTCCAACTATGGGTAAATAACAGGACAGACTGGGTTCTATAGCCTTGGATGGCAACTAGTCTAGAAGAAGGACAACTCTGAATTCAAAACCTGCGGATGGTCGTTTGGGGACCTTGTGGCACTTAGTGCACCAGGTCTCTGTATTCGGCCCTTCAAAAAGTGTGGATGGTCCTGCACGAAACCTTCACCACTACAATCAAATCTCATGTGCCGGCGTCGGGCATTCAGTTTCTAGGAACTGATCTGCTTGACCCTCATACGTCGAATTCGACGAGAGAGTCGATTATATGATAGAAATTGTAAGGAGGATTTGATAATTATAATTAAGTAATTCATTGAGTCTGAAAGAAACCTCAACAGAATGCAGAAAACACTGGACGGCCGTTTCGTCCTATATTTGGGACTCGTCAGCAGTGCGCTTCCACTACCGAGAATTGAGACCCTGACAGTTAGGTTGTCAAGCAAACACCATACCAACTGTTCCAACGGGCCTCGGTATATATTCCACCACGGAATATGTGATCGAGCGGCGCTATATCGAGCCTACTTCGTTACTTCTTCGTCAGCGAGGCCCGTTGAAACAGTTGGTATGGCATTTGCCTCCTATCGTAACACTCCTGATGAGTCCCAAATATAGAACGAAACGGCCATCCAATGCTTTCTGCATTCTGTTGAGGTTTCTTCTAGACTCGATAAATTACTTAATTATGATTATTTCAAATCCTCCTAATTATTTCTATCTATCTATCTATCTATCTATCTATCTATCTATATATATATATATATATATATATATATATATATATATATATATATATATATATACCAAAAAAGTTCTGTCCGTTTTTAAAGGAAAAAAAGAAAACGCTTCACAGTATGTTTAACTTATATTTAGTCTTCGAAGTAATCGCCATCGGCATCCAGCACCTTCTGCCAACGTGTCTCCAGCTGTTCAATGCCCTTGCGGTAGAACTGGGGGGGGGGGATTGACGCAAAGAAGTCCGTGAGGGCTTTGCGCAAGTCTGCTTCATTGGTGAAGGATTTGCCACGAAGATGTTTATCCAGGTAGTGGAAGAGGTGGTAATCGGATGGCACAATGTCAGGTGAATAAGGTTGATGGCACAAAGTCTCCAACTCATGACCACGCGCGACATGCGGCCTGGCGTTGTCATGGAGGAAAAGCACCCCTTTACAATTCACCAGTGCTCGCTCCTTCTGGCGCAATGCCTGTTGCACACGTTTAAATTGCTGCGAGTATAGGTCTCCAGTGACCGTTTGGCACGTTGGTAGCAGTTCATAATGAACCACTTGACGACCTGTTCACCAGACACAAAGCATAATCTTGCATGGGTGCATAGGCGGTCTTGCGGTGTGAAGGACAGCATCCTGAGGAGACAACAAATGTCTGGAACGCTTGGGAGTTTCGTACAGAACCCACTTTTCATCACTGGTAAGCACTCGATTGAATAAGGATGCGGTACGGTGGTGAGAAAGCAGCGATACGCAGGCTGCCACTCGTTGTCCCTTGTGGACCTCCAACAGCGTTTGCGGAACCCACTTGCTCAGTTTGTACGCCTTACCTAGGCGGTGCAGGTGAAGTCTAACTGTTTTATCGGAAACGTTGAACTGTCTTGCAAGTTCACCACACGTTAGACTACTGTCCTCTTCAATGGCCGCCTTCAGGAATCCGTCATTCAAGACCTGTGGTCGTCCACTGCGAGGCTCATCATGGAGAGACAAATCTCCCAACTTGAATTTTCCAAACCAACGCCTTGCTGTACGTTCATCCACAGCACTATCCCCAAACGCTTGACATATACGGCGACTTGAAGCAGCTGCTGATAAGCCCGCTTTGAAGTCGTAAAACAAACAGCCCCGAACGAGATCTCTAGACACTTCCATCCTTCTCACAGCTGTCCGGCTTATAACTGATGGCCGGGCGCGGTGCGCGTGTTTTTTATAACGTCTGATGTTCCTACATCCGGCTGTCCGAATTTGAAAACAATTGCTACACGCATTTCGTATATATTTCAACTTCATTCAATGACTAATCAAAAAACGGACAAAACTTTTTTGGTTAGCTTGTATTTCATGAAAATAATAAACATAAACTAAAACTTCTTGAAGCTATCTATATTAAAAAATTTAAACCAACCTTTAATAAAATTAATTATGAATACTGCACAAACATTTTAAATGTTTACAGTAGATTGTTTGCAATATCTAGGCTTTAACAGTTTTTGTTTTTTGTTTTGTTTTTTATCTTTTCACCCCAAGCAAGTCGGGAAGCCACTAGCACGCAAAGGGTTACAGAGAGTTGGAGCGAGAGCAAATAGGAATGATAGAGGAAAGGATGAAGAGACGGTTAGGGGATAGAGCAAGGCATCACGGAGACGTCGATTGACATTACATTTGAGTAGTTGGAGATTATAGCTATCAGGGAAACAGGAAGAGGGGAGGGAGTTCCACAGGCGAGAGATGCGAGATATGAAGCTAGAAGAGACGGCTACATTTAACAGTTTCGACAGTGAAAGGGTGTGAGCGAGATGCCAGCCTAGTTGAGCGCTTAAATTCATGAAGTCTGGGAACTAGAGAAAGCAGATCCTCGGAGCAGTTACCATGAAAGTATTTGTGAAAAAAGACAGAGGGAGGCGACTGCTCGCCTGTGAGAGCGCGACTGCAGACGAGATGCCAGATCAGGGCCAATTACGTTGCACATCCGTCTCTGGATCTTATCAAGAACCTTGAGACAAACATTGATATTTTAAAAATATGTGGAGATTTAGGGCACTTTCCCAAGGTGCCGCACGCTGGGATCGACCTCGATCAAAGCGAACGTTCTAACCACGCGTCCATATATATATGAGGGTTATTCAATAGATAGGTGAATTTTTCGGTATAAGGACTTCTAATACAGATAGAAGCTTACTTCTTTTTTCAACGTAGTCTCCCAGCACTGTCACACACTTTTCCCATCTGTGCACAAGCTTCTGTATTCCCTCAGCATAAAAATCTTTGGACCGATGTCTCAGCCAGTCACTCACAACACTTTTGACTTCATCGTCACTTTTAAACTTCGTGCCTCTCGTGAACGCTTTCAAGGGGCCAAACAGGTGAAAGTCTGAAGGGGCAAGGTCTGGGCAGTAAGGGGGATGAGGAAGCAGTTCCCAGCCCAGTTCGTTGATGGTCTGCACCATTTGGGCTGCTGTGCTGTTTGTGCTCTGCAGTAAGCATCATTGGCACCCACCGGCAACTGACCTTGTGTGCTGTCCCAACAGATAAGCTCAAAGTCCTTGCAATGTCATCCACTGTCACCCTTCTGTCAGACTGAATGAGGTCATTGACTGATTCGATCACCTCAGGAGACCTCACTTCTGTAGGCCTCCCATGCCTGTCTTCATCCTCAACACTGCTCCGTCCTTCTTTAAACAATTTAGCCCACTTGTAGACATTTTTTGGCTGAAACATGTGGCACCATACACAGTTGACATTCTCCTATGAATTTCAACTGGTTTGCACCCTTCAGCAACCAAAAACTTGATAACAGGCCGCTGTTCAATCCTGGAGCATGCTTCTTGGTCGGCCATCTTTGTTAATCGCCAGAACTCTGAAAGTTTTTTTTTTAATTCTGCAAAAGAAATTAAATCCATGTGAAAAAGAAGTAAAACAAAAAAAATTAAAAAAAGAGTAAGCTTCTATCTGTATTAGAAGTCCTTATACCGAAAAATTCACCTTATTTATTGAATGAGCCTCGTATATATATATGTATGTATCACAACTTTTCAGTGTGGCTAGACGTCAGATTTCTCGAAACCAGACCGATATGGCATCAGTCAGAGATATTACCTCTAGGCTATCGTCGCACAGTGTGTGTGTGTGTGTGTGTGTGTGTGTGTGTGTGTGTGTGTGTGTGTTTATGTGTGTATGTGTGTGTGTGTGTGTGTGTGTATGTTATGGTTACGTGGTCAGATATTATCTTTTTTTCTTTAATTGTTCTGAAGATGGTTTAGATAAACACCGAAATACTTTTAAGACGTAAGCCATTTATTTCTATTTATTTTTTTTTTTTTGTAAAATCAAATATTTTATCACCAAAACTTTTATTAGTTATTTGTTAATGCCTTAAAATCCCTTCGGATTTTTTACTGATTCAAGTGAAAAATGAATGGCCCTTGCCGAAAGATATCTTAAATATTTCTTCAACTGTTTATTGTGATAACAAGCTTTCTGATCTAAAACCTTAAATCAAGATAAATCACTAAAAAAAAAAAAAGAAAACGAAAAACTAAAATCACACTTTCAATGTAATTTTCCCAGCAGCTAAATTCATACAAAAACAACAATATGTTAAAGAAAAAGTAAGTGAAAAAAAACAAAAAAACAGAAAAGAATGAAACATGCCAGGCTTTGGTCTTATAAATGTGCAATTCAATTAATACTTTTTACAACGTTTCCTTTTTAACTATAGAAACGATCCCTTTTGCTAAAGAATTTCTTTTTTTCTTTTTAAACTTTAAGCACCTATAATTTGGAATTTTACTCACATTGCGAAGTATACTGGCTCCATAAAACCATACAAGGATATCTTCTTCATAGAACTCTTTTGAAAAAGAGGCGTTCAATAACATCTTAGTGATAATTTTTTTTCACGCCGTGTTCGTTTCTTGAATTTGTTTTCAACTTGAATATTTATATTTATATAGAGTTTTCTATCTGCATTTGACATTTACTCATCTCTAAGTTTCTACGAACGTTTTGTTACAAGCATTACAATATTTGTAACGGGTTAGTGAGAAAAATAAATAATACAGTCACAGACACACACAGATATATATATATATATATATATATATATATATATATATATATATATATATATATATATATATATGAAGAAATATAGTCTTAACGTGTGCTATATTTATGGGATAAAGTGCTCAATATCAGAGATAGAGCGTGTGTAAATATAAAAGTGAACATTGAAGTCAACATTTAGATGCGACAGGCTGTTTCATGCTGACGATTGCATCTAGCATGAAACAGACTTTCGCCTCTAAGTGTTGACTTCTATTTTCACTTTTATATATATATATATATATATATATATATATATATATATATATATATATATATATACCTGCATATATGTAGATATGATTGATGTTGACGAGGTGATGTCTAGTTGACGTACTTCCTAATATTTGACCACAAGAATTACATCAGGAGCAAGCTTATAGACATTTATATGTACTTATATATATATATATATATATAATATAGGATTGCGTCTCGCATGAAACAGACTGTCGCCTCTATTATGTTGACATCAATGTTCACTTTTATATATATATATATATATATATATATATATATATATATATATATATATATATATATATATACATATATATATATATATATATATATAGAGAGAGAGAGAGAGAGAGAGAGAGAGGGTCCGTAAAGTTCGTGTGCACTTTAAAAAAATTATAATCCGAATAATGTAAATAGTGTACATAATACCTCATTTCAGAAATATAGACAGATACTGAAAGGCCGAAACGTTGTAATAAATATGACAACAAAGATGAGGACAATAGTCCGAATAATGTAAATAGTGTACATAATACCTCACCTCAGAAATATAGACAGCTACTGAAAGGCCGAAACGCTGTGATAAATATATCGACAAAGATGAGAACAATAGTCTGAATAATGTAAATAGTGTACATAATACCTCATCTCAGAAATACAGACTGATACTGAAAGGCCGAAACGTTGTAATAAATATGGGGACAAAGATGAGGACAATAGTTCGAATAATGTAAATAGTGTACATAATACCTCATCTCAGAGATATAGACAGATACTGAAAGGCCGAAACGTTGTAATAAATATGGCGACAAAGATGAGGACAATAGTCCGAATAATGTAAATAGTGTACATAATACCTCATCTCAGAGATATAGACAGATACTGAAAGGCCGAAACGTTGTAATAAATATGTCGACAAAGATGCCGACAATAGTCCGAATAATGTAAATAGTGTACATAATACCTCATCTCAGATATATAGACAGATATCTCTGTTTGTTTATCACTCCAACACCGACTGTATCTCAGTTTAATCGATATTACCTTATCGTATAAATGAGGAGGACTAGTTTTTTGAGTGGCCAAGTCCTAAGCTATACTGTTTTTGGCGGGGTTGCCAAAGTTTAATAGTGTTCCCAATATTCTGATTCCTAACTGTCTTCACCATGCCACTCTAAGTCGGGTCCCTTCAGTTGACAGATACATGCAAGACTCACTCACCTTTTTCCCAAACTCTGATGGGGGGGTGTCGTTGTCTTTCAGCCCTGATCTTGATGCCTAAAGAACAAGATCAGTTGGGAAGAGATAAAGTTATCGTCTCCATAGAAGTCCTTCTGTCCTGTCGTCCATATCAGTCAGTTATGTGTCATGCGTGATACACGCTTAGGCGATCATGTATCTTTCTATACATGACTGACGAGGCAGATTTTTTTTCCGCAGTAGGTTGCCATTACTGTCTGAGTTAGCCCAGTTGCCATCCAAGGCTATAGAACACGGTCTGTCCTGCTATTTACCCCTAGCTGGAGGGCGAGGAAGAAGATTCATACCATTCCCAAGGGTATTAGTACGTAAGTGAATATAATGGACCAAGACTCACATAACATCACAAGAACACATAGTGCTGAGCCTTAGTTAACGACGGTACGATATTGCTACAACAAGAACTGAACAGAAGGATACAGAACTTCCCGCACAGCATGTGAACAATCATGTCTTCAATAAACTTGCACAACGGGACTACGAGTTTGCAGTGGAAGAAGGCGTGAGTCAGGATGTCCACCGACTCACCGCAGCGAAAACGGGAGAATTTCCTAAAGTTTTTTGCGACCCAGAGGGCCATTTGCATCATTAGCCAGGTAAGTGATGTCTCATCATTAGTGAGGCATTTCAATCCAGGCGCCCAAGATTATATGAAGCGAGCCTTCTGCTTCTGCTCGTCAATCAAACCATATGGAATGGTCCCCCCTCCATAATACCTGATATAATGCCTTCCCTCGTCCGTAAGAGGAACCTGAGAGCCAACCGGCATTTACGATAGAAGAAGCCTCAGGGTAAATGATGGTCCTCCTTCTCGCACGAGAGCACACTTCTTAGGGACGGGAAGTTCTTACTAGTGTCTTCCTTCCGAAATTCGCTATTCCCATCCGCTTTGCGAGCACATTCGATCGGGGAACGCGATGCGAAGCGTATGTTGACGAATCTCAACGCTAGGCGTGCCCAGACCGCCTTCAGAAGGTTGGCGGTGACATCTCGGGAAATTTGCCTCCCAAAGAGAAGGAAGACAAGACCCTGACTAATTGCATTGGGATGGCATACGGGTGTGGACGCACAGATTTGGTTAAGGAGAATGGGGTAGATGTGCGAAACACATACTTCCGCGTTCCCCTTTAAAGAAAGATTCTTTCGAGACCACAGACGAACAGCGCCCTCGACCTCCTCCTGCATCTCCGACCAATTCATTTCCAGCAAGAGATTGGGACCAAACCAGACACCGAGTAACTTGACCGGCCTGTTAGTCCAAAGGAAAGGTCCGGGAAGAGAAACTACTTTCCACGAGCCCAACCGCAAGCCAACAGAAATATCGCGGTTGATCTTAGCCTATATCACCGTCTCGTACCCACTGATTTCTTTGTCAACTTCATCAATCTCGGCTCTGCTCGAAACAAGAACTGTAACGTCATCAGCATAGACGGAGTAACTGGACGAGGTGGTAGCACCAGGTAAGGAGATTCTACGTAGTAGTGGATTCACCTTTAACTTACGAAGGAAAGGCTCTAACGCAAGAACGTAAAGCAATGGCGAAAGCGTACAACCATGGCGAATCGAGCGAGAGTACGCGAAAGGCTCCGTTCGAACCCCATTCACTTCCACCAGCGCACAGGATGACGCGTACAGAAGTCGGATCCAAGTGTGAAAGTACGGGCCGAAACCGGCGGCTGAAAGGACAGCCTCCAGAAAACGGTGGTCAACACTACTAAATACCTTGGACTGATCTAAATTGATCAGCGCGGCTTCATTGTTGTCTTACTCGATGATCAAGCGTACCAAATGAAGGTTATCCTGAACAGGCCTACTCTTCACAGCATCTGCTCAGAGCCAGTCAGACAAGACAGGACAGTCTGCAAACGGCTAGCTAAGATCTTGGCTAAAATCTTCACATCGTCAAAAGTTACTTATCCCATCCCCACCGTTCTTGTTTTTGCATAGCAACTTGATCATACCTATGGTGAAGCGTTGAAGTATAGACCCCTGCTTCATTCAGTTGTTGTAAATCAGTTCCTGCAAGGGGATAACAACGGACGACTCTCTGAAGTATAGTTTGTAAGGAAGACCATCTAATCCTGAAGTTTTGTCCAAGCCAACCAGCTTCAGCGCTTCCCAGGCCTCAGACTATGTAACGGGACAATTTCCTCCGGTCGCTTCCACCACCTCGAGGCGAGGAAAGTCAGCCAAATAGTCGTCGAACTTAGCAAGGCAAAGACCTGGCTCCCGAGTGAACAGATCCTGAATGTAGTCACAGAAATATCTTCCAGCATCTACCCTCAAGACCCAGAGCTGCACTAACTTCTCAAGGCACTTGATGTAGGCCTCCATGTTGAGTCTGAGGCTCTCATCAACCAATTTGGGAGTTCTATTCTTATCAGAACAATCGGAGTGATTTTTCCTAGCTGCCGTACCTTCGTAATCACTATTAGACTCATCCACCTCTTTCCAAATACTCTGCACTGTCCTCAAATTGATACACCAATCTCTCTGAAATGTTCGTATTGGAGCTTCGGGTGGGAATGCCAAACAGTACAGCTCTAAAACTTTCGCCCCAGCTCCTCAACCTCCGACGTCTTACTCTCTGGGTTGAGGTGTCTACTCGGTCCTAATCGAACTTAAGAGAGTGGCCGTAGGCCCCTTGAGCATCCGTAGATTATTCGGCCGATCCACTGGTTTAATCCTGCTTCCTGCTCACGTTGTGATTTGTTTGATCCAGAAAGCAGAAGTGATATTGATCCATTCACGGTCGACTGAAGATGTAGACACGGCTGGAGAGTCTGCGCTAAGAAATTTAGAATGAAGCAAAAAAAAATGAATATCTGCAGAAAGCCGGACAAACAACTATTCAATGGTTGAATTGTTAATGTCTTTTATATAGCAGAAAAGAATAGTATAGAAAAGAAACGGGTTACAGAAAAGAAAAGTATTTGACGTAAAAACTCATACACTGGATTCTAGACAGAGAGAGAGCGTATTGTGATTAGCTTGTTGTTAAATCGTCTCAGAACGATATACGACTCTTGCAATACAGGGATAAGATTTCTGTGCGAGGCTTAAAGTTTATAGTGGCTTTCCTCCTCAGCAGTAGTAACAGTAGTAGTAATATTCGTGGTAGCAGAAGCAGCGGTACTTATATCAACAGTACATGTTAGCGGACGCCTCGTTCCAATCTCTGATGTCACTTCCTCTCCTCCTCGAGTCTCCAACTCGACTCTCCACTGTCTCTAGCCCAACTCTGCCCTGGCTAATTCTCTTCTCCAGTCTCGCTAAGAATTTCCTCCCATCTCTCATGTAGCGCCGTGAACCGGTACGGTCGACGCGGGTGCTCAGGCGCGTGACAGCACGCATGCGACGACGACGCACCGACCGATCGCGGCCTCTCCCGTCTCTCTCTCCCGTCTCTCTCTCCCGTCTGCCTCTTTTCCAGCATAACTACGCGTTTATACAGAAAAGCCCGGCTGATCATAACCGACCCTCGGCCCCACCACCTCGCACGCGATCATCACGAGTTTCTGGCCGCTTCAACCAAAATCATGTGAATTCTAAAGCTTACTCAACTCTATTCCAAGTTTTAACCGATAAAAATTATTTCGCCCATATCCATTGTCTTCTAATGACCCAAATCGCATTGGGTACAACTTCTGCCCTAGATCAGATTTCCCATCAGTAAACAAAATGCTCTGATCTAATTTCGCTTCTCAGATCTACGCCAATTTCATTAAAAAATTATACGTGTGTGTGTGTGTGTGTGTTTCCCAGACTCTCTCTCTCTCACTCTCTCTCTCTCTCTCTCTCTCTCTCTCTCTCTCTCTCTCTCTCTCTCTCTCTCTCTCGCTGTCACAGAGCAGGCCGTTTCCAAATTTCTAGCGGAATGAATTGCATCATCGTGCTCTTTTCCTCGCAGACGGTGCCCAACTAACTTTACTATAGTGTACAGTTTGTAAGTTTGCTAAGCTAATTAAATATATTATTGTTAAATGTACATAATTGTTCTTACTCTTTCTTGTTTTAAGCTTCCTGTGTATATGCCTGCGTTTGTAGTCACGGTTCGCTTACCTGGCAATGTGACGCACGCGATATGCCTACTAGATGCACGTCTGCACGCAGTTTAACGGCCATATTCGTTGCCTCAGATGACATTCTTTTTAACCTAGTCCTAACTATAAGTGCTTGATCCGTCTTGATAAGAAAGGACGGCAGCTCAATCCAAGCTAAGGCTAAGTCCCCACTAGCACGGGATTTAATCGCCCGATCAACTTTTGCTTTTAGATTAAGTCGGCGACTATAATCACCAGCAAACGATCTAACTTTAGATTCCAATAAATCCCACCACTTATTCCCAAATACAGACCCCCGTAAATTCCCGCTGTAGCATTAGTAGCAACTGGTCCTGGAAATATCGCCTAACAAATAATGATGCGTTAAATTACCAGCAGCCATCCATCCTAACCTTAGACTTATCTAAGTTTACACGAATCCGGACGAGCCTATAACCCGAGTAAACTATAGAGAGAAAACTTGGACAACTTAAGAGCCCTACACTGAATCTCTTAACTCGAACTCGGTCGAGGTAGCTAGAACGCACCACCGAAGCCGAGCCGCCCCTATTAATCCAAGTCCACACTACCTCCCGGGGGTGGTCATTACTTATCGACAAAATCGAACTTGTCGATAAAGTCCCAAAATGGCTTCACATCTGTGTTGTTAGTACTCGATTTTCCCCCTGTACGTGTCTTTACCTCTGATGGCCTCCGGGGACAGAGGTCCCGCTGTCCGGAGCTTCCCTCTGGTATAACCAACGACAAACCATCTCCCTTTTCCTTCTCTGCGACCGCATAATAAAACTTAAGGCTTTTCGGGAAATGGAGGCCGCTCATTGAACCCAACCGGGAGTTTTATCACATCGGTCCTAATCGATGGCATGCCCATCACAGGCGAGACGGAAATAATAGACTCGACCAGAGGGTCATAAGGGTCCAGAACTGCAGAGACCTTCTTCTCTGAGCAGGAAGTGGAGAGGTAATTAGTCTCTTCACACTCCCAACAGATTTGTTTACAGCTGGTCACAATGACTGGCATTTTCTGTCCCTCTACATTCAGGCTGTTTGAACGGAGGTGAAGGCTTTTCGACCCAGCATTATCTCAAAACTTTATCCAAGTTCAGGTCGTCAGAGGTAGTACTTCGTATCGACCGTACTGTACCAAATAGACAGCCAAATGCTCTCCTAAGACCTGAGGTGGAACCTCATATATTAATACTTTGGTCCTTCGACTACCCTCATATTCTGTGTGGATTATGAAGTCTTCGGTTATAAGATCACGACTGGAGGCGTATCACAGTCGCTTGGCGTGGGTAAAAATATGACCTACATGAACTAAACTTTACTGTTGATTACGCTTTAATTTTTAAACCCCAGGGACGTCAAAGACTTTATTAATGTGTCTTTAGTGGAACGACAAATTTTGTGCGAACGCTTAAAAAAAAAAGAAAAAATTCTTTTCTCAACCCTCTGTAATTCCAGTAGGTCTGTTAAGAGCCCGTCTTCTTTGATAAGATGTTTGTAACACTTGGCTCTCTCCAGAAACTCCGCAATGTTGATACTTCAATGGGGGGATTTCCAGCAAGAGGACTAATCTCCGGCCGCTACATTATCTTTATTGCTGCTGATGATGTTGTTTTTATTGTCCTTTTCATTCTGGGTTTGTCTTATTTTCGGTTGGTGTACTTTGGGGGGGGTCGAATCCGGAATTTTGGCCATTTGTAGCCACCATAGTGTGTTTATTTTTCCTTTTGTAGTCGATGGTAATATATTGCTAGTTTCTTACTTCTTTATTTATTGGTTATTTTCAACGGACTGACTTTTGCCCGCCATTTTTTTAAAGATTGTCTCTTTTTGTGTCTTTTCTATCGGCAAAACAAAGAAATTAAAAAAAAACAAACAATTGATAAAAACAGAAATCGTAAAGAACAAATTAAGACACAAATTAAAGTATTTCTACAAAGTATGGGAAAAATAAAATAAAATAAAATAAAACTAGTTTAACGTACAAGCAATAATAATAAAAAAATCCATCAGAAGACGAAAAACTGGGTTTGCCAGCAGACGAAGGAAATTACAAAAGATTTAACGTAAAAATAAAAGAAATTTATTTCAAAGAAACGAACAATAAAGCCAATGCAGAAAAGTGGGGGTCTTTTAAATAAAACAAATAAAAATGACAAAATCAATGAAAAATATTTAAACACAAGAAAAACTGAAAAAAATAATTAAATTAAACGCATCTGTAGCAAGAAAACGTTGGCCTATAAAAAAAAAGAAAAAAAAGAAAAAACAAAACCAAAATGGCCGAAATAAACCAAAATGGCCGAAATAAAATTTAATGGCCGATATAAACCAAAGTGTCCTAAATAAACCAAAAAATAAGCCAAAGAAAGTCAAGAGTAAAATTAAACTGGGAATTAAAATTAAAATATTGGCCTTTAAAGACGGAGTTTTAAGAATAAGGAAAGAAAAACACTTACAACAAAATTAAAATAAAGAAAAAAAAATCAAAAACACTAGTGCAACAAATAAAAGGACGTTACACCAGAAAAAGAAAAATAATAAAATTAGCATATTGCGTATTGAGTGAAAGAAAACTGAAAAATAAAATACAAAAATCGCAACAGATGCAGTCAATGTAAAATAAATGTAACGAAAATAACTTAATAATTTCTTTTAGTAGTCTTTGAAAAGGAACGTGAAGTCAGTGGTGTACTCTATGCTAGACTTTAACGGTCAGACATAAAGTCAAAAGGCAATCGTCAGGCCATGTGTGATGTGTTTTGTCTTGACTATTTAATTATGCTGGACATTAGTGCATTATGGGTAGTAAGGTCTTTTGTATTATCCTGACGGTTACTGAATGGGAGGTAACAGTCATGTTTAAAAAGTATTCTCGAAATTCCATAATTGTGAATCTGAATGAGATTATTTAACATTTTACCCGTTTAATTAAATAACGTCGGTTGTGTGCCGCCGCCCCCGTCGTCCACTGCTGCTGCCGCCGCGTGATCCCGAAACGACGGCAGCAACGGACCGCACCACGACCAAATCGCCTATGGCCGGCACGAAAGTCTTTTACGCGGCAAACACCCGCCTTTCGTCTCTGTGGAAACGGGAGAAAAAAAAAGAAAAAAAGGAAAGAAATGCGACGAGCGGAAGACGTAACGAGCGGAATTTGAAGATTTACTTTTATTTTTCTCTTTTACACGTGAGACAGAGATGTCGACGCGTTGGTCGGCGACGTCCCTCGTGGAAGACGAATAGAGTCGGTCGAGGGCTTAGTCTCAATAGATCGCAGTGTGGTGGCTGCTCTACTAAGTACGACACCACTAGCCTGGAGTCAAGTGGTCTACGAGCTTTCCCTCGTCTCACGCTTCATGGGGGGGGGGTCGAAATAAGACGGCGACGGCAAAATCCCGCCTGTCGCGGATGTCAAATCGGGTGGCCCGTTCGCGGATGCCGCCGCGTTCGAACCGACAGCAGCCGAAGTGGACGCGTACGGCGACTACGAACGCCACCGACGACCGCGGCCGCCTCTAGCGACGACCACGCCCTTTATGGCAGGCTCCAGCGGAACGAAAAGAGACGCCTTTCGTAATACCGTGACGACACCGGTCGCGGTTCCGGCTTAGAGGCTTTCAGCCGTTAGCGTGCGGAGGCAGCGTGGCACCGCCGCTCTTTCGAGCGAGTACTCGAACCGTTGCTCCGATCCCGCGGTTCCTCAGTTACTTCCACATATATGTTTTGTTTGGGCACTCCGTGGCGGTGCAATAGTTAGCAAGTTTGTCTCGCTAGAACAATTAAGACTGAGTAGTGAGTTCGATACTCACTGGATGCCCCATACTTTCGGCTTTGTGCCACATCTAAGCTACGCTTGGAAAATCACTATATATATTTTGTTAGCTGCTGATTTTACTGTAGCTTCGTATATTATATAGTTTTGCTAGTAATTACCATATAACGTACAGTTGTTCTTTGTTTACAGTTACACGTCGGTTTGATTTGGTTTTATGCTCTGTTGCTTAATTTTCTACTGAGCTTTTTATTATTTGTGTCATGTTCACGGTGCAACTGCAGCTGATTTTTAATGTGTTTCTGTTGAATATCTCGTGGAGAGTGCTTGATGATGGGCAAAGTGTTTGCATACATGTTTAATCAATGTTTTTCCTTCGTCTGTTTTTACGTTTACGGTCCGAAAAGATAGTGAAATTTCGGCAACACTCACGTACATACCACACAGAACAAAAAATAGTCAATAGGAAAAGAAACATCATCTTTTGGCTCTTTAGGAAATTTAATGACAAATTGGAAAATAATTCGTGTGACGCGTTTTGCCATTTAGGACTTTATCAGATTAACGTGTTGTGCAGGTTGACGTAAGTTCTACGCATGCGCACGAAGGGAAGGCTACGCTGAAAATTTAACCTTTTAAATTAATTTTTTATTAATAATATGTGTTTGGGAATATAGACTAGCCAATCTCATACATAAAAATTAAATATCATTTACATAATTTTTTCCCATATATATATATATATATATATATATATATATATATATATATATATATATATATTTAAAGATATTTTTGTAGGTACAAAATTTTATAACAGAAATGAAGGTGTTAAGCTTAATATTACTAGACATATTAAAATACAAAGCAAAGAATAAAAAGGGAAGCAACCGGTTTATATATATATATATATATATAAATATAAAAGTGAACATAGACGTCAACACTTAGAGGCGACAGTCTTTTTCATGCTAGATGCAATCATCGTGGCCCGATGATTGCATCTAGCATGAAACAGACTGTCGCCTCTAAGTGTTGACTTCTATGTTCACTTTTATATTTACACACGCTCTATCTCTGATATTGAGCACTTTATCCCATAAATATAGCACACTTTAAGACTATATTCCTTCATATACATGAATATATATATATATATATATATATATATATATATATATATATATATATGCAAATATGTAGAATATAGGAAAGAACTCGTTAGGTAAATAATCCGAAGTTTTGTATTTATTTAAAAAAAACAGAGCTAGATACAAAAGTAGAGCTTAAATTATAATTACTTTTTTAAAATATGATTCCTTCGCTACATAAGAGTTCTCATGTTTCAAAAACAAGAGCCGAAAACTTCAATATAATCATTAGAATTAAATTGAATTAAAGTACCAAGCTCTGTTTCAACTTCAAGCGAAGTTTTTGGAACAATTCAATTTAATTCTAATAATTATATTGAAGTTTCCATCACTTGTTTTAACTCTTACGTAGCGAAGGAATCATATTTTTTAATAATAATTATAATATATGTATATATATATATATATATATATATACTGATCATCCACATACAGACTGCTTTGCTGTATCATAGTTCATCAGTGTGACAGGACATCCAATCGCTTAAAGCCGGGATCGAAACTCGACCGATTTGGCAACAGTCGGAGATTCTAAGCCCAAGGATATTAACGCTCGACAGAGAGAATGGTGATTTTTTGCGTATTTATTGTTTGATAAACACGCCAGTGACATAGATAACTCAATCCAGCTATATATATATATATATATATATATATATATATATGCTCCTGAAAAAATTAATTTCGGTTGAGATCTCTGGGGAAGGAAGTGTGGGTTTGTAAACAGTCACTATTACGGCTGATATAGCGAGACTCTTCGGCAAAGGCGAATTGAGTCCTGTCGGTCACTGTGTGTTTATCTAAAAAATAAATACGCTAAAATTCACCTACGTCACTGCCTTGCACCAACGGCTTAGAGGTTGAATGTCGGACTGACGCCAATTCAGTCTCATTTCGATCATAGATAGAAGCAACTGGACGTCTAGTCACACTGAAGAGTTGCGAAGCAGTCTGTCTGTGGATGACATTATATATATGTATATATAATGGAGTAAATCCGACAAATATTTTTATGCGTTGTTTTTATAGATACAACTTATTTAAGTAAATGCTCTGTTTTTAATTAAACAGTATTAATTACATTTACCGGACTGGATATTCGAAAAAAACTTTTCTTTAGTTGATCTTTGATGTTACAAGGAGTTTTGTTGCTCTCTCGTTCAACAGCGCACCCAACAATAATCAAGACGGTTTCAGTCTGGGGAGATAGGGGGTCAGATGTTAGGGGTGATGTGGTCACAGAAATTGTCTGAAAGCCATGACTGGATCTTCTGCTTGTGTGACATGGTGCAGAGTCATGTTGCCAAACATAGGATCTTCCAGCAGCCACCCTCCTGACCCAGAGCAGCACTGCCTTCACAAGGCACTTGATGTAGACTTCCGTATTGAATCTGAGGCCCTCACCAGCAAATTCGGGGGTTCTTTTCTTATCAGAACAAGCAGAGCGAGTTTTTCGATCTGCCGTACCTTCGTAAACACTATAAAACTCTTTCCGAATCCTCTGCACTGTCCTCAGATTTATACCCAAACACGCTGTATTGGGGCTTCTGGCGCGAATGCCAAGTAGTAGAGCATGCCGTTTACAAAATTCTGGCGAATTGAATTGCGTCATGGTGCTCTTTTTCTCACAAACGGTTCCCAACCGACCCTGCTATACTGTGGAGTCAACAAAATCAAAAACAAACAACACGTATGCGTGAAATTAAAAATATAAAATTGCGACAATTTACCCATTGCATCCTGCATATATATATATATATATATATATATATATATATATATATATATATATATATATATATATATATACAATAAATTCAGAAAATATTTATTTGGTTAGACGACAGAAGTATTTCGTATCAAAACGCTGATCAAGGCCAGTTGATTCTTAAATCTGTTGAACTTATTCTGCGATCCGATATGCTTATTCTAATTTATAAATTTCAAATGTCAGTCTTAAGACAACCGAACGTCGTAAGAAAAATTACATAATTTCGATTCACAATCAGTTAATTTTTATATTTAGTTTCTTCATCATTACAAATTTCTAGCTTAGGTATAATTCGCAATATTCAAATTTATCGATTATTTATTTTTTTTGTTTAAATTAATTAATTAATTACAGATTTAATTTATTTTTATAATTAATATTTTTGATTTTCTGCAAATAACAAATGTATTTTACGTCAAATTCTGACTGTATTTGTCGCACATTGCAAAAATTACGCAAATATTATTAGCCTGACAAAAGACACGAATAATTTTTATTTTATTTTATTTTTTATTTTATTTATTTTTTAATTTTATTTAAAATTTTTATTTTATTTAAATTTATATTTTACTTAAATCTTTGATTTCATTGAAATTTTTGAGAGTATTTTTACATTTTTTTAATTTAAGATTTATATTTTATTTAAATCTTTGATTAATTTTATATTTTTAATTCCTAATATATATATATATATATATATATATATATATATATATATATATATATATATATATATGTGTGTGTGTGTGTGTGTATATATATATATATATATATCTGTGTGTGTAATTTGGCAGCAACTTTTCTTTTAAACATGTTGTGTTGAATGTTAAAGACAACATCGTCCTGCATATTTTCTTTTGAATTTTCTCATATTTTCTAATGAGACTATTTATTTGAAAATGATATCGAAATAAATATTGTCCGTACACTAACCTAGTACTTTCGAACATCATTGATCATCTTCAGGGTCAAAATTTTTTTAGTCAAAATTTAAAAAAAAACATTTGCCAATTGTCTTGTAGCGGAATCATGTTACTACAAGACAAAGGATGAAGAGAAGGATAGGGAGATAGATCAAAGCATCTGGATACGTCGATTGACATTACATTTCAATAGTTGGAGATTATAGCTATCAGAGAAACAGGAAAAAGGGAGGGAGTTCCACAGGCGAGAAGTGCGAGACATGAAGTGGTTGGAGTAGAAGAGACGGCTACGTTTATCAGTTTCGATAGTGAAGGGGCGAGAGCTAGATGCCAGCCTAGTTGAGCGCTTAAATTCATGAAGTTTGGGAACCAGCGAAAGCAGTTACCATGAAATATATATATATATATATATATATATATATAAATATATATATATATATATATATATATATATATAAATATATATATATATATATATATATATATATAAATATATATATATATATATATATATTGGGGGAAAATGTATGAAAAAAAATGGAGAAAATTTTCGTGTAACGCTTTTCCTTCTTTAGGTCTTCACCAGACTAAATTTGTCCGATTAAATTTAAGTCAAAGAATTCCTAAAAGACGAAACGTAACACAAGAAAAATTCTTTCACATTGTCATACATTTTTCCCCGACTATTGTTCTTCATATATAAAATATCGTTATCTCATATATATATAAACAAAAACTAAAAATTCTTCAAGATATATACATAAAACAGTTGAAACCTAACCTGAACAAAATAAACTATGAAATCTCCACAAATATCCTTAAATGCCTATAATTGGTAACAGTTTATACCAACGGCTTTCCATACTCAATACTATATATATATATATATATATATATATATATATACTATATATATATATATATATATATATATATATATATATATATATATATATATATATATATATATATATATATATATATATATATATATAGGGATAATTTATTGAAAGTATAATTACATGTGAAAATTTTATTTACTAGTTATTTAATTATTATATGTGCTGTTCAAAATGTCCTCCTTCTTTTTCAAAACAAATTCCAATTCTGTGCCTGCAGGATTCATTAACACGTTGGAGAATTTCCTCTGTTATTTTACTGCATTCGTACTTCATTCTTTCTTTATCCAGGATTTACATTATCAACCAATTTCACATGACTATATCACAAGCAACACTTAACCAACAGGACTAGGAAATCATCTTACTGTCATTACAACCAACTCGGTGTTCACTCAACATGACTCCCCCCACAAAAAAAACTATACATTAAAACATGATTAATTAAGTAACTCCTATGGTGCGCGACCTTGTATAATTAATATTATTAAAATATTAATTTTCATTATGGATTTTTCCAAATTACGAATGGTCCAGCTCAGATCAGAAGTTCATTCAGACGTGCTAAAATGGAATTTGCTGCCTAAATGCACGCACACACACACGCACACACACACACAGACATACATACATATATATATATATATATATATATATATATATATATATATATATATATATATATATATATATATATATATATATATATATAAAAGTGAACATTGAAGTCAACTGGCGATTGCGTTTAGCATAAAACAGCCTGTCACCTCTAAGTGTTGACTTCAATGTTCACTTTTATATTTACACACGCTCTATCTCTGATATTGAGCACTTTATCCCATAAATATAGCACACCTTAAGAGCATATTCCTTCATATATATATATATATGTATATCAGGTCATCCTATAAGTTCTGTCCGAATTTTGAATAAAGAAAACAAGTGACCAAATGTTACATTTAATTACAGATTCAATCAACAATGTATTTTCCCTGATTATCTATGACTTCCTTCCATCTATTAACAAGCTTACTAATTCCATTACTGTAAAATTATTTTGGCTTTGATTCGAAGAACTCACAAATGTCAGTTTTAACCTCTTCCTGCGTTACAAAAGCTGTTTCTTCCAAATGATTCTGTAAGCTACGAAACAAATGGTAGTCTGAAGGAGCAAGGTCGGAGAATAAGGTGGATACGGAATTTTCTCCCAACCAAGTTCTTCGATCTTTTGTGACGTGATTCTTGCTGTGTGTGGTCGCGCATTGTCCTGATGAAAGAACACCTGTTTTCGATTCACTAGAGCAGGTCTTTTTTTCCTCAAAGCTTGGTTCAAATGCTCTAATTGCTGACAGTATATTTGAGCATTAACTGTTGCATTAGGTGGTAAGAATACAAAGTGGATTATTCCTTGGCAATCCCACCAGATTGAAAGAAGAACCTTTTGCCCGTGAAGTTCCCTTGTCGGCTGTGGCTGGGGTCTTTCCCCTTTACCAAGCCACTGTCTACGATGCTTAACATTTCAATAAAAGATCCGTTTTTCGTTGCCAGTCACAAGTCTATCCAAAAAAGGTGAAACACGTTGGCGAGAATGGTGAGAAGAGCAGATGTCAACTCGGGATTTGAGGTTGTTTTCAGACAATTCATGAGGCACCCATCTTCTGCAAGTTCTTTCATTCACACATTCCTCTCCATAAACTGAGTGAATGTTTCTACCCGCTTCGGCTGCTGAGTTTCCTTTCTTGAACTCATAAAGCATTATGTGACTCAAATGATTCTTGGGTACTGCCATGTTAGCAGGGTTTTAATCAAACAAAATTTAATTTTATTGTTCTCTGAAATAAAATTTGATCAGTTTAAATGCATCTAAACATAAAAATAATGTTCAGCTCCATTAGACATTAAAAAATACTCTTTAAATTTCGTTCATTTTAACAAAAAGTTAAAAATCGGACAGAAGTTATGGGATGACCTAATATATATATATATATATATATATATATATATAAACCTAAAGAGCTAGGCAAATCGTCAGGGCCTGCGTACCCTGACGATCCGCATAGGTGAAACGTAGGTAGGTTTGCCTGGCTCTTTAGGTTCATAGTTAGATTTATTCTAGTTAGTGTATTGAGCACTTAGTTACTTAGTTGCTTAGTTACTCTTGCTTTATTCGTGTTGGAGCTTTTTTTTCTTTGGACTTTGAGCTTGGATTCTGGACGATTGTTTTCGCCTCAATTACATGTTCTTAGTTCTTTCTTTTTTTATCCCTTATTTTTCCTTGGGTGTTGGTTTGTTCATTTACAAGCCAAAACACCTAAGATTTTCCCAGACGGGTATAATTACTCATATATATATATATATATATATATATATATATATATATATATATATATATATATATATATATATATATATATATATTAAAATTTGTGTATTTAGGCAGCAATCCTTCTTTCAAGCACATTTCATTAAAAACGACTGACAAGGTGCTTTTATTTAGTTTTTTATATAATTTCTCGTGCGATCTAATAAAGTTTTTCTTTTCAGAGGATAAATTATATAAAAATTGTCCGAATGTTCTTTTCCGAGCGCTTTCGGCTATACATTTAGCCATTATCAAGGATTATATTTCAACTGTTAGAATTAGAAATAGTTTGTTATGTGTATGTTTTATAAAGTGATTCATTTTTTGTTTCAAAACACGGTCAAGATATTATGTCCATGTTCAAAGTTAATATTATTAAGTGTTAGTTTGTTTATTTTTATAAGTAAGACTTCCATTATTTTTAGCCTTTTTTGCAAGTGGATGATGCTATTATATTAGTGTTGTCGACAAGTATATTCCGAATAGTGTCCGGTAGGTCTCCATGAATATTTAAATGAGATCTAATTGAGCTATTGTCAGAAAGGTGTAGGGTTAATCTGCGTGTTAAACGATTTGTAGTGTGGCCTATATAATTATTTACGAAAGTTGATTCTTGATGAATACAATTCCTTAATGGACATTTGAATTCGTAAATAATGTTTGCTCTATTTAATTTTGTTCTAGGAGGTTCTAGGAGGTGAATTATTATTTTTAACTATAAGGTTACAAGTTTTAAATTTTTTATAATAAATAATTAATCTAATTTTTTTGCTATTATCAACTGGTGCTATGCATTTTTTTATAATGTTATTCATTCGGCATTCATCCTGTTTGTAGTTATCGTTCATCTGATTTTTATAAAAAATATTAATATTATTGTTTATGTTTCTATTCTCGCCGTTGCTATTAGTTATTGCAACGGCGAGAATCAGATGAACGATAATTATAAACAGGATGAATGCCGAATGAATAACATTATAAAAAAATGCATAGCACCAGTTGATAATAGCAAAAAAATTAGATTAATTATTTATTATAAAAAATTTAAAACTTGTAACCTTATAGTTAAAAATAATAATTCACCTCCTAGAACCTCCTAGAACAAAATTAAATAGAGCAAACATTATTTACGAATTCAAATGTCCATTAAGGAATTGTATTCCTCAAGAATCAACTTTCGTAAATAATTATATAGGCCACACTACAAATCGTTTAACACGCAGATTAACCCTACACCTTTCTGACAATAGCTCAATTAGATCTCATTTAAATATTCATGGAGACCTACCGGACACTATTCGGAATATACTTGTCGACAACACTAATATAATAGCATCATCCACTTGCAAAAAAAGGCTAAAAATAATGGAAGCCTTACTTATAAAAATAAACAAACCAACACTTAATAATATTAACTTTGAACATGGACATAATATCTTGACCGTGTTTTGAAACAAAAAATGAATCACTTTATAAAACATACACATAACAAACTATTTCTAATTCTAACAGTTGAAATATAATCCTTGATAATGGCTAAATGTATAGCCGAAAGCGCTCGGAAAAGAACATTCGGACAATTTTTATATAATTTATCCTCTGAAAAGAAAAACTTTATTAGATCGCACGAGAAATTATATAAAAGACTAAATAAAAGCACCTTGTCAGTCCTTTTTAATGAAATATATATATATATATATATATATATATATATATATATATATATATATATATATATATATATATATATATATACCTTACAACAACACAATATCATCTGTAAACCTCAACAAGAAAAATTTAGTTGTACTAAAAAGTTCTTTTTGTGTTCATATGAAGTGGGATGAAAAGAAATTATGTATATTATATTTCATTTAACCTGCACCAATACATTTGCATTTCTCATCCTCTTCCTACTTCACCTTCCCTTCTACCACACCCTCAAATCGTGCGCTTGACAGTTAAAATATTTAATCTTTGAAAATAGCTAAATGTATAGCCGAAAGCGCTGGGAAAAAAAAGACAATTCGGACAGTTTTTATATAATTTATCATTTGAATAGAAAAAATTATTAGATCATATAAGAAATTGCATAAAAAACTAAATCAAAGTACCCTCTTTGTCGTACTCAATGAAATGTGCATGAAAGAAGGATTGCTGCCTAAATGCACAAATTTCATATATATATATATTATATATATATATATATATATATATATATATATATATATATATATATGTGTGTGTGTGTGTGTGTGTGTGTGTGTGTGTGTGTGTGTGTGTGTGTTAAAAAGAAGAGAGAAACCGCAAGAGTTTTTGGTTTTAATATGGATTTTTCAAATAAATATTATGCTTTATTTTCCATAATTTTGCTACACGGTTTTCCGGTTTTTCGACCTTCATCAGGCAAATGTCTTTCTTGAACTGGCCACACTTTTCACTCGTTTTAACTACTATAAGCTCTTCCCTTTATACACACACACACACACACACACTCACACACACACACACACACATATATATATATATATATATATATATATATATATATATATATATATATATATATATATATATATATTTGGGATAATGATTAACTAGACATGCAAACGAAGAGAGACGGGGGATTTTTAAAATTTAGAAATTGTTTTTAGTTAATGTGTTTTGGGTTTATAATCTAGCCAATTTCATTAAGATTATTTTCCTTTTTATTGTGATAAGAGCAGATCTGCCAAGAATCGTGAAACTTTGCAAGAACCTGGGCGCAAATATACTTTGGATGAACTAGCGATTACAGCATATTTTCGTCTAAGTGAATCATTTTCTCTTTTAATTAAGCTAGAATTTTTTTTTATGTCAAACTCTAGCCAGTCTCGTTACGGTGAGCAATTAATTCGTGTAATGTGTTGTTTTTTTTAAATGATTCTTTTGTGTTCATATATATATATATGAATATATATATATATATGAATACATATATATATATATATATATATATATATATATATATATGAATACATATATATATATATATATATATATATATATATATATATATATATATATATATATATATATATATATATATATGTATATATATATATTCAGTCCTTCGACTCCAAAGTATCGTGCTCAAACTTTTCTATTTAATAGTTCAGTCCACTTTTCAGGAGGCTTCAGCAGTTGACATTTTTTTCTCATTTTTTTATGTAATTTATTTATTGAAACCCGAACAGTTATAGATGAGTTCCACCACAGAATATGTGATCGAGCGTCGCTATATCGAGTCTAATCCGTTACTTCTTCGTCACCGAGGCCCGTTGGTACAATTGGTATGGCGTATGCCTCCTCTCGTAACTGTTTAGGTTTCAATTGTCGGTAGTGGGTGCGCACTGCTGATGAGTCCCAAATATAGGACGAAACGGCCGTCCAGTGCT
>OZ038497.1:18648007-18668007 GCA_964036315.1 Acanthosepion esculentum | reverse complement strand
TAGAGTGTCTGACTCGTAAGTGTTAATCTTTAACGTTGTTTCATTGAACAGATTACGTACTGCGCTGGATTCTATATTCATAGACTATGGTGAACATGGTCAACACTATTTTATACCTGGAATATAAGTTATGCTAGAACAATTTCAGGAATTAATGAATTTAAACAGTGTTTACGTACACACACAAAATATCATTCGACCGTAGTCGGGATTATCGAGCCAATGCAAACGATCCTTTCTTTAGCTGTATGGTATGTGCTACGCCAGGTGTACATACAGTTTTTGAATTCAGAGTTACTTTCTCCTAGACCGGTTGCCACCTAAGGCTATAGAACCCAGTCTGCTCTGATATTTACCCATAGCTAGGGGAGGAAGAAGAGGGTTCATTCCTTTCCAAAGGGTAATAGCACGTAAGTGAATGTAATGGATCCGACTCGAATTCAAATTCTGCTCTCTGATTCCTCAATCCGAGCCGCTACCCACTGTGCCTCCGGTGTTAAACAGTGTTTAAATCAGTCAAAATAGGAAGTCTGATATCTATATGTTACCGCCATAGGGTTACAAGGGTTTTTTTTTATGTCTGTACGATAAAACACTAAAGGTTTGGTTTCTACATCTTCTTTGCAACATAACGAATCTTGGATTAAAAAAATGTCAAGATGGTTGAAAAAGTGGTAGTCAGTGGGCGAGAAATCAGGGGGAATTTGGTGAATGTGACAAAGTCTCGTATCCCAAGTCGGTGAGCATCTGCAGTGTTACCCTAGAAATATATGACCAACCATTGGCACGAAACAGAAATTGACTTCGTCGGTTAATCAGTTCTGGTCGCATTTTGTTTAAGTGAAGGTGCATTTCATCTAGTTGCTTGAAGTCAACTTCCAGAAGGCTGTAATGGCTGATGCCAATGCCAGACAAACCAGACAATTACCATAATCTTCTGTTTCGATTTTGGAAAGTGATTGGGTCCTTGGTCAGGATCAAGCCATTGAGTCGATCATTTCAGTCAGTTAAGTGCCACGCGTGATACACGCTTGGAAGATCATGTCTCTTTCGATTCATGAGTGATGAGGCAGAAGATTTAACCGCAGTAGGTTGCCATTTCTTTCTGTGGTAGACTGGTTGCCAACCAAGGCTATAGGAATCATTCTGTCGTGCTACTTGACCCAAAGATGGGACCGAACATTTACAGTTGTCATAAATGATTCGTTTCCCATCACAAGTCACAATTCAATCAAGAAATAGATTAGTCGCAGGTGTCAAAGAATATATTTTTAAACAACTATTATAATATATATATATTAGAACGAAATTAAAACGTTGATTTAAAAATCGGTCATTATTTTCCGAAACAACCTAGTACTATTTCCCAGTGTATACAAAAGGTGCGTCAGGTATTTGAGAACAATATTCTGAAAGCGATTGATATAAAATAAACAAAGAGGAACCAGTAATATATTTTTTGTGCAACTATTATAATAATAGATTAGAATACAATTATCTTTTTCCGAAAAACCTAATATAATTTTTCAGCGAACACAGAGGGTGCGTCAGGTATTTGAGAACAACATTCTGAAAGAGATTGATATAAAATTAACAAAGAGGATCCTTTAATCATTAGGAATGAGTAATATGTTTTTGTGCTGCTATTATAATAATAGATTAGATCCCAATTAAATGTCTGTCTCTAAAATCGGACATTATTTTCCGAAGAACCTATTACTATTTTCCAGTGTGTGTCTATGTCTATTAAACGTTATGTTAGTTGGTTTTTCGCTTGTTGATGTCGGAAGGTTTTTACTTACATACCTACTTACGAATATTCATTATCATCTGAATACTATCCCATATAGACAAACTAGAATTATTATACTCTGACATACAAAAAGTAATATTCATGGTTTTTCAGTTGGGCTTGAAATCCGATATATTCTTGGAGCTTCGAAAGGACGCGTCGTCTTTCCTTGAATTCGGAACGCCATAAATTGCACTAACCTTTATTTAAAACGTGAAATGCACGTGAAACATGATTAACCAATGAAAATAACAAAGAACACAGAAGTAAAAATATCAGAATTTCTTTGTTCTTTTTCTCCATATCTCAGTCTCTGATGAAGCTTTAATAAAAGTGAAACATGACAGATTGATAATCGTTCCCTATTCGTTCTTATTATTCTGTTTGATTCTGATCCATATTTGATCTGTATTTGGTCCCAGTCCGTGTATATATATATATATATATATATATATATATATATATATATATATATATATATATATATATATATATATGCGTGTGTGTGTATATGTGTATATATATATATCTATATGTGTGTGTGTGTGTATGTATGTATATATATATATATATATATATATATATATATATATATATATATATATATATATGAAGTACCTAATTATGATTATTTCAAATCCTCCTAATTATTTCTATCTGTCTATCCTTGCTTGAACCGGCTTCTAATGCTCTGGATGGAGCGGTTTGGGGATAGTTGTTATGGCTCGTGGCGGCACAGTCCTATCGGTAAAGAGAAACTCTGATGAGTTCCAGCACGGAATATGTGATCGTGCGGCGCTATATAGAGTCTAATTCGTTACCTTTTCGTCACCGAGGCCCGTTGGTGCAGTTGGTATAGCGTTTGGCTCCTATCATAACTGTTTCGATTCCGGTGAAGTGTGAATGCGCACTGCTGATGAGTCCCAAATATAGGACGAAACGGCTTTCTGCATTGTTAAGGTTTCTTCTAGACTCGATGAATTACTAAATTATAATTAATTATCTCAAATCTTCCTAATTTCTATCACTTGTATATCCTTGCTTCAACCGGCTTCTAATGCTCTGGGTGGAACGGCTTGGTGATAGTTGTCGTGGCACAGTCCTAAGGGTAAAGAGAAAAGCGGATGAGTTCCACCACGGAATATGTGATCCAGCGGCACTATATCAAGTCTAATTCGTTACCTCTTCGTCACCGAGGCCCGTTGGTGCATTTGCCTCATATCGTAACTGTTCGGGTTTCCATTCTCGGTAAGGGACGCGCACTGCTGATGAGTCCCAAATATAGCTTTCTGCATTCTGTTAAGGTTACATATATATATATATATATATATATATATATATATATATATATATATATATATATATATATATATATATATATATATATTTATATATATATATATATATATATATATATATATATATATATAATATATATTATATATATATACTATATATATACATATTATATATATATATATATATATATATATATATATATATATATATATATATATATATATATATATATGTGTAAGCAATTGTGTGGATGTAGATCCGACGGTATGATGAAAATGTGGAAAAGACAAAGCAAAATCCGAATATGTGAGTTTACTGTTTTTTATTTTTCTGACGTCGACAGAATAACAAAAACAAAAACAAAATAAAAAACAGTAAACTCACATATTCGGATTTTGCTTTGTCTTTTCCACATTTTCATCATATATATATATATATATATATATATATATATATATATATATATATATATATATATATAGAGAGAGAGAGAGAGAGAGAGAGAGAGAGAGAGAGACGATAGAAATTATTGCGGGGTATGATTAAACAAATCAAAGTAATTCGTCGAGTCTAGAAGAAACCTCAACAGAATGCAGGAAGCACTGAGGCCCATTCGTACAGTCGGTATATCTGTATGCATCGTAATAGTCCGGGTTAGGTTCTCGCTAGTGGATGCGGAGCTGACGAGAAATGGCCGCCCTGTGCTTTCTGTATTCTACTGAGGATCCTTCTAGACTCGATGAATTACTTTAATTTTTTTTAAATGAATACTACTAATATTTGAGTAGACGCTCTATTTTTTGTATTTTTATTTATTAAATAGTCTATTTATTTACATCTAACAGCCTGAATATTTTGAGAAATCTTGAAAATATGCGTCCACTGACAGGATTCGAGCTTGCGTCCCCTAGGGAAAAACGCCATTAGATCTGACGTGCCTTGTACCCGCTATGGAGGACCTCCTGATAAATATACTGCTTAATAAATAAATGAAATCAGCACCTCTACTCAAATATGAGTATCCATTTAAAATTAACGTTTAAACAAATAAATTAAAAATATGTCGGATTTAAACCGTTTCGTAATTTATATATGACTCTTCGGCAGAATTGAGTCCTGTCAGTCACTGTGTGTTTATCTAAGTCTAAAAATAAATACGCTAAAATTCACCTTCATCCCTGCCGTGCGCCGACGGCTTCGTTGTAGCATTTCCGACTGACGCCAATTCAGTCGTGTTTCCGGACATCTAGCCACACTGAAGAGCTGTGATACAGCGAAACAGTCTGTCTGTAGATGACAATAATATATATATATATATATATATATATATATATATATATATATATATATATATATATATATATATGTGTGTGTGTGTGTGTGTGTGTGTGTGTGTGGTGTATTAAAAATACTTTTACAAATTTAGGGGCGAGTTCTTCACACCAAAACAAGGACAAAAGTTGACATTCTTCGTTTTTGTTAAGTTTAAACAAAGTTTTTTGGTAGATTGCGGTGTGTTGTCATGTAGACTAGGTTACATTTTTCATTCGTGTCTATTTGTGGCTAGTCTGTATTCAACGTTTAACGTGTGTAGTAGTGAGGTAGCTGAGAAGGGTTGTGTTTAACAATGGCAGGATATTCATAGTGTGAGCAGACAGATATGATTTTTACGTATTGCCGTGCGAATGGTAATGGACGCGAGGTTGCACAGCTGTATCAAACTGCGTTTCCAGACCGAAGGCAGCCGATCACCCAACCTTTGTTGCTGTATATCGTTGTGTTGCTCGAACAGGATCCGTAGCAATATAAACTATAGATCGAGGAAGTCCGAGATCCGCTCGTACACCTGACCAGGAAGAATATATTTCTACAGGTATCAGCACACGTCAAGTGACCATAGCATTTCGTACATCCCATAAGAACGCATTGATCAGCTCTTTGGTGTGTTGAGGTGCAACGATATCTTTTTGGACATGTGTATATACTGACATTTTAACTTGTTTTGGAGTCAGAAATCCACCCCCATAGTTTGTAAAGTATTTTTGATGCACTCTGTACATATATATATATATATATATATATATATATATATATATATATATATATATATATATATATATATATATATAAAGAAAGAACAGTAAGATATAATATCATAAATTAATTGATTTAAAACCATATTTTAAATCAATTAATTTATAATATATATATATATATATATATATATATATATATATATATATATATATATATATATATATATATATATATATGAAGAAATATAGTTTTAAGGTGTGCTATATTTATGGGATAAAGTGCTCAATATTAGAGATAGAGCGTATGTAAATATAAATATAAAAGTGAACATTGAAGTCAACAGTCAGAGGCGACAGGCTGTTTCATGCTGGACGCAATCGTCAGGCCGCCTGGTGATTGCGTCCAGCATGAAATAGCCTGTCGCCTCTGACTGTTGACTTCAATGTTCACTTTTATATATATATATATATATGTGTGTGTGTGTGTGTGTGTGTGTGTGTGTGTGTGCCTGTGTGTGTGTGCAGAAAAATAGGAAAGAACACGTTAGGTAAATAATCCGGAGTTCTTTAGTATTTTTGTTTTTATTTAAAAAAAAAACTGTGCTCCATACAGAAGTAGAGCTTTAATTATAATTATTTTTCAAAAAATATGGTTCCTTCGCTACATAAGAGTTATCGTGTTTCAAAAACGAGACCCGAAACCCTCAATATAATTATTAAAATTAAATTTAGGAATAACCTAAATTTTCGCTTGAGGATAAAACAAGGCTTGATACCTTAATTCAATTTAATTTTAATAATTATATTGAGGGTTTCGGCTCTCGTTTTTGAAACATGAGAACTCTTATGCAGCGAAGGATTCATATTTTTTGAAAAAATAATCATAATATATATACAAAACTCCTTGTAACACTAAAGATGCACTGAAGGCAAGGATTATGGCAGCATTCACCAACTTAATCAAGGAGACCGTCCAGAAGAGTTGCAGGAGATTCCGAAGTCATCTGAAGGTCGTGGTTGAAGCCAATGGCGGTTTTATTGAATAAAATTTGCTCTTTCGTATTACAAGATATTTTTGTATAATTTTGGTAGATACCGTATTTTCCGGCTTACAAGACGCATTTTTTCATAAAAATAAAACCTGAAAAATAAGTGTGCGTCTTCCAAGACGAATGTAAAGCAACGTCAAGGCTCAAGTAAACTTGGACGGTTACCTAATTGGCTTGACTGATAGGGACGTGGATTTGTATGTTGAGTCATTACACTATAATGTTAGCTATCTATCTAATTCGGCCTTTTAAATTATGTAATATCAGGACTTAGCTGTTGCAAGTATTTCCAAGACTATAAACCTTCCAGGAGCCGAGTCACAAACTTAAACATGCTCTGCTTACTAGCAGAGGTGGGTGCTTTTCTGCTCTTGACTAGTATGTCATTGCCATACAAACAAAATCGAACGACTGATTAATGTAAACAGTACGTGGCGCCAGTATGGGAGGGACGCATGGTGAATGTGTTCTTGTATGAGAATGACTATTTTTTCTTAAAAATTTCTTTCCAATATTAAGGTGCGTCTTCCAAGCCGCAGAGTCTTATAAGCAGGAAAATACGGTATATCTGTTAAAATGAGACGTCAGTATTATTTTTAATTTTGGCGTAATTTGGACGACAATTTATCCATCGCACCTTGTATATATAAAATAAGCAACTCCTAACGGAGTCCGTGACAGAGGCACACCGTAGAAAGAGAGCTCAATGCCATATAAACTGGCGGGCCTTGATATTTATCAATAAGTGAACGTTGGCCGGCCACAACTAAAAGTTTCACGCGTTGTTACGCAGTCATCGGGCTGTCGGCAACAGTTATTTGAGAAAATGGGCACTTTTTAACAGCTCGGCAAGTTCAAGATGGTACAAAGGTAGTTGATGTGTACATGCCATCCACACACCAACGAAACTCAACGAAGTCAGGATTTGGGGGTGGGGTGGGGGTTTATGCCCATCCGGCCAAGAAGGAAATGTTGTAAAATCACACGCAAAAAATGCAGATATCAAAAATTGTTTGCAGTCATGTTGAGAAAGTATTCGCTATAACCCAAGGACCTCAGCAAAGGAGGGTACTGTTAAATGCAAAATAGCGCTCAGCAATAATGTGTCCTCATAGTCCTCCATGCCAGAGCTTATAATATAAATAAAAGAAGCCTCTCCTAATGGAGTCTGCTACAGAGGCACACCGGAGAAAGAGATCTCAATGCCATAGTAAGTGGCAGAGCCTTAGTAGCATTTCTGACTGTCTTAGTCATTTGCAAGAACCATGTGGTGTCTGTTTGATAGGCGCTTGATTCTGTTGTCTGCATTCTGGTATTCTTGAAAAAGCTGAATGTTCAAAGTGACGTTATGGCTATCGTAGCTTAATTTTTTAATTATTTTTTTTCATACACACTTCAAGATGTAACTTCTACCTAAATAAAAAACATTATTTGAAAGATTTTAACAAATAATCAAATTTAAAACTAAATATCGATGAACAAATCAATATCGAAAATCTAAATATTTGAAATCGGGAAAAATAAATCGAATAAAAAGATGTGATAAGAAAAAGAAAACTTGTATATCCAAAGAAAATAGTGAATCCTCATAATAAAAAGTATAATTTATGATTATATATGGTAATGGTAACAGCAGTTTCCTTATAAGGAAACATTCTACTATTACTGCTACTTTCGGTTGAAATTTATAAAATCTTTCTCTTAAAACAATTTATGAGGTAAATAAGTTTCTCAAGTCCGGTAACTGTTATGTCTCTTTCCAATATTAATGGGAGTTTCCTTAATAATCTTTTGTTTAAAGTAATGTAGAATATCAACTTATTCATTCTGTCTTTATATAAATGTAAATACTCCGTTCAATATCACAAATATGTCCAGTTGTTTGATTATGACAAGTGGGGCTATGTCTCCTAGAGGCTGACTCGCTATGCATATGTGTTTATGGACGGGAGTAGTTGGAGAGCGTCATGGGTCGAGTGCCGATATGGTTGTTATTACGTTTGAAAGATCAGGTTGCCCATACGATACTAGGAAATGCATTCAAACGGAGACCGTCTGAGCGGACTTGGTTACCCGACCTGTAGATACTTGCAACTTGGCTCCAACAGCAAAATTACAACTTCAACCAACAAATAAATAAATAATAATAATAATAATGGCTAAAGAAGTGGACGAAAACGCTTGGGACAATGAATATTTACACACACATATATATATATATATATATATATATATATATATATATATAAATATAGGTGATTATACTCGTGTCGAAAAACCTTCGAATTCTTGATTTACCAATAGTTAAATCAATCTCGAAGGGAAAAAAAGGTTTTAAAAAAGAAAGAGCCAGGAACCTGAAAGTCTGTCAAAAATAATCGCACAGATACAGGTTCAAGGCCCAAAGAAAAAAAAACCGATACGAGTAAACAACTAACTAAAGAGCTCGATACAAACGTAGAGCAGACCTAGTCAAACCTAATGAGCCAGAGAAACCTACCAAGGTTTCACATAGGCAGATCTGTGAAACCTTGGTAGGTTTGTCTGGCTCATTAGGTTTGACTATATATATATATATATATATATATATATATATATATATATATGTGTGTGTGTGTGTGTGTGTGTGTGTGTGTGTGTGTGTGTGTGTGTGTGTGTGTGTGTGTTAAGGCATGTGTCATTAAAGACTACGGAACACTTCCGTTTGATGACCTTTTTTTCAGTTTTTTTTTTTTTTTGCTTCCTCGCAAGTTTCTTAATGTTTGGGTCCAGGTTTCATTCGACAGAGAGAAACAACTAAATCTAGCGTATTGTTTTTACGAATGTAAACAAATGTCAATCAGCTGGAGTGCTCCAATTCATTTTGCTGAAGATCTTTGCATTAACGCAGGTGGCTGTTGTTTATAGAATTAGCTTATCACTCAACAGTGCTCAATATGTTGAGGTATGTGTTATTAAAGACTTCCATTTCATGATCTTGTTCTCAGTTTTTTCTTGCTTCCTCACAAGTTTCTTAATGTTTGGGTCCAGGTTTTTTAAAGTTGACCATTTCTAAACGTACTCATAGACTCCAACAAAAAAGGCACATTTAACACGTCAATATTTAAAAAGCCAACGAGTAAAAAAATTCCTGTTTACTTAACATTCCATAGCGAATGACCTGATGAATATAAAATAGCTTTAATAGAAAACTTACTCAATAGAGTCTTTCTCATCTCATCTAGAACAATATTTTACAAAGAACTCCCCAATATAAAACAAACACTTATAAACAACAATTTCCCTAATAAACTAGTCGACCAACATATAAAACACTACCTATTAACTATACATAATAACAACAAAGAAAAAATGACTAACAATAACTCTATTAAACTCATCTATAAAAATCAAATGCACTGCAAAACCAGCTACTTTCACTTGGTACTCCAACTGCATAAATTTAAGTGTAATACTAGATTGGCATCTCAGTCCCAAGCTTTCACTGTCGAAAGAGTTAAATGTGACCACCTCTTTTATTCCAACGGCTTCTTCTATTGCACTTCCCAACAGTGGAACTCCCTTCCTCTTATCTTCTTCCCCTTAGCTGTAATCTTCAAGTATTCGGATGTAATGTCGGTCGACTTCTTCTGATGCTTTGATCCTGATCCCTGTCCTTCTCTATATCCTTTCCTCAAACACCCCTCTTTACTCTCACTTTCTGTAACCCCTTGCATCCTAGTGGCACTCCTGCCTTGTTTGGGGTGAAATGCTTAAAAACAAAACAAAAGCAATTATAAACTTGTAGGAATCCTTCTACTCGGTTTTTCGTTGAATGTTAAAATTTGGAGTGTCGGGATTCGACCCAATAACAAAATATCGTTACAGGGTCGCTCGTAATTTGGCCGTCTAGAATAATCACACGAATTTCATTGAAGGAATAAAATTCAGTAGAAAAGACAACGTAGTTTCAACAAATAAACATTAATTTAATTAGCGACAAGAATACAAGCAGTTGATGATTGATTGGAAAGTAATGTCTTTTTGTTTGGGTTAATAAAGTTCTGAAATAAAATATAAACTGTCTTTGTGTACGTATGTGAGAAACAATAAAATGTTGTTATATGTGTGCTTGTATGAAAAAGTCAACATGTGTGTGCGTGATTCATAGTAAAAGCGGATACGAGAGATAGCAATTGTTTCTTAATGTTGACGGTGTTGCCGTAGTCTGAAGTTTGTCAACGCTGTCGCTTTTAACGTGAGGTCATGAAGATCATCAGCGAGAGTTGTGTTGAGTTTGGTGACAGCCGCGTCTATCCTGTTTGGGAACGGATTTCGTATGTTTTTATGCAATTTTTCCGAACAAAATCGGCTCCAGAATTAAATTATTTATTTATTCCTAATTGGCTCTAAAAGGGCACGTGATATGTCTTCTAATACATCCGTACGATATTTGGTCGGTATCTACCTAAAAATAATGATGACTAATACAACAAACATTCTGATTTGTATTCTATGATTTTATTAGTGTGTTTTAAGATGTAAGTGTTTTCTAGAGTGTGATTGGTTTATAAATATTGTATTTGATATTTTAGTGGACATGACAAACTCAATGAAGTAGCTATAATCAACACCATCAATAAATACACTAAAACCGTCCAACTACATAAACAAATAAAATTAACAATATACTAAACTAAATTTAAAACCTCTAACATAATTGTCCAAAATAATACTACCCCCACAAAACTGTTTCTAAACAAAACCAATGTAATGTATGGATTTACTTGCCCGTTTCGAGAATGCTTCTCACATAATAACCCTAGCATATACATCGGACACACAACCACAACTCTCTCACGTAGGCTCCCATATCACCCCAACGACACTAGCGCCATAAAAAATCATCTTGTAACAATACACAACACCACTATAAACCTATTCAAATCATCTGACATTAACATCTTAATTAACATCACCAAAATCCTCTATAAAAACAACCGCAAAAAACGACTACAAATTCTGGAAGCGATCCTCATCAGAAACCAAACACCCAACATAAATAAAATAGCATTTAATACTGGCAGAAATATATTAAACATATCTAATAACTAATCCTTCAATAAAAAAACATCAGTCCCCCTCCTTACGAATAATGAACTATTCCAATAATATCGTCTAATATTATCTATAAAAGTAAAGCAACTGATATCTCCAAACAAAAACAAACGCCATGATGACGGTTGAGGGCAAGCGAAAGCGCTCGGCAGAAAGCTATCGACTGAGATCCTATTTTAACAACCTGGACCCAAACATTAAGAAACTTGCGAGGAAAAAAACTAAGAAAAAGCCAAGCCTCGTGATTTTAAAGCAAAATGGATTTACTGTATTTTGATACCAGTTTCGTTATGCTGTCTTAGGTGATGCCAAAATCATACGCACCCGATCTCCACTTTCCAGGTTTGACAGACTTCAAAAGCCTGAATTATATTCAACCCTTCAGCCCCTTTTCGCACAGATGAAACGTCGCAAGCCCGTGGCTACCCGATCGCTACTTCCATGTCAAAGGTTCAGACGAGCTACATTTCTTTGGTGCCAAAAGTTCAGACACCCTATGCCACGTACACAAAGTCGAATCTTCCACATTTTCTTCTTATTCGGATAAGAAGGAAGTTCTACTCGGCAAGAATTGCTTTATCTGTAGAACAAACTCCCGTGGAGATGCTTCTCCGATCACTGCAATGTTAACCTCTTCAAATGCTATCTATACAAGCGGTCTCCAAACTTTTCAATTTCATGGACCACTAAATGTATAATTTTAAATTTGGCGGACCACTTATATGAATTTAGAAAAAAAAATGTAAATACATTTATATATTACTAATAATCGGAAAATTATTATTTTATTAATATGAAAAGCACTCATTAAAGGTAACAAAGTTATAGTGTAATTACTTAAATATTAGGTCATCCCATAAGTTCTCTCCGACCTTTTTGTTAAAATGAACGAAATTTAAAGAGTATTTTTATAATGTCTAATGGAGCTGAACATTATTTTATTTAAACTGATCAAATTTTATTTCAGGGAACAAAATTAAATTTTGTTTGATTAAAACCCTGCTAACATGGAAGTACCCAAGAATCATTTGAGGCACATAATGCTTTATGAGTTCAAGAAAGGAAACTCAGCAGTCGAAGCGGCTAGAAACATTCACTCAGTTTATGGAGAGGAATGTGTGAATGAAAGAACTTGCAGAAGATGGTTTGCAAAATTCAGAGGTGGAGATTTCCCACTTGAAGATGACGATCGAACCGGACGTCCAGTTGAGTTTGATGAAAAGCTTCTTGAAGCAGCCCTTGAAGAAAATCCTGCTTTATCAGCTGAGGAAATGGCAGTGGTTCTTAGTTCAAACCATACAACTGTTCATCGTCATCTTCAACAACTTGGAAAAGTTCCTAAACTTGACAAATGGGTACCTCATGAATTGTCTGAAAATCCCGAGTTGATATTTGCTGTTCTCTCCATTCTCGCCAACTTTCACCTTTTTTGAATAGAATTGTGACTGGTGACGAAAAAATGGATCTTTTATCGAAATGTTAAGCGTCGTAGACAGTGGCTTGGTAAAGGGGAAGGACCCCAGCCACTGCCGAGAAGGGAACTTCATGGGCAAAAGGTTATTCTTTCAATCTGGTGGGATTGCCAAGGAATAATCCACTTTGAATTCTTACCACCTAATGCAACAATTAATGCTCAAATATACTGTCAGCAATTAGAGCATTTGAACCAAGCTTTGAGGAAAAAAAGACCTGCTCTAGTGAATCGAAAACGGGTGATGTTTCATCAGGACAATGCGCGACCACACACAGCAAGAATCACGTCACAAAAAGAAACAGCTTTTGTAACACAGGAAGAGGTTAAAACTGACATTTGTGAGTTCTTCGAATCAAAGCCAAAAGAATTTTACAGTAATGGAATTAGTAAGCTTGTTAATAGATGGAAGGAAGTCATAGATAATCAAGGAAAATACATTGTTAATTGAATCTATAATAAAATGTAACATTTGGTCACTTGTTTTCTTTATTCAATATTCGGACAGAACTTATGGGATGACCTGATAAAACAAATTGAAAATTTGAAGTTTGCAAGTCATGTTAGGTTATAATATGGTTGGATGATGTCACATTTGCGTACTTGTGTAGTCGTTTTTATTTCCAAATTACATAAGGTCTTGAACATATATACCGTAATTTTGTTATTCGTTATTTGTTAATCTGAAACTTCAGAAAAATTGAAATAATGTCCCAAATTTTCTGTGGACCATCAAAGATTTTGTCTGAGAAATTGTCAGAGAAAATATGCGTCCTCCGACAGGAATCGAACCTGTATCCTATACGGAACCGTCATATAGCCTGACGTGCTTTTAGCGATTTAGACATAGAGGGGCGTTTCGGTTATAAAGGTCGATTTTTCTGTTTTTAAACTACAATCTTCCATGATTCTCTCACGTACATTCATATCTGCACGATGCGTATCTAAATGTAAACAAATATAAACCGGTAAATATGGTTAATACTGTTTATTATAAACTGAGAATTTACTTAAATATTTGTATCTATAAAAAGAACGTATAAGCATAAAAAAATGTTTCAAAATAATTATCGGAATTTGTCCATTTAATAATAATAATAATAATAATTGATATATATAGATATATATATATATATATTTAAAGACATTTATATTATGTTTAACGTTCTTTTTATAGATACATGTATTTAAGCAAATGCTCTGTTTTATAATAAACAGTATTAAATAACATTTACCGGCCTGAATGTCCGAGAAATTTTCAGGCCGGTAAATGTTATTTAATACTGTTTATTATAAAACAGAGCATTTGCTTAAATACATGTATCTATAAAAAGAACGTTAAACATAATATAAATGTCTTTAAATAAATTGTCGGGCTATGTCCAATTCTAAAATATATATATATGTTCAAGTGTATGCATATGAGTTTGGGATCCTGGGTTTCACGCATTTGCGACCCTCAGACAAACTGGTTCATTTTTTTTAAATTGAATGTAGTTATGCTTGTTTGTTTTTGAACATGTTTGGTAGTGGGAGGGGCATTTCTCTGTGTTCGTTTGGGCTGACGCTCTCACGTATACAGACACATATACATAGAGATGTACGCATTTTAGTTCACACAGACACACCCATACAAACAATCCGGGATGAGCAGAAAATACATATCCATGCTTTCCTGCGTGCATACATACGCAATTGTAATTCTATTTCGGTGGCGAGACTGTATGTAGCGATTTTTTTTTAAGCTTATCACCCCAAGCAAGGCTGGAAGCCACTAGCACGCAAGGGGTTACAGAAGGTTTGGAGAAAGAGCAGATAGGAGTGGTAAAGGAGAGGATGTGGAGAAAGATAGTGGATCGATCAAGGCAAGGGGGTTACAGAAGATTTGGAGCGAGAGCAGATAGGAATGAAAGGTGAAAGGATGTGGATAGATCAAGGCAACTGGAGATGTCGATTGACGTTACATTTGGCAGGGAAACAGGAATAAGGAAGGGAGTTCCACAGGCGAGATGTGTGAGACATGAAGCTATTGGAATAGAAGAGACGTCTACATCTAACAGTTTCAACGGTGAAGAGGTGGGAACGGGATGCCAGCCTCATAGGACGTTTAAATTCATGAGGCCTAGGAACCAGCGAAAGCAGCTCCTCGGAGCAATTACCGTGCTTTCAACAAGGGGCAGGATGGGGTGTTCTTCACTCTTTTTAGATCGGCACACATAATCAAACACAAACAAGCATAAGTTCAATTTTTAAAAAAATAAACCAGTTTGTCTGATGATCGTAAAAGCGTGAAACCCAGGGTCACAAACTCCATAGAACTGAATATGTTAGCTCACTGATAGAGAGCGCTTTCCACTAATTACTGGTCATATAAAATAATATATATATATATATATATATATATATATATATATATATATATATATTGATAATATTAGTGGTCAATATATATATATATATATATATATATGTATGTATATACACACACATAAATTCCCAAGAGGATATAATCCAGGTAGAACTCAATGTCCAGGACAGAGTAAGAATATAATCTCTCTCTTTCTCTCTCTCTCTCTCTCTCTCTATATATATATATATATATATATATATAGACGATTGCGTCTAGCATGAAACAATCTTTCGGCTCTGAGTGTTGACTTCAATGTTCACTTTTATATTTATATTTACATACGCTCTATCTATGATATTGAGCACTTTATCCCATAAATATAGCACGCATTAAAACTATATTTCTTCATATATATATATATATATATATATTATATAAATACATATATATATATATGCAAGCATAGCAACCAATATATATATATATATATATATATATATATATATATATATAGTAATACACGTTTCGAAAAAAAACTCATAGTTCAACTTGTAGATATATCAAAACAAATTGGTAGCCGAGGAAAAAATTGGAAATAAAAAAGAAAGAACTAAAAACATTCGAACAGGGCGAAATAAATCGTCCAGTGCCTTTAGTCCAAAGAAGAAAAAACAAACGAGTAGAAAGACTAAAACGTAAGTAGAGCGGGGATAACTAAAAACTGACCAGCCTAAACTGAAGATCCATTTAGGTGAATCTTATGTTTTCCTGGCTCTTTCGGATTTATTTTACTTATATATACAAGGGATATTCAATAAATAAGTTGAATTTTTCGGTATAAGGACTTCTAATACAGATAGAAGCTTACTTTTTTTTTCAACGTAGTCTCCCAGCGCTGTCACACACTTTTCCCATCTGTGCACAACCTTCCGTATTCCCTCAGCGTAAAAATCTTTGGACTGATGTCTCAGCCAGTCGCTCACAACACTTTTGACTTCATCGTCACTTTTAAACTTCGTGCCTCTCCTGAACGCTTTCAAGGGGCCAAACAGGTGAAAGTCTGAAGGGGCAAGGTCTCGGCTGCAAGGGGGATGAGGGATCAGTTCCCAGCCCAGCTCGTTGATGGTCTGCACCGTTTGGGCTGATGTGTGAGGCCTTGCGTTATCATGATGCAAGATGAGTCCTTCTGACTGATGACCTCTGTGTTTGTCCCAACAGATAAACTCAAATCCTTACAGTGTCATCCACTGTCACCCTTCTGTCAGACTGAATGAGGTCATTGACTGATTCGATCACCTCAGGAGACCTCACTTCTGTAGGCCTCCCAGGCCTGTTTTCATCCTCAACACTGATCTGTCCTTCTTTAAACAATTTAGCCCACTTGTAGACATTTTTTTGGCTGAAACATGTGGCACCATACACAGTTGACATTCTCCTATGAATTTCAACTGGTTTGCACCCTTCAGCAACCAAAAACTTGATAACTGACTGCTGTTCACTCCTGGAGCATGCTTCTTGGTAGGCCATCTTTGTTAATCGCCAAAACTCTCAAAGTTTTTTTTTTAATCTGCAAAAGAAATTAAATCTATGTGAAAAAGAAGTGAAACAAAAAAAAATAAAAAAGAGTAAGCTTCTATCTGTTATTTGAAGTCCTTATAACGAAAAATTCACCTTATTTATTGAATGACCCTTGTATATATATATATATATATATATATATATATATATATATATATATATATATATATATATATATATATATATATATATATAAGCAAATATGTGGATGTAGATCCGACGGTATGATGAAAAATAATACACGGATTTATGAGGCAGGCATAATATCCACTTCACGTACGGTAAATACTAGACCCGGCTTCTTTAACATCTCCCCGTTCCTGGTAAGATTAATGCTTGACAAACGTACTGATAAGCTCTAGATTCAAATAGAATTCCTCTTTTCCACTTAAGATAAAGTCTCTTTCTTGGGAGCGCGTTTTCGCAACATCACCCGCACGACGCCAACGTGACCGAATCCAAAAAAGGGAACGCTGACTTTAAAATTTCAGCTTTTCTGTTTCTGACTAGTCTTGTGTCTATCATCTCTTCATGTTGACTTAAATATAAATATGATTCCAATAACCATGTCCTGAAGATGGTTTACTAGACCGAATCGTCTGACGTCGACAGTAACACAAAATTAAAACAGTAATCTTGCATATTCGGAATTTGCTTTGTCTTATGTATGTACGTTGCGGCATTCACCCTGGATCGGTTAAGCCGGCTCCTTCCGAAGAATTCACCGCGTCCGAAGGAACGAAGGCCGACCAAGCACGGCGATCCGTCGCCAATGCTGAAACGAGCGACAGTCATTCCCGATTCCAACGGCGGCGAATTCTTGAAAGGGAGTTTGAACTGCACACGCGGTCCCCACACCTCGCGTACTTGCCGCAGAATTTCCACAGACGCAGAGGCAGGAGTAACCAAGAGGCCGCCGGATGCCGGTGCAGACGCCGAATGGTTTTGAATTCAGAGTTGACCTTCTCCTAGACCAGTTGCCATCCAAGGCAACCCAGTCTGTCCTGAAGAAGAGAATTCACACCCTTCCCAAGGGTGTTAGCACGTAAGTGAATGTAACGGATTCGATTGGAATTCGAACTCGGCTCTACGATTCCTCAGTCCGAGCCGTTATCCATTACTCCACCGTGCCTCCTCATATGCATAAAAGGTACTGAGAAGAACATACGGCGTATAACTCTTTTGGGGTTAAATTTTAAAAAAATTAATTATTTTACGAAAGTAGACAAAAAGGTTTGCATGTCACTATATATACACAAGCATATCTATCTATATATAAAAATAAACACGCTAAAATTCACCTTCATGCCTGCCGTGCGCCGACGGCTTAATAGTAGAAGTTCCGACTGACGCCAATTCAGTCGGGTTTCGATTCCAAGCTAGAGGCAACCGGACGTCTAGACACACTGATGAGCTGTGAAACAGCGAAACAGTCTGTCTGTGGATGACAAAAATATTGACTCCTGAAAAATTAATTTCGGTTGAGCTCTGTGAGTTTGTAAAACAGTGACTATTAAAGCTAATATAGCATGACTCTTCATATATATATATATATATATATATATATATATATATATATATATATATATATATATATGAATTTAAAAGTATAAAGTTTCAGCGTCACCTCTTCTTCATACTCATGTGTAGTTACATAAACGGAAACATCACTTTAGCCCGATTAAGTCCTAAAGGACGATAATTATTATCGGAAAAAATATCGATAAAAATTATTGGTCCTTGAGGATGATAGAGACCGATAATTTTTTTCAATTTGTCATTAATTTTAATATTTACGTACTTTTTTTTATATTTCGATACTTTTTCTTTGTTTTATTACTTTTTTGATTAAGCATCCCACACTGTGATAATAGAAGACCTGCCAAGTAATGGGAAATGACTCAAGAACCTGCACCCAAATTTAATTTGGATAATCTAACGATTAAGGCACTTTCTATAACCTTTCGTCTTAGAGAATTTATTTCTCTATCAATTAAAATAGAATTTCTAAAAATCAAAAATATGGTCAGATTCACTATAGGCAGCAATTAATGCGTTTCCCTCAAATTGTTCCGGTATATAAAAATGTATATATGATTTTCTCACGTATATACCGCGTGTAACAGCAAAATTGTCCAAATCGTGTAACAGCAATATTGTCTAATTGTTAGATTAAGCTTTCACATGTTGTATCTTAGAAATGATTAAAGATATCTTGTTGGAATTTTCCGATGATTTATAACACTACTGGGCTCTACATTGGGCAATAAAAATGCATAATTAATCTCCAAGCTTAACAGAAGAATCGTGATGAAATCGATCATGACATGTTTATCATTAATTAATCATAGCTAAGGATCGGAAGCTCATGAAATTTATATATATATTGTTGTGGTAGGATCCACCTAATTTGCATAGGTGACTACCGACTATATAAATATGGTTGGTACCGGAAGACGAGGAGGGGAATTACGAGATCCAACTAGAGACTCTGCCCGACTGCGACTTAGTCAACACATTCTCCAGGAACGTCTTCTCAGAAATATACAGAAATACTATATGTAAATATTGTGTACACTTTCTTGTTATAATACATTCTTGTTCTAAGTACATTTTGTGTTGCATTATTATTATTCCATGCATTAGTCAAGATTCAACAATGAGTCAAGACTCAACATATATATATATATATATATATATATATATATATATATATATATATATATATATATATATATTACTCCAGGACTATATATATATATATATATATATATATATATATATATATATATATTACTCCAGGACCATATATATATATATATATATATATATATATATATATATATATATATATATATATATATATATGGTCCTGGAGTAATATATATATATATATATATATATATATATATATATATATATATATATATATATATATATGGTCCTGGAGTAATATATATATATATATATATATATGGTCCTGGAGTAATATATATATATATATATATATATATATATATATATATATATATATATATATATATATATATATTACTCCAGGACCATTTTTCAACATATTTAAGATGATCTTCGCCCTCTCTAACCTTCAAACTCTCTGTCCTGGAGTAACGTAGTGCCTCACAGGTTTCACGTACGATTTAATTTTCAAGTTTTTTTTCACTCTTCTTTGGACAGTCATAACTGAAACCCATCTCTCACGTACCAAACGTCTTATGGATTGAGTTGGAACTTTTCAAATTTATATCTTTAGCTCTTAAGTTGAAATGATGATCCGTCTTGCTGTTGTGACCTCCTGATCTAGTTTTCC
>OZ038497.1:18608007-18643007 GCA_964036315.1 Acanthosepion esculentum | reverse complement strand
ATAAAAAGAATACCCTTTCCTACTAAATAATACCATTGATTTTATAGTCAAAATAAAAAGAATACCCTTTCCTACTAAATAATACCATTGATCTTATAGTCAAAATAAAAAGAATACCCTTTCCTACTAAATAATACCATTGATCTTATAGTAAAAATAAAAAGGATATCCTTTCCTATTTAATCATACCATTGATTTTACAGTAAAAAAATAAATGGATATCATTTCCTATTCAATCATATCATTGATCATATAGTCAAAATACAAAACGATATCCTTTCCTACCTAATCATACCATTGATTTCATAGTCAAAATAAAAAAGGATTTACTTTCTTACTAATGATACAATTAATCTTATAGTAAAAATAAAAAAGAATATCCTTTCCTACTCAATCATACCATTGATTTTATAGTAAAAAATAAATGGATATCATTTCCTATTCAATCATACCATTGATCTTATAGTGAAAATAAAAAAGGATATCCTTTCCTACCCATTCATACCGTTGATTTTATAGTCAAAATAAAAAAGAATTTCCTTTCCTTCTCAATCATACCATTGATCTTATAGTCAAGATAAAAAAGGATATTCTTTTATACTCAATGATACCATTGATCTTATAGACAAAATAAAAAAGGTTATCCTTTCCTAGTCAATCATACCATTAATTTTATAACCAAAATAAAAAATGACATCCTTTCCTATTCAATCATACCATTGATTTTATAGTCAAAATAAAAAGGATATCCTTTCCTACTCAATCATACCATTGATTTTACAGGCAAGAAATAAACGGATATCATTTCCTCTTCAATCATATCATTGATCATGTAGTCAAAATAAAAAATTATATCCTTTCCTACCCATTCATGCCATTGATCTTATAGTCAAAATATAAAAGCATATCCTTTCCTACTCAATCATACCACTGATCTTATAGTCAAAATAAAAAAGGATATTCTTTTATGCTCAATGATACCATTGATATTATAGCTAAATAAAAAAAGGATATCCTTCCTTACACAATCATACAATTGATCTTATAGTCAAAATAAAAAAGATATCCTTTCCTACTCAATCATACCATTGATTTTATAGTCAAAATAAAAAAGAATATCCCTTCCTACTCAATCATACCATTGATTTTATAGTCAAAATAAAAAAGAATATCCCTTCCGACTCATTCATACCATTGATTTTATAGACAAAATAAAAAAGAATATCCCTTCCTACTCATTCATACCATTGATTTTATAATCAAAATAAAAAAGAATATCCCTTCCTACTCATTCATACCATTGATTTTATAGTCAAACTAGAAAAGAATATCCCTTCCGACTCATTCATACCATTGATTTTATAGTCAAAATAAAAAAGAATATCCCTTCCTACTCATTCGTACAATTGATTTTATAGACAAAATAAAAAAGAATTTCCCTTCCTACTCATTCATACCATTGATTTTATAATCAAAATAAAAAAGAATATCCCTTCCTACTCATTCATACCATTGATTTTATAGTCAAACTAGAAAAGAATATCCCTTCCGACTCATTCATACCATTGATTTTATTGTCAAAATAAAAAAGAATATCCCTTCCTACTCATTCGTACAATTGATTTTATAGACAAAATAAAAAAGAATATCCCTTCCTACTCATTCATACCATTGATTTTATAATCAAAATAAAAAAGAATATCCCTTCCTACTCATTCATACCATTGATTTTATAGTCAAACTAGAAAAGAATATCCCTTCCGACTCATTCATACCATTGATTTTATAGTCAAAATAAAAAAGAATATCCCTTCCTACTCATTCATACCATTGATTTTATAATCAAAATAAAAAAGAATATCCCTTCCTACTCATTCATACCATTGATTTTATAGTCAAACTAGAAAAGAATATCCCTTCCGACTCATTAATACCATTGATTTTATAGTCAAAATAAAAAAGAATATCCCTTCCTACTCATTCATACCATTGATTTTATAATCAAAATAAAAAAGAATATCCCTTCCTACTCATTCATACCATTGATTTTATAGTCAAACTAGAAAAGAATATCCCTTCCGACTCATTCATACCATTGATTTTATAGTCAAAATAAAAAAGAATACCCCTTCCTACTCATTCATACCATTGATTTTATAGTCAAACTAGAAAAGAATATCCCTTCCGACTCATTCATACCATTGATTTTATAGTCAAAATAAAAAAGAATATCCCTTCCTACTCATTCATACCATTGATTTTATAATCAAAATAAAAAAGAATATCCCTTCCTACTCATTCATACCATTGATTTTATAGTCAAACTAGAAAAGAATATCCCTTCTGACTCATTCATACCATTGATTTTATAGTCAAAATAAAAAAGAATATCCCTTCCTACTCATTCATACCATTGATTTTATAATCAAAATAAAAAAGGATATCCCTTCCTACTCATTCATACCATTGATTTTATAGTCAAAATAAAAAAGAATATCCCTTCCTACACATTCATACCATTGATATTATAGTCAAAATAAAAAAGAATACCCCTTCCTACTCATTCATACCATTGATTTTATAGTCAAAATAAAAAAGAATACCCCTTCCTACTCATTCATACCATTGATTTTATAATCAAAATAAAGTCGATTACACAATTCATGACAATGATTTTTTGCAACTGACATCTTTTAGGTCTTCCATTTTGTTTCTTGATAAAATTCCGAAAGACCGAATAAAACAGATTCATTTTGTCTTCAGATTCCATATTCAATTGATTTTTATCTCGAAAATCTTATATTTACGTAGTTACTCAAATTATATTATCATCATTATTATATTTCGATTTCTCCTGTGGTTGCACTCCCTACCAAGTCTGTGAGAAGATCTATGGCAGGTAGTGGTAGGTTGCTATGGCTACATTTTAATATTTGTTTTTCTAATTCCCATATTAATTGTGACATGGACAAAGTTCTTAGTCTTTGGGCTGTACTTATCAAGACATTTTTTGTATTTCTCTTAAGCTTGGATTACCAGAAATTTTTTCAATGTGTTATTGTTTTCCATTTTTATCATTCCAAGCGCACCTACAGTGACTGGTAGTCTTCTTGTTTTCAATTTCCACAATTTTTTTCTATTCCAATTTCCAGGTCTTTATACTTGGATAGTTTTCAAATTCCTTGGTTGCTATGTGTCAGTCCTCTTGGCAAATCATATAAATTAGTAGGCAAGTTTTTTTCTTTTTGGTTGTTGACAATTATATCCGGCGTATTTGCTTCAATCTTCTTGTCTGTAAAGATGGTTTCATCCAATTGAATTGTGATGTCTTCTGTTTCTGTAACCGGTTCTGGGTGTTGTTCATACCAGTATCTGTCTATATTTCTGAGATGCGTTATTATGTACATTATTTACATTATTCGGACTATTGTCCTCATCTTTGTCGCCATATTTATTACAACGTTTCGGCTGTTGTATGCTCCGGCCTTCTTCCGGTGGTTGGAATGTCGAACTGAACCCTTTATTTCGCTCGCTGGGGTAGACTGTTCTAGTTCCACGTGTCATGTTTGCTGGATGTAAGTTATCAGTTATCTCCGGTTAATTTTTCCCTCGGAAAGTTCTCCACTGCCTTAACTGGGAATTGAACTCACACTATTTGGGTCCTGTCACTGGATCTAACCAACCCCTTTATCCACTGTGTCATGTGTCCTTGAGGAAATAAAGGGTTCAGTTCAACATTCCAACCACCTGAAGAAGGCCGGAGCGTACAACGACCGAAACGTTGTAATAAATACGGCGACAAAGATGAGGACAATAGTCCGAATAATGTAAATAATGTCCATAACAATGTTTGTTAACATCTTTTCCAGTGTTTGCACATTGCCCAGTGTAAATATTGTCCAAATCTGTCGTGACGCTTTTTATATTCATTTGGCGCAAGTCTAGAACATCCTGAGATTAGATGGCTTATGGTTTCCTGATATTTGTCACAAAACCTGCATTTTAAATCCAATTATTATTATTTCTTTTGATTACACGTGTGTGCTCATTCCTCTCCGGGTCCGCCCAGAGACCTAAGGTCAGAAATGGTAACATGAGATTTTCCACTAAAAAAACAAATTATGTCCGGCATATTTACTTTAGCTGAGATTTCCAAGGTTTATTTTCAGTATGTTGTTTTGTTCCTTTTTTATCATTCCAAGTGCACCTAAACTGATACCATTAAATTTCCACATTTTTTCTATTTCTATTTCCAGGTCTTCATATTTCGATATTTTTTCAAATTCCTTGGTTGCTATGTTACAGTCCGCTGGGCAAGCTATACAAATTAGTAAGCAATGTCTTTTTTCTTTTCGGTTTTTGACAATTATGTCCGGCCCATTTATGTCAATCTCCCTGTCTGTAAAGATGGTGTAATCTCAAAGCATTGTGATGTCTTCTCTATTTCTGTAACCGGTGCTGGGTGATGTTCATACCAGCGTTTATTAAAATCAAAGTGTTTGCACATTGCCCAGTGTAAATATTGTCCAAATCTGTCGTGACGTTTTTTATATTCATTTGGTGCAAGTACAGAACATCCTGAGATTAGATGGTCTATAGTTTCCTGATATTTAGCATAGAACCTGCCTGTTGGATGATTTTTGCGTGAAAGTTCCTAGTGAAAAGACTCTGGTCTTGCTCTGCGAGAATAAAGCCTTTCATTTCAGCCTTTAATCCAAAAACCCGTAACCAACGATGAGTGTTAACTTTATCAACATCGGATTTCTTAGCACGTTCTTGACCATGCAGAGGTTTGTCTTTCCAACGTTGTTTCATCTGTTCAAGAGATTTATCCTTGGAATTCTTTTTCATATTTCTTACTGAAACTGTTGCTTCTTGGTTTCTGTTTTGGTTTTCTACAGAATCTACTAAATGTAAATCTCGTTTGTATTTACAACCTTCTTTCATAATTTAATATTTTTTCTTTCTGTTTTCGTGTTGTTTGACGAATTGTATCATCCAGTCCTTTGTTGTTTCCCTGTATGTTAGTAAACCAATAGTTGTTGTCTTGTATGAGAATTCGAGCTGACTGAGACATCTTCCATCTTCTTCACGGGGTATGTATAGACGTTCTGCATCAGACATTGGATGTTATGCGTAGAACGAAGATTTCTTGTTTCAGAATCCATTCGTCTGATGTCATTTAGAGTCCAATTCAAGATGGTGAAACTATATTGAACCAATGGGATGGCAAGGCTATTAATAGTCACAATTCTGTTCTGAGAATTAAATTCAGTTCTTAACATCAGTCTCGCCCTTGTATAGTACTCTTTTCTCATTGTTTCTTTTATTTTATGGTGAGTTCCCTTACCTCTATTTACACTGAAGTACTCATAAACCCTGTTGCCCTAAATCTTTGATTGATACTCGAGACTCTAACCTAGTAGAGGAGGTTTCTTGTAGTGATCCTCATAAAATTGTGACTTTAGCACATTAATCCAAAGCCAATTCCATTCGACTGTTATTTTATTGTTTTCATGAGTCCTTCTCGCTTACTGTCATTCCTAGCATAGAACTTTAAATCATCCATGTAAAATAGATGACTTATTTTCTTTTGAGATATCTTATAGCCATATTCCGTCCTGTTAAGTTCGCTGGTTGATGCTATTAGGGATATACAAAATAGTAAGGGAGACAAAGAGTCACCTTAAAATATTCCTCTGTTGATGTTTATTTCACCAGACTTATAGATTCCATTCATATGCTTGTGGTGAAGTGTTCTTTTCCGTTTGATTAAATTGAAGATGACGGGTGATGCCTTGTATATACTTAAAAACGTTAAGATCCAGGAATGGGTTATACTATAGAATGCCTTACGGTAATCTATCCAAGCAGTACTGAAATTTGTTTTGTAGTCAAGAAGTTTTATAAGATCATCATATTAATAAGTCGTTGGTTTTACATCCGTGAGAGCCACGTTTTTGTTCAAGACGTAGTATGCCATTTTTTCTAAGGACACTATCTGTTTTATCAGAATAGATATCAACATTTTGTAAGTAGTGGGAAGACAAGTAATTGGTCTGTAGTTTTTTGGGGCATTTGTGTCACCATTCTTGAGTAGAAGGAAGGTAATTCCTTTGGTTATCCATGTGGGAATATTAGTAGAATCATTGACGATTCCTTGAAGTTCTTTGGTTAGTTTTTTTGTGTGCTGTATTTAGATAATAAAATCAAAAGTTAGGAATTTTATTTATTCCTGGTGATTTCCACTTGTGTGTTTTTTTAGTGCGTGTAGAATGAAAAAATCATATATTCGTAAACTATTGGTTAAAGAAACTATTTTTAAACATAAATAACAAATTCTTGATTATTGCACCGCTGATCTTCCGTATTTCTTTATGTTTTATTTTTAATTTAACGTGCTCTTTTTCGGAGATGGGGTAGAATTACAGTGTTTCTAATTTGTCCTTTGACCTCACAGACTGCAGTGTTTAAATAAAATGTTATTTTCATTTTGTTTTCTGTAAAAGATAAACATTATTTTTTTTTAAATTCAGTTAATTGGTTTTTAAATTTACTAATATACTTCGAAACACATCATATTAAATAGCTCTGCTATTTTACACTGAGCACTGTTTATTCTTACACTATATGTATTTGTATACGATCGCTCGCTCGCTCGCATAGCTACGTAACAAATATTAGATTTTCAAAAATAGATTTAAATTTGTTGTTTACATATTTCGTATGCAATGAGTGACAAAAACGTATCAATGCCTAAATAGTATAAGGAAATTAATTTTTCTTTTAATTCAGATTAGCTTTCGGCGATTATCTTTCAAGCAGGACCGAAATTGAAGTTCAAAGAAGGAATTTCAGTTATTTAAAATAAGGTTTTCTGATTTTTTTAGAAAATCCATGGCGGTACCAATCGTAAACGATCGACGTTGCTTGGCGCAAACCTTAAAACCCACCTTACTTCAGGTTTCTTCATATAATATAAAATCGGGTCTTATGGGATACTAGGAAGCTCCAACTCTGAAATATATCGGATACGTAACTATCAGTTTTAGAAACCGATTTTAACGTTCACCTACTTCACGGGTGTTCAATTTACTAAGAATTTGTATTGCAGACAGAGCATACCACTAAACACCTGAAGTACTCGACAGAAATAAACCGTTCGCTGATTGTACGATTTTTATGGCCACGAATTAACCTGATTCGAGGTTGTTTTGAGAATAAAAACTTTATTTAAGACCCTATTTCTGTCTACCTTTTTTCCCTATAGTATAGTATCAACATAGTTTTGTTTAACTTTCCGGACATATATTGAAAAAAGGTTCTTTTTTTTAGTTTTTAACCATATAAAGATGGACGTTAAAGGATACTCCGAAAACTAAGCTGTGCAATATATCGAATAAGCGACCCTCTATATAAAGCTAAGATTGAAATTTTTTTTAAGCGATTCACCCCAAGCAAGGCGGGAAGCCACTAGCACGTAAGGGGTTACAGAGGTTTGGAGGAAAGGATGAAGAGAAGGATAGGGGATAGATCAAGGCATCTGGAGACGTCGATTGACATTACATTTGAATAGTTGGAGATTATAGCTATCAGGGAAACAGGAAAAGGGGAGGGAGTTCCACAGGCGAGAGGTGTGAGACATGAAGCTATTGGAGTAGAAGAGACGGCTACATTTAACAGTTTAGATAGTGAAAGGTTGTGAGCGAGATGCCAGCCTAGTAGAATGCTTAAATTCACGAAGTCTGGAAACCAGCGAAAGCAGCTCCTCGGAGCAGTTACCATGAAAGTATTTGTAAAAAAAAGACAGAGAGAGGCGACAGCACGTCTGTGAGAGGGCGACTACAGACGAGATGTCAGATCACGGTCAATTGCATTGCATATCCGTCTCTGGATTTTATCAAGAACCTTGAGACAAACAGAGGGGGATCCAGACCATATATGGCAGCAATGTATGGGTTGATTTTGTAGATTCGAAGGGTCGACTCCGGCGATAAAAATTTCCTAGAGGGGCACAGAGAGCCAACTTTCCTTGCGGTGGACGAAGCTATTGACTCAATGTATTTGTTCCATCTCAGGTCAGCAGTCAATGTGAGACCGAGCAGACGCAAATAACTCCTGGAGTTGAGCGTCAGACATTCTAATGGGATGCAGGGAAGGATCCTTGTGGTGATTAACAGAGAGCAGTTTTGTTTTTGAGGCATTAAAGTTAACCAGCCAATTCCTGCCCCAGTGCACAACCGATTGGAGGTCCTTTTCGAGACAAAGGGCCAGGTTAGTTTTGTCAGCGACACTAGATTTGTTTTTAAGACAGGAGTAAATAGTAGTGTCGTCCGCATAGATGCCTACTTGGGAACTATAGGAAGATCGTTAATGAAGATAAGGAACAGAGTAGGGCCTAGGATAGAGTCTTGGGGAACAGCTGCGTTCGTGGGATAGGAGCTGGAGGATAATCCGTTGAGAACGACCTTCAATAAACGGTTTGATAGAAATGATTGTATTAAGTCAAAGAATCGACCAGGAATCATGTCTTAACCTCTGTAACCCACGCCGAGCAATTTACTTTATACTTCCAATTATAAGGATTATGAAATTAAAGTTTAACTTTTTATAAAGAATTGATTTTTAAAGATTTTACTGGACTCAATATTTAAATTTAATTGTTATTGATTTTTATCTATTTATTTTTAAATTGTAATTACATATTTGAATATATTTTGTTTTATTTATAATCGATACATTTAAAAATTTAAATACTTCATATTTAAGTTTATTTGAATTTAATTTACTTGTGAGTGTCATGTTTGCCTTTGTTTTGTTTTTTGATTGACAGTATAATGATAAGTTTGCATTTGCATTTTGAAAGAACGTTTCACTACCAGATGTTTGGTTTGGTTTGGTTTGGTTCGGTTCGTTTTAGTTTGGTTTGGTTTGGTTTATTTAGCGCCAAATCAAACCGTATGGGTCACTCAATACCTGAATCTAAATATGAAAATTTAACTTTTATAATTAATTCAACAAAATTATATTATTTGATGATTAAATTATAATTGCCTGAATTTTTCCACAAATAATCTTAGAAAATCAAACAAAGAATGAAAACTTGTTTTACTTTACAAGAAATGAGATTAATCATAGCAAATTGTTTTAAACGTTTCTGTTTATATTTTTGACAAGGCATGGCTTGTTTTTAATTTTTCTATAAAATTGTATTGCTGATCACTTTACTACAAATTTATAATTTCCCAGCGTTTTGATCTTTGGTGGGGATTCACTATTTGCCCATAGCTGGGTCCCTAGTCGGTACTACTACACCGGCTCAGGGTGAATCTGCACAGCGATTAAAAGGTGGTCCCACGCTCCTCAAAACAGCCAATATTCCAATTAGAGGCCTGGATACAGGATGTAGTTTTTCTTCCTACCCACGACTATCAGATGTGGTATTTATCTTTGCACCAAAGCACACAAAGGAACATGCACTACGAATGTCTTCTATGAATTTGACCAAAATATAGTATTGAAAAAGTAATTAATGTGTACATTGATGTTCACGACTAATTCGATGGCGGCACTCTCGAGGACTTTTTTATTTTGGATAATGTTATTTTATTGCGGTCGTATATGAAGATTATATATATATATATATATATATATATATATATATATATATATATATATATATATATATATATATATATATATATATAAGATTGTTTATTAAGATAAGATTGTATATAAGATTATATGTATATTATAAATTAACTGATTTAAAATATGGTTTCTTCAAATTTAATTAAATTATAATATATATATATATATATATATATATATTAAGATTGTTTATTAAGATAAAATTGTATATAAGATTATATATATTATAAAATAACTGATTTAAAATAGTGTTTCTTCAAATTTAATTAAATTATAATATATATATATATATATATATATATATATATATAAATACTTTTATATTTACACACGCTCTATCTCTGATATTGAGCACTTTACCCCATAAATATAGCACACTTTAAGACTATATTTCTGTATATATATACATATATATATATATATATATATATATATATATATATATATTTGAATTGGACAATGTCTGACAATTTATTTTAAAGACATTTATGATATGTTTAACGTTCTTTTTTTATAGATACAAGTATTTAAGCAAATGCTCTGTTTTATAATAAACAGTATTAAATAACATTTACCGGTCTGAATGTCGGAGAACGAAAATTTTCTATGAAAATTTCTCGGACATTCAGGCCGGTAAATATTATTTAATACTGTTTATTATAAAACAGAGCATTTGCTTAAATACTTGTATCTATAAAAAGAACGTTAAACATCATATATATATATATATATATATATATATATATATATATATATATATATATATATATATATGAAGAAATATAGTCTTAAAGTGTGCTATATTTATGGGATAAAGTGCTCAATATCAGAAATAGAGCGTGTGTAAATATAAAAGTGAACATAGAAGTCAATACTTAGAGGCGAAAATTGAAAAATAATAGCACTCGTGGCCTGACAATTGCATCTAGCATGAAACAGACTGTCGCCTCTAAGTGCTGACTTCCATGTCCACTTTTATATTTACACACGCTCTATCTCTGATATTGAGCACTTTACCCCATAAATATAGCACACTTTAAGACTATATTTCTGCATATATATATATATATATATATATATATATATATATATATATATATATATATATATATATATATATATTATAAATTAACTGATTTAAGATATGGTTTCTCCAAATTTAATTAAATTATAATATATGCATATATATATATATGTGTGTGTGTGTGTGTGTGTGTGTGTGTGTGTATACACGACCGCAACAAAAATAACAACATTATCCGCAATAATAAATTCAACAAAATCAGATAAATAATGCTACCTACCAATTTTATAAGAGCCACTATCCAAAATACATTATCCCATTTAAACAAAAAGCAAAAAGTTACAACCACATCCAAAACCATCATTGACATAATCAGATCTAAAACACCCACATCAATAATAGTTCAGAAGCTGGAATATATAAAATAAATTGCCTAGAATGTTCGTCACAATACATTGGGGAAACATGGAGAAAATTTAAAAATGAAGTGTCTATGAACACAAAATAGACCTTATAAATAAAAAGTTATCAAACGCACGAGTCATACAAATAAATAAATTCGAACACAATTTTGATCTAAAAATGTCACTTTTATCAAAAGAGAAAGTAATTTACTTATAAGGAAAATCGCCGAGAATGCCGCCATTGAATATTATCAAAATATCAATCTACGTCCCGGTTTTTTTCCCAATCTCAGCTTACCTGAAGGAATTACGACATTGCCAAGCCAACATGCACAACAAGTTTGTTGAAAAATCAAAGGAAAACGGCTGAATCTATCTTTTGAAGATGTATTACTCAAACGTCCGTCTCATATTTCAATCCAAGAAACTTTTTTCTTTTTTTCTTTTTCGATGATACTAAATGACATATTCTAACGTCTAAATGTCTAGATGTTTCAGTTAACCTGTTATTGAGCGTCTTTAAATTTCAATAATTTTTTCGAAGATTCAATATGACGTTAATCTATGATTTAACGCCTAAATCTTTTCAGTTAATTTGTATATTTATGAGCGTTCTTAAATTTGGAAATTTTGAGTAACTGTCAAATATATACTTCGTGTAAAATACAATCATCATATATGCCTTGATAAAGTCTGTCGAATGATGAAACGCGTCAGTTAAACAAAGCATTGTCTTTTCATTCATTTATTCATATATATATATATATATATATATATATATATATATATATATATATATGTCGGAATAAGATTTCAACTAGGAACTAATTTCAACTCGATTTAAAAACCTTAGCCCTAACCCTTACTTCCGAGTTGAAAGTAGTTCCAAGTTGAAATCAAATCCGAGTTGAAATTAATTCCGAGTTGAAATTAATTTTGGCGTATGTTATCACTGGTATTGAAAATGGAAGCATTTCAAAGTGACAACATATGGAACGGTTAAACAGAAAAAAAGCATGTACTGAATACTGATATCTGTTGTTATTTATTTATATGCATTTTAAGCAATTTTATAGAGGTTTTCTTTTGTTTACCGCAGGAGTTGGTGACATTTTTTTGTGCCATCACCCACTTTCACATGGAAATTTTTCATCAGCCTACCTGTATATTAAATATTCAAAAACATACAAAATTGTTTGACAAATGTTTGGTTTGGTTTTGTTTGTTTTACGGCATATCAACCTCAATGGGTTATTTAATGCCGACATGTTTTTTTTATTAATGGTAATATTTTTTAATCAAAAAGTATTTCTGGTAATATTTTTTTCAAAAAATGTATTGTTGGTAAGATATTTTTTTGTCCAAATAGTATTTCTGGTAATATTTTTTTCCAAAAAGTATTTCTGTTAATATTTTTTCCAAAAATGTATTGTTGGTAAATATTTTTTCAAAAATGTATTGCTGGTAATAATATCTTGTTGGTAATAATTTTTTCTTAAAAAATTATTGCTTGTAAGAATTTTTTTACAAAAGTGCATTGCTGGTATTAAAACCTATTTTTACACTTTCATAGTGTTTTTACCCCAGTTTGGAGGTTAACTATTTGCCCATAGCTGGGAGCCTAAGAGGTGCTACCAACCAGAGTCAGGGTGGATCTGGGAACACCAGCAATTAAGAGGTGGTGCTATGTTCCTGAGAACCTCCTGATCAGAGGCCTTGCTGTCGGATGTAGTTTATCGTCATACTCAGGACGCGGATGTTGTTTACCGTCATGACCAGGACGGGGCAAGTGTTTGTTACTGGTTCGTAACCGACTTTAGGATGTAACAGAAGCAAAATCGATCATTGAAAACTATAAATATAATTGAATTTTATCAAGTTTAGGGTTAGGGTTAGGGTTAGGGTTACGTAGCAAATGTTGACAAATGTTAAACAATTTTCGTTCATAATTATGAAATTGAAAAGTATATACATGATTAGGAAGTAGTATTTTTTTTTGTTATTTTTAAAACTGAAGAACTATTTGAATGCTAATTTCTCTTCTCAAAACTATAAAATTACCAAAATTTGCTTGTTTACGGGGTATATTTATATCTCATCTAGGAATGTGACCCAGTTATTTACATTTATTCTCTTGTTATTGTACATACGTTTTTTTTTACAGCAAGATTCACTCTGTATAATGCTCGTGGGGGGATCAGTCGTGGGATAGGGTTTCGTTAAGGAGTAGTGTATACAGGAGGGGAAAATAACGGTTAACTCTAAATTTGAACAGGCTAAGATTGTAGTGATCGGGGAAACATCCTCTCGGGAGACGATTCCACAGTGTAGTGGCTCACGGGAAGAATCTGTTCGAGTAGAACTTACTTCTCACCGATGGAATACGGAGGGAATGTGGGTGCTTTCATACGATGTAAGTGGCATGACGCGTTTCTAGCCGTAAAAGTTAGACCTATATCTTCTTTAAATATTAGTTTTCTGGTAACATATATGGAAATAAATTTTTAATACACCAACATCCTTTATCCCCAACAAAATTCGGTGACCATTTCTATTATTTCACCCCAAATAACGTAAAGTTACTTATCGCAAATATTAATTCACTCCAAGAACTTATGGATTTTAAATCAAAGTTGTTGTTTGTTTTTTTTATTAAACTTTTCATGCGTTTTTGAAATTATAAATTTTAAATCAAAATTTGTTTAGCTTGCTCGCAAACAACTCCAAGCTTCAGAATGAAAAATTACCAAACATCATAAAGTTATTAACATTTCGTAAGTTCGGATCCTATTCGAGGTACTTATGAATAATTATTTACAATTAAAAAAAATGTTTTGGGCTTGTTTATTGGAATGAGCGCGAACGTAGACCCCCACACTTAGAAATAGCATACTCGAGTCGCCTACATTTGGGGTGATCGCAAAGGTCAACCCAGCCGGAGTGCAATGTAACGGCCTCACTCTGGGAGAAGTTGGTGTGAATTTTTGTAAATATAAATTCTTTTTATTTTGGGGTGAATTAATATTTCTGGGGTAGAATTAACAGGAAAGATAAATAGTAGAGCAACCTCACAAAACACATGGCCTTAAGATCGCGTCCACGTTTGAAACAGACAGTCGCTAGTCGGTGTTGCTGTCAGAGACCACTTATATATATATATATACATATATATATATATATATATATCTGTGTGTGTGTGTGTGTGTTGCGTGTGTGTGTATTGCACACGTACGCTGGTTGGCTTTTGCGTATTTGCGTGTGCCGATGTAGATGTATAGAGGAATCAATTTGAAGAAAATCTATTTGTAACACTCAAATTAATTTTCGTCATGAGACTGGCATTTAAAGAATTCGAAGAAGTCCTTGGAATCATTTTTTTCCATTTTTCCTTTTCTGTCTTTGCTTTTATTTTTTTTTATTTTTTGTTTAAATTCATCAGCATCAAGAATTTTATTTCACTTATCTAACCGAGATATTATCTTCTTAGAGTGTTCAGTTTACTAACACAACGAAAAATCTCTTTTCGCCCCTACACCTCGTCGCCATTGGCCGTAAACACGTCTTCCGTGTAATCTTCACTATACTGGGAATATGCATTTATATATTAAGAGAAATATAACAAGAGAGAGAGAGAGAGAGAAGTGCATCCGTTTGACGGATGCACTGCAAACATATTGAATATTTCAATATATAATAATATTCTATCTACATTGATCTGACTGCATATATATATATATATATATATATATATATATATATATATATATGAGATCAAATATGGATTGGAATCCGACAGAAGGATGAGATAAAGAACAAATAGGAAACTTTTATAAATGTTTCCCTTTTATTGAAGCTTCATCATAGAATGATATATGGAGAAAAAGAAGAAACAAAATTGGGAATCTATATTACATTCTGATATAAACAATATAAAAGTAAAAATACCAGAATTTCTTTCTTATATATATATATATATATATATATATATATATATATATATATATATATATATATATATATATATATGTATATATAATGTGTGTGTGTGGTTGTGTGTGAGAATTATGAAATGGATTATGCCCGACAATTATTTAACATATTTTAATAGATACAATTTATTTAAGCACGTCATGACGGTTCTGTATAGGATACAGGTTCGATTCCTGTCGGAGGGCGAATATTTTCTATGAAAATTTCTCGGACATTCAGGCCGGTAAATGTAATTAATACTTTTTAATTAAATACCTGAGCATTTACTGAAATAAATTGTATTTATTAAAATAACCTATAAGCAGAAATATATATATATATATATATATATATATATATATATATATATATATATATATATATATATATATATATATATATATATCCTCTTTCACTCCTATCTGCTCTCGCTCCAAATCTTCTGTAACCCCTTGCGTGCCTGTGGCTTCCAGCCTTGCTTGGAGTGAAAAGCTAAATATATATATATCTATAAAAATGTAAAAGTGAACATTGAAATCAACACTTAGTGGCGACAGTCTGTTTCAAGCTAGACGCAATCGTCAAGCCACGATTGCGTCTAGCATGAAACAGACTGTCAATTCTAAGTTTTGATTTCAATGTTCACTTTTATATTTACACACGGTCTATCTCTTATATTGAGTACTTTATCCCATAAATATAGCACACTTTAAGACTATATTTCTTCATATATATATATATATATATATATATATATATATATATATATATATATATATATATTGCCAGCATGTTTTCATTAAGACATGACTCATTGAATAATTTAAGTTTTTTCATTAAAAGTTTTGTCTACTTATTTTCAATAGGATCCTCTCATATTCAAGGACAAGCTTCTTACTATCCTTATTAAAGGAAGAGAGAAAATTACCATGCTAATACATATTGATTTATTACGACTACTTTCGACATGAGCACAATGTCATCATCAGGGTGTTGTTTTTTCTAAGAGAAACATTGCTGTGTTCATTTTCTCTTCAAAAAACAACACCCTTGAAAAATGACATTAAAAAATGTAAATCGAAAAATTCTAGTGCAATATTGCTTTTTACGTTATAAACATTCGCACCTTACAACGTTTCTAAGATAATACGTATTTTAAATTTGTTTGGAAGATAAGTCTTCACAAACACACCCACACACAGAGACGAACACGTACATACACACACATATATATATATATATATATGTGTGTGTGTATATATATATATATATATATATATATATATATATATATATATATATATATGTATATGAATGATAAAGTTTTCAAATGGAAAACTTATCTATATTATTTATATTGTCTTTTTACAGATATACTCTAACTGAAATGTTTACATATTCACATACACACACAAGTATATATAATATAATATATATTAGTAGTAGTAGTAGTAGTAAAAGTCTTATAAGTATAAGAAACTATACTCGTTCGGAAAACCTTCGTTGTCTTGATTTGCAAAATAATCAAGCCAATACCAAAGGAAAAAAAGGTATAAAAAACGAAAGAACCAAGAACATGTACGTTAGCTGAAAATAATCGTCTATCATGCAAGTCCAAAGCCCAAAGAAGAAAACCCCGATACGAGTCCACAAAATAACTAAATAAAGTGCTCAATACAATAAGTAGAGCAGACCTAATTAAACCTAGAGAGCCACACAAACCTACCAAGGTTTCACCCATCGGATCGTCAGGGAAGGCTGGCTAAAAAGGTAAAAACAGAACGGAATACTTATAGTCAATAAAAAAAAAGCCATAACCACGTGACCAAATAAAAAAACAAACAAACAACGGGGAGAGGCGTGGGGAGAACCATTTATTCGAAAGAAAATGGCGAAAGAGGGAGGGGGGGTTTAGAGAGAAACACGGACAACAGGGGCTAAAACCATTTATTCAATTGAAGAGGAAAAGAAACGAAAATACCGACGTTTTCTATGTCTACATTTGTGTGAATTTCCGTTTTAGAATTTAATAAATGATCAGGTTCCCTATATAAAGCTATAGCAATTTTTTCCTTTAGACATATATATGCAAGTTTCATTAAAAAAAACGACTGATAAATTCCTGTGGTTAAAATGTGAACATTATTAATAAAAAAGAAAAAGCCAACACCCAATAATATCAACTACAAACACGGCCATAAATGGCTGACCGTGTTTGGAAAATAGAAGATTCCTATAATTCTAGATCTCTATCTATAAAAGGCAGGATGTGTGTGTGTGTGTAACGAATGCACGGCCGCAATTTTCGACGGATTTGCACCAAAATTTACCTGCACATGCTCGAAGTTAGCAGCAAGTCCAAGACCGACATTGCATTTACCAACTCCCATCGATAGTGGAAATAATCGATTTTTTCATGCTTCTACGGCAGTTTTCATGTAGTTTGCAGCCATTTTCTACTGGCCAGAGTGAGAGCCTATAGCTGGCTGCCACGAATAGGCAGGAAGATTCTATTGGACAGCGTGAGAGCCAACAGCTGACTGACACGAATGTTAACTAGCATGCTAGCATGCAAAAAAAAATCGATAGCTGCATTCGTCACAAGTGGGAAAAATTTAAATCTGCATGGCACTTTACTCCAATTGGCTCATTCGCTTGCTTAAACTCAACGTTGATTCTGATTCCGCAGAACTGGGTTGGGTGTGAAAAAGTATTTGTTGCTAACATTCTTTTTTCATTCGGTTTTTCCAGTTATGTGTCCTTTTTTAAAGCTGATCGTTTTGTCTTCATTTTGTTTAGTTCTTTTTTCGTAACAGATTTAATGTTTAGTATAGAGCTTAGAAAAAATTCGCAGTGTGAGATAGGCAAGAAGTGGGGCATGTCGCAACATCAGCACGGCAAAGGGCACTCCTTTAAAGGCAAGGAAGGGCAAAAATATTTTAAGTCAAGTGATAGCGATTGCTGTATGAGTCGTAAGATTTTTTAATCAAGCGCCGGGCAACGCCGGGTCATGCTGCTAGTACATACATAAATCAATCGATCCATTCAGTTAAAAGTAAAAATAAAATTCGTCTTTGATAATGGTTAAAGTGTAGATGAAAGCTCTTGGATATATAAAACTTTTAGACATTTTTTAAATAAATACTTTTTTTTTTGTGCATTTTAATTTTTCTTACTTTGTTCTCTGCACGTTAATATAATTTAAATAAGGTGTACTTCGGCTGGAAGAATTCTTTCAATCCGTCAAACTGGAATTCGTTTTTTTTTATATCCACGTTTGCTGGAAATAACTTCAAGTCACTAATGAATTAACCGAAAACTGTTGCATGTACACGCACAAACCCCTTCACTAGATTTGATCACTGGTAGGTTTCATACATTTTAGTCTAATTAACCATCTACCAATCTAGGAAGCCGAAACTATTTCATCCGTCAGTACAAAATGTCCATTTTCTTTTAAAGTTACCTAAAATTTTAAATACGCCAGCACCGAGATTACCATTAGCCAGAAAGTTAGATTAGACAAAACGAGTGAGCATGTTATTATTTTATTTCCTTTCATTTCTGGTGTGTAAAGATTTCTTTCCGGGTCCCGCCCAGAGACCTAAGGTTAGAAAATGGATCATGACATTTTCCACTGACTAATTAAAAAAAAATAGACCACAAATATATTTTACATAGATAAAGCCCTTCGTAATGTGTGGACTGTACTCGTGAGAACAATTTTTGTATTTCTTTGAGGCATAGTCTTCCACGAATCCCTTCAATTAGTCTACTGGTATCTTTTCCAACCTATTCGAGGGCTCAGACTACAACAGGGATTGTTGATGTTCCCATGTGCCACATTTTTGAGATTTCGATATCAGGGTCCTTGTATTTTGATAGCTCATTATTATTATTATTATTATTATTATTATTATTATTATTATTATTATTTTATATCCTTTGATTTCTGGTGTTTACTCATTTCATTCCGGGTTCCAACCAGGGGCCTAAGGTCAGAAATGGCATCATGACATTATCCATTAAACATTTTTTTTTTAAATCACCCAATACCTAAGACGACACACATTTTACATAGATTAAGCCCTTTGTAAAGTACGAGCTGTACTTGTGAGTACGATTTTTTGTATTTCTTGTATTTTAAGTCTTGGGCTACCAGGGATCCCTTCAATGAGTCTATCAGACCGTTTTTCAATCAACCCGAGTGCTCCAACTACAACTGGAATTATTGATGTCCTCTTGTGCCCCATATTTGAGATTTCGATTTCAAGATCCTTGTATTTTGAAAGTTTTTTTAAGACCTTCCAAGATACATTGCAGTCGGTAGCGACTGCCATGTCAATAAGAAGGTACTTTTTGGTTTTTGCGGTCTCTGATCAGGATGTCTGGGCGATTGCCTTTGATTCTTCTGTCTGTCTGTATTCTGTTGTTCCATAAAATAGTTACAGGTTCTATCTCTGTTTGCATAATTTAGGTCTAATGTAGTCTTCCAGTTTTACATGCTCTCCGTTATGAATTTGACCGTTGTGGAACAAGCTATGCATATTTTTCAGGCTCTTCTCTATCCATGTGTGTGATACACTGTCGAACGCCTTTCCTTAGTCGATGCATGCTATCGATAAATTTCTTTATTGATAATTAGTTGACCTTTGCACCCGTAACTTCTTCTTTTACATCCTTTCTGTTCTGCTGGGGGTTAATTGGGAAGTTCTATGGCCTCTAGGTTATTATTATTATTATTATTATTATTATTATTATTATTATTATTATTATTATTATTTTATTTCCTTTGATTTCTGGTATGTACTCATTTCTTTCTGAGTCCTGCCCAGAGACCTAATGTCAGAAATGGCATTTTCCATTGAGAAATTAAAAAAAAAACAAAAAACAAACAAACACATATTTTACATAGATAAAGCTCTTCGTAAGTTGTAGACTGTACTCGTGAGAACAATTTTTTTTGTATTTCTTTAAGGAATGGACTTCCAGGAATCCCTTCAACGAGTCTACTTGAGTCTTTTCCAAACAATTCAAGGGCTCTAAATACAACAGGGATTGTTAATGTTCCCATGTGCCACATTTTTGAGATTTCGATTTCAAGGAACTTTGACAGCTTTTTGAAGATCTTCAAAGATACATTGCAGTCTGCAAGGACTGCCATATATCAATAAGGAGGAACATTTTGTCTTTGCTGTCTCTGATCGCGATGTCTGGGCGATTAGCTTTGATTGTTCTGTCTGTGTTTATTGTAAAGTCCCATAAAATAGTTACATGTTCTGTCTTCGCAACCGGGTCTGAGTGCTGTTCATACCAATTTCTTAAAGTTTCCTTCCCGTAAAAGTTGCATATATCCCAATTCAGGTATTGGTTCACTCTGTCATGCCGGGGTTTATATTCAGTGGGTGCCAATACCGTGCAACCTGATACAAGATGGTCAATTGTTTCTTGATATTTATCACAGAATCTCTTTTCGAGGTCAACACAATTTTTCAGTATGTGTGCTTGGCAATTTCTAGTTAGCAAGCATTGGTCCTGTGAAGAAAGAAAAAAGCAAATTATTATTATTATTATTATTATTATTATAGAACCCTTCAGGAAGACATGCTACCTTTGATGACACGAGGCTGAGACCAAACTTTTGACCGATAGTGTATTTTTTTATTTACTTTTTTATTTCAGTTCAACTAGTAAAAGTACCAAGAGCCACTCAAACAGAAGGTTACTGAGTTAGATTGTTACAAAGGCGTAACTGGGCGGAGAAGAAAGAACTGCATATTATGAGTAGAAGTAGGATAGATTTCGGTTGACACTAGACTTGAAGACGTTAAGAGTGTAGTGGTCACACATAAACTCTCTCTCTCTCTCTCTCTCTCTCTCACACACACACACACACACACACACACACACACACATATATATATATATTTAAATACATATATATATATTTAAAATGAAGATGGTTAGCGTGTGCTTTTTAAAATACGTATATTTAATAGGTCTGTTAATGAAATTTGAGCAATAAAATTTATTTCACGTCTTGTTGAAAAAGGACACAGGCGTGTCCGGAAATTCCGACTTTAAACTCTTTCACTTCGTGCTTCAGTTTAGTAAAAAGGCTAATATATAATAGATATCATTAATCTTATTACCAATATTGTTAGAATATTGGAGTATTTTTATACCTCAAATTTCATTAACCGGCCTATTAAATCTACACACACGCACAATCTCACAATATATAAATACACACATACACACACAAACTCACACACACACACACATATATATATATATATATATATATATATATATATATATATATATATATATATATATATATATGAACATATATAGGTTTAAGGTGTGGTATATTTATGGGATAAATTGCTCAATATCAGAGATGGAGCGTATGTAAATATAAATATATAAATGAACATTGAATCTATTCTGGCGGTTATATAATAAATAATATGCTGTTTTTCTCCATCTAATTTATACCTCGGGCAGTATTTTGTGACCTTTGGTGTATTATCAACCTATTCTAGCGGTTATATAATAACCGCCAGAATGGACTACCCACAATGCACCACTGACCCATCTATATAAATAGTCGAGGAAAAATCCAATATTCGCGGCCCGACGATTGCGCCTTGCATGAAACAGCCTGTCGCCTCTGAGTGTTGACTCCAATGTTCACTTTTATATATATATATATATATATGATAGAAATTGTAAGGAGGATTTGATAATTATAATTAAGTAATTCATTGAGTCCGAAAGAAACCTCAACAGAATGCAGGAAGCACTGGACAGCCGTTTCGTCCTATATTTGGGACTCATCAGCAGAATTGAAACTCTGACAGTTAGGTCGTCAAGCAAACATCATACCAATTCTGCCAATGGGCCTCGGTGACGAAGAGATAGCAAATCAGACTCAATATAGTGCCGCTCGCTCACATATTCCATGATGGAACTCAACTGAAGTTCTCTGTAACCATAGGACTGTGCCTCCAGGAGCCATGACTACTATGACCAAGCCGCTCAAACTGAAGCATTAGAAGCCGGATCGAGCAATGAAATACACATGATAGAAATTGTTAGGAGGATTTGATAATTATAATTAAGTAATTCATTGAGTCTGAAAGAAACCTCAACCGAATGCAGAAAACACTGGACGGCCGTTTCGTCATATATTTGGGACTCATCAGCAGTGCGCATCCACTACCGAGAATTGAAAATTGTTGGAACAGTTGGTATGGTGTTTGCTTGACAACCTAACTGTTTGCAGTATCTCCTTTAGTTAAGATCAACGTGTAGATTCTCTTTTCTTTTATTGCTATTATTTCAGCGTAGTAAGCCAAAAACTACAAAAGAGAACCTTCCAGCAATACCCATTTGCATAATGCCCAAACCCGTCGTATATTGGGTAATATTCATGCCAGGATTTTATAAGACATTTTCGGCAGTCAAAAAAAAAAACGATAGGGGGCTTAGATTGAGTTTTTGGAGTTGCAAACACATTGATATGTCATTTAAGAAATTAAATTGTGTCAATTGCATGTCTTAAGTTCTTTAAGCTTTACATAGAACACACCTATCAAAGCATTCTTTAAAAAGTTCATAAGCAATATCCCTGTCATTGGAAATGCTAAATAGTCTATAAAAAATGGGGTTAGTTTAATCTGCTCCCTGCCACGAATGAGATTATTCCTCTTAGCAATCCACCAAATTTGTGTCACGGACGAAAATATTAGTTTCCCGACAGTGTTGTTCTTTTTCAAGATGGCCGCATCCAGCTGTATAAAAAAATAAAATATTAATATTTACTTCGGTGATATGATAAGCACCGAACGTTTACACAAGTTTGTGGATTTCTGTTTGAAAAAATATTTAATTCTCGTTTAATAATTTTTTTTTCACTGATCCAAGTGTTCGGATTATTATGGGAACCACGACATCGTTTATAATTCCAATGTCCTTTGTTTTTCGAGCAAAGTTCTGGTATGGTTAAATTAGTCTTCTTCATTTTTTTCTTACGTTCTCCAATGGTTTATTGCTATTGATCCTGTGACCGATTTACTGAATGTTTATACTAGTTTATAGATCCCGGTTTTTCGATGGTTCATACTTGTTTCATAATGAAGTATTTCGACTTTTTGAAATTGCCTGACAAAAGAGAAAATACGATACAGGAGTTACAACATTGAAACAAACAAACAAACAAAAAAAAACAAACACCAAAACAATAAAAACAGAAAATAATAACACAAAAAACATCATCAAACAAACTTTGCAGCATACCAGTTATTAAGCTGTCTATTGCGAAACGCATTGTAAAATTGACAATGGCAATTGCACAGCCAGAATTTGTGAATTTGTGAAGAGGACGTCGAACATCGTAATGAACATCCATAATATTGCCCAGTTCGTTCCGCCGCTATTTCTGCAGCAATAAGGCGAAAGCAGAATAATTCCTGCCAACATGACACCTGTATACTTTAAATTACGTACTACTTTAATCATGGCTCCAGTAGAGTAATGACCGTCTACAATTCGCCCGTACTATTCTAATAGTGGTTTGGTTTTGGTTTGGTTTGTTTTACGGCAGATTAACCTTAATGGATTATTTAATGCCGACAAGATTTTTATTACTGGTAATATTTTTTTCAAAAATGTATTGCTGGTTTTAAAACCTATTTTTACACTTTCATAGTGTTTTGACCCCAGTTTGGGGGTTAACTATTTGCCTATAGCTGGGAGCCTAACAGATGATACCACCCCGGGTCAGGGTGGATCTGCGAACACTGGCAATTAAGAGGTGGTTCCATGCTCCGCAGAACCTCTTGATCAAAGGTTTTGCTGCTGGACGTAGTTTATCGTCTTACCCAGGACGCAAATGTAATTCATCGTCATACCCAGGACGTATTTTAATAGTGTGTTCAGTGCAAAATGCATTTTAATTTAAATGCCACATTGCTCAATCAGATGTTCGATCAGCTTTGTCGTTTGTGAAGGGAACGTTGACCATCGCAATGAACACCCAGAATAGTTTTCAGTTGGTTCCGTTGCTATTTCAGACAACAAGAGAGTGACATGCGTTTGCAGTAGAATCATGCGCATCTTCACGACGCCCGTTTTACTCAACATGTTCTGCAAGTCCGGCATTTTGCTTTAAACTGTATTTTCATATTTTCATAGTATTTTGTTTGGCAGTTAACTATTTGCCCATAGTTGGGACCCTAACAGGTGCTTCTACCCCGGATCAGGGTGGACGTGAGAACACCAACAATTAAGAGGTGGTTCCCCGCTACTCAAAACCTCCTGAACAGAGGCCTTGCTGTCGGACGTAGTTTATCGTCTTACCCAGGACGCGGATGTGGTTTATCGTCATACACAGGACGGGAATTTTTTATGCGTATTTTTTCCATAATGCACACAGCAATATCCGATCCCGATGGGGAAAGTCACCTTATTTAATGGTGTCTACTTCTCTTGTATTAAAACAACCTCCAGAATTTTTGGTCTTTCAAACTTCCGGAATGATCGAAGAACGCTGAGAATTTTTCATTTAAATTCATGTTTTAATATAGGTTTTTAGTATATAGCTTCGTCGACTTTTAATAGTGTATTCAGTGCAAAATGCATTTTAATTTAAATGCCACATTGCTCAATCAGATGTTCGATCAACTTTGGCGTTTGTGAAGGGAACGTTGACCATCGCAATGAACACCCAGAATAGTTTTCAGTTGGTTCTGTTGCTATTTCTACTACAAGAGGGTGACATGTTTTTGCAGTAGAATCATGCACGTCTACACGACTCAACATGTTCTGCAAGTCCGGCACAATCGCTGTATCGAATACCGTTGAATAGGACATGACAGAACCACGGCTGGCAATCAGTTAACCCACCTAGAACTCTTGCTGTATTGATGTAAAAGGAGCAAGAAACGTTGAAAAATTCATCGCAATAGGTCATCCGCCCTCTCTATGATCGTATGCATGCTGAAAGCCCAGGCCAGTGTTAATGCCCAAGAAGTACATCCAAAAGATGGAGAGTATCTTTTGTTCTCCAAAGACAGTACAAGGTCGGTCAAAAAAGGAAAATCTCTGTTATTTAATTGCAACAACAGATTTATGCCCTTTTTATCTTTTATTATGGTAGCAGGCCTAATAATTATAGACGCGCATAAAGACACATCAAAAGAAACACAATATCATCAATATTCCAAATTTCGCTATCAACATAGCTTACCTTTCACAACCGTGTAACGGGCATCAGTCAAAAAGTAATGACTATACTTTTTAATGGAAGCAGATTTAAGTGCAGAAGCACACAAAGTCTATAAAAACAAGACGAAAAAAAAACAACGCAAAATATTTCAAGATTCCAAATCTACGATGGTGGGATGAAAAGGTCAAAGGCTGATTACACCCAGGTGCAAATTAATTAAAACAAAACGAATAATTCCTTTATTCCGAGAGTCATTTAATAAATAAGGTGAATTTTTCGGTATAAGGACTTCTAATACAGATAGAAGCTTACTTTTTTTATTATTTATCAACGTAGTCTCCCAGCACTGTCACACACTTTTCCCATCTGTGCTCAATCTTCCGTATTCCCTCAGCGAAAAAATCTTTGGACTGATGTCTCAGCCAGTCGCTCACAACACTTTGGACTTCATCGTCACTTTTAAACTTCGTGCCTCTCGTGAACGCTTTCAAGGGACCAAACAGGTGAAAGTCTGAAGGGGCAAGGTCTGGGCTGTAAGGGGGATGAGGGAGCAGTTCCCAGCCCAGCTCGTTGATGGTCTGCACCATTTGGGCTGCTGTGTGAGGCCTTGCGTTGTCATGATGCAAGATGACTCCTTCTGACTGATGACTCCTGCGTTTGTCCCAAGAGATAAGCTAAAAGTCCTTGCAATGTCATCCACTGTTACCCTTCTGTCAGACTGATTCGATCACCTCAGGAGACCTCACTTCTGTAGGCCTTCCAGGCCTGTCTTCATCCTCAACACTGCTCCGTCCTTCTTTAAACAATTTAGCCCACTTGTAGACATTTTTTGGCTGGAACATGTGGCACCATACACAGTTGATATTCTCCAATGAATTTCAACGGCTTTGCACCCTTCAGTAACTAAAAAAATTGATAACTGATCGCTGTTCAATCCTGGAGCATGCTTCTTGGTCTGCCATCTTTGTTAATTGCCAAAACTCCCAAAGTTTGTTTTTTTTAATCTGCAAAAGAAATTAAATCCATGTGAAAAAGAAGTAAAACACAGTAAGGTTCTCTCTGTATTAGAAGTCCTTATACCGAAAAATTCACCTTATTCATTGAATGACCTTCGTATTTACTCTGTTTTCGTATTTTTCCAATGAAACATTATGCAGAGCACATGTTAGTACTTCGTATGTCCATTCCACGAAATCGTTCCTTGCAGATTGACCACAGCTTCTCGATTGGATTTAAAAAAAGAAAAAAGCCACAGGGTGTTAAGTCAGGACTTCTAGCTGGCCACTCATACATAAATTAGGGAGTTACTTTTCAATCGTCCTATATATATATATATATATATATATATATATATATATATATATATATATATATATATATATATATTCTTTATCCTGGACATTGAGTTCTACCTGGATTCTATCGTCATGGGAATTTATATATATATATATATATATATATATATATATATATATATATATATATATATATATATATATTGACCACTAATATTATATATATATATATATATATATTGACCACTAATATTATCTATCTATATATATATATATATATATATATTGACCACTAATATTATCTATCTGTCTATATATATATATATATATATATATATATATATATATATATATATATATTTTATAAATATTGTAATTTCATATAATTAAATGAAAATGCTATTGCATATTTTCGCTCTCAAGTTCTTAAGGAAAGTTAATTGCCTTTTGGGCTTCCTACAAGTGAATAGGCGTTCACTTTTTGAATAATAAGAATTAAATGTTATAGGTGGTCATCAGGATTTTAGAGATGCTTAGGTGGGGCATACACAAAATGGTTGGAAATCACTAAATGAATTTAAATTTACATATATTTTTATACGCTTTGAGGGGTAGTATTAAGTTGATGTAAGGTGATATGGGGAGTGGTGAGAGATAGTGTGACAGACATGGTCGAAATTAGAGAGGGAAGGGAGAAATAAGAATGATTTTAAATTTATTTTTATTACAATACTTAATAGTGAGTAAGTGGACCAGACATTGACACATGTGTGTTACAATTATCATTCCTATGTAATAAATACCTTGTACAACATTATCAACATACACCCTTGTGCAAATTAATTGAAACAAACTAATAATTCCGCTATTATTTACTCTTTTTTCGTATTATTCCAATGAATCATGACCCAGTGCACATGTTAGGACTTCGTATGTCCGCCTTTAATTTTTAGAAACTCTTTCATGCGATTTGGCATGGAATCCACTAATCTGGAGCAATCCTCATTGATTTTGGGGTCACGGTATCACACGTCTATAATGGTAATCACGAGCGTCTCTTTCGTCGTACAGTCCATTCCATGAAGTCGTTCCTTGCAGACTGACCACAGATTTTCAAATGGATTTAAATCAGGAGAGTTTCTGGACCAGTCTATAGCACTTTGATTTGCTCACTGGTAAGGCTTGCCAGAGTGTTCGTGCAGCATTACAATTTTTGTGCACCTTGTTGGAGTAACGTCCATCGCAGACAATGGCCGTAGGACAACTAATCGACAGTCGAGACATTAGTGTCTGGGCGTGGTAAAAATTTGATGCAATCACAGATGGTGCAATACTTTTCATGGCTAAACAAATTTCATCATACACCCTGAAAATAAATTCATATTACTGCACACCACTACAAATGGCATAATCTGAGAAAAAAATAAAAATCGATTGGGTGGGTCTAAAACTGACTGTATGAAGAAAGAAAGGAAAATAAAGCGGTGGTTTCAATTAGTTTGCACAAGGATGTATGTATGAGTGAGGCGAGAGCTGTGATATAGTGCATGCGTTAACTTCAAATCTCCTTCTTAATAACCACATTTTTTTTATTTCCAAGTAAGCTGACAACTGACTGTTCAAAGACGACAGTTCATCCTGTTGGTAAAAAAAAGTCATCAGCAGGAGATATAACGTCATTACAATTGCGATACTGGCTCCTAACCAATTTAAGGAACAGATGAGAGTAAAAGAAGGAGGTTGGGGAATGTGATTAACAATTTCAAAGACAAAGTGACGCAGAGTGGCCACTGAAACCAAGTACTTGCGTGTTGGAGCATTACCCTGATGAAACAAAACTCTTTTCAACAGTTTTCCTGGGTGTTTTGTCTTGACAAACTTTCTTAACTGCCTGAGCAAGTTAGCATAGTACTCTCCATTGATGGTGTGGCCCTTTTGAAGATAGTCAGTAAACACAATGCCTGAGGTCATCAATTTCTCTTCAGATGAAAAGACCTTCGACTTATTTGGAGCAGGTGAGGAAATGTTTTTCTACTGCACGGATTGTCTCTTTGTCTCTGACTCAAAGTGACGAACCCAAAACTAATCCTGAGTTAGGAAACGTTCAAGAAATGTGACCGCCTGGGAATCCCAAGTGCCGTAAGCTTGGATGTGCTAGTGGAATGGCTTATGGCCATATCATGCTGAAACATTGGTTCTCGTACAATCGCCGAAGTTAAGCAACGTCGTGCCTGGTCAGTACTTAGATGAATGACCACTTGGGAATCCCAAGTGATGTAAGCTTGGATGTGCGAGTGGAATGGCTTATGGTCATATCACGCTGAAACATTGGTTCTCGTACAATGGGCGAAGTTAAGCAACGTCGTGCCTGGTCAGTAACTAGATGGGTGACCACTTGGAAATCCAAAGTGCCGTCAGCTTGGATGTGCTAGTGGAATGGCTTATGGCCATATCATGCTGAAATATTGCTTCTCGTACAATGGGCGAAGTTAAGCAACGTCGTGCCTGGTCAGTAACTAGATGGGTGACCACTTGGGAATCCAAAGTGCCGTAAGCTTGGATGTGCGTGTGGAATGGCTTATGGTCACATCACGCTGAAACATTGGTTCTCGTACAATGACTGAAGTTAAGCAACGTCGAGATTGAATGTGTGGCCGCTTGGAAATATTGTCCTAATCTTTGTTGCCATATTTATCTCAACGTTTCGGCCGTTGTACGCTCCGGACTTCTTCAGGTGGTTAGAATGTCGAATTGAACCCTTTATTTCGCTCGCTGGGGTAGAATGTTCTAGTTCCACGTGGCATTTTTAATGGATATCAGTTATCATTTATCTCCTGTTAATTCCCCTCTCCAAGTTCATCACCGCCTTAACCAGGTATTGAACTCACACTCTATGAGTCCTGTCACTGGATCTAACTAACGCCTTTCTCCACTGTGCTATGTCCCATATTGTATTCATTTCTATGCTTGGTCAGCTCAAGAGATTTTTATCTACCTGAAGAAGTCCAGAGCGTACAACAGCCGAAACGTTGTGATAAATATGGCAACAAAGATGAGGACAATAGTCCGAATAATGTAAATAGTCTACATAATACATCATCTCAGAAATATAGACAAAATTCTTATAATCAAACAATACTTTCAAAGGTTGATAAGCCGTAAAAAACAACTGAATCAATAGAGTTCTTAGGTTAATATTTTAGTCAAGAAATCATTGGCATCTTGAAGACAGTTTCTGTGAGTAAATTTCCAGCATCCAGTTATCACTGGAGAGGGACATTAGAACAGTGCTAGAGACATGAGAAGACATGAAGTCACTATATCCCCAGTTTTGAAGGAGTTGGGCGCCACCCAAGACATCTCTATGATATATATATAACTGATGAGGCTATTTCCGGCCGTCATTGGCATGACGATAAATTACAAATGCGTCCTGATCAGGAGGTTTCGAGAAGCATGGAACCACCCTTTAATTGCTGGTGTTTCCAGATCAACCCTGACCCGAGGTGGTAGCACCTGTTAGGGTCCCAACTATGGTCAAATAGTTAACCCCCAAACTGAGATCAAAGCACAATGAAAGTGTAAGCATAGGTTTTAATACTAGCAATAAATTTTTTGAGGAAAAATTATTACCAACAATACATTTTTGAAGAAAATAAATATTACCAGCAATATATTTCTGAAGAAAAAAATAAATTACCAGCAATACATTTTGGCAGGAAAATTACCGTAATGCATTTTTGAAGAAAAAAGTATTACCAGCAATACATATTTGTAAAAATGTTACCAGCAATAAAAATCTTGTCGACATTAAATAACCCATTGAGGTTGATATGCCGTAAAACAAACCAAACCAAACCAATATATACTGAGATAGATAGATAGATAGATAGATAGATAGATAGATAAAAAATATTAGCAGCAATAAAAATCTTGTCGGCATTAAATAACCCATTGAGGTGTTGATATGCCGTAAAACAAACCAAACCAAACCAAACCAATATATACTGAGATAGATAGATAGATAGATAGATAGATAGATAGATAAAAAATATTATCAGCAATAAAAAATCTTATCGGCATTAAATAACCCACTTAGGTTAATATGCCGTAAAAAAAATAAATAAAAATAAAACAAAAACCAATATATACTGATATAGATAGATAGATAGATAGATAGATAGATAGATAGATAGATAAAAATTATTACCTTAAATAAAAAAACTTGTCAGTAGTAAATAACACATTGAGATTCACATGCCATAAGACAAAATAAACCAAATCAATAAAGACTGAGATAGATAGATAGATAGATAGATAGATAGATAGATAGATAGATAGATAGATATAAAAATACATAGATAGATAGATAGATAGATAGATAGATAGATAGATAGATAAAAATTATTACCTTAAATAAAAATCATGTCAGCAGTAAATAACCCATTATATGCCATAAAACAAAATAAACCAAATAATAAAGACTGAGTTAGATAGATAGATAGATAGATAGATAGATAGATAGATAGATAGATAGATAAAAAAAATATCACCCGCAATAAAAATCTTGTCGACATTAAATAAACCATTGCGGTTGATATGTTGTAAAACAGACCAAACCAAACCAATTTTATTTTATATCAGCAAAATGTCAAAATAGTATCGACGATGCAGCAAAGGAAAAACAATTTAACAGAATTATACAGAAGCTTTCAATAACTTGTTGCTGCTGCTGCGGGTGAAATAGCCGGGTGGATGTTGTACCCGGTTAAAGAGAATAGAGAACAGAAGTATTATATATGTCCTTCACGTTTGTACGAAGAGAAAACAAGCGTACTGAGGGTGAAGGGAGATAGAAAAGAAAAATAAAGAAGGACTGGGGTTAAGGTGGCGTGTAATATCATTGACAAAAGGTAGCAATCGAGATACCCCGAGGATTAAGACGTCGATGATGACACGAGAGATTAGAATATCAGCGAGACGATGTGGAAGCTGAGAAAGAATCTGATTTTGATGTAGCGGTTATCTCCCTTGGAGAAATACAACGTAAGTCAAATCAGAATTAATAGACGCTATACTTGATAAGAGCAGAAGAAATAACAGGATAGAATAGAATACAGGCAAAGAACTGAGAAGGGTGAGTGAAAAGCGAAGAGAAAAAGGTAAAGAAAAAAGAAGAGAGAAGCAGAGAGGGGGGAAAGACAAAAGGAAAAGAGTAGGTAATTAAAAATGTTAATTAAAAAGCAAAAACGAAGTAAACGAAAGAGAGAGAAAAGGAAGACAAAAACAATTGGCTTACATGGTGTTCTTTGTCTATGATCTCAACCTGAACCCACAGATCACCACACTCTGTAGGATCAGGTTGAGATTATAGACAAAGAACACCATTAGAAAATTCAGGAATCATCACATATGCTAGGCCACAAAAATCTACTGAGCCGCCCAAGCATAGAAATGAATACAATATGGGAACCAGTAATAAGAAGTTCCAGAGAAAAGCGATAATATTAACAAAAATTGCAATATGAGCTCTGGTAAAAACAGATGGATAACAGCAAAAATTGCAATATTAGCACTAGTAAAAATGGTTCCTAAGACATTAGGTTTCTAATACCCAGAAATTCATGGACAGATGTCCTCAAGGACAATGGCACAGTGGATAAAGGCGTTGGTTACATCCAATGGCAGGACCCAAAAAGTGACCCAACAGAATAAGACGAAATTCGAGAAAGAGAAACAGTGAATGTTATTTACATTATTCGGACTTACGTCCTCATGTTTGTCGCCATGTTTATTACAACGTTTCGGCCTTTCAGTATCTGTCTATATTTCTGAGATCAGGTATTATGTAAACTGTTGTGGTAGGATCCACCTAATCTGCATAGGTGACTACCAACTATATAAATAATGGTTGGTACCGGAAGACGAGGAGAGGAATCACGAGATCCAACTAGAGACTCTGATCGACTGCGACTAGTCAACACATTCTCCAGGAACGTCTTCCCAGAAATATACAGAAATACTATATGTACTTATTGTGTACACTTTCTTGTTATAATACTTTCTTGTTCTAAGTACATTTTGTGTTGCATTATTATTCCATGCAATAGGCGAGATTCAACAATGAGTCAAGACTCAACATAAACTATTTACATTATTCGGACTATTTTCTTCATCTTTGTCGCCATATTTATTACAACGTTTCGGCCTTTCAGTATCTGTCTATATTTCTGAGATGAGGTATTATGTACACTATTTACATTATTCGGACTATTGTCCTTTATATTTGTCGCCATATTTATTACAACGTTTCAATTGTTGTACGCTCCGGCTTTCTTCAGGTGGTTGGAATGTCGACCTGAAATCTTTATTTCGCTCACTGGGGTAGACTGTTCTAGTTCAATGTGCCAAGGACACATAGCACAGTGAATATAGGCGTTAGATCCAGTGACAGGACCCAAAGAGTGTGAGTTTAACACCCGGTTAAGACAGTGGAGAACTTGGAGAGGATAATTAACAAGAGATAACATAACTGACACAGATTAAACAACTTCTTCATCTGTGAGGAGATTGTCCTTCATTAACTGCCATATAAGACGACCGATATTACGTAACATTTCAATACACTTTTCTTTGTTTCTATTTCTACAAGGCTCTTCTTCATCTAGGCGGAGATTGTCCATCATTCACTGCCATATAAGAGGAACCACTCTACGTAACATTTCAATATTCTTTCCTTTGTTTTCTTTCTCTCTTCTTCATCTGTGAAATGGTTGTCCATCATTCACTGACATAGAAGAAGGCCGATAATACGTAATATTTCAATACTCTTTCCTTGGTTTCTATTGCTTCAAGTCTTTCCTTCATCTGTGAAGTGGTTGTCCATTATTCACTGCCATATAAGAGAGCCGATACTACGTAACAGATCAGTATTCTTTTCTTTTGCTTCAAGTCTCTTCTTCATCTGTGCGGCGTTTGTCCATCATTCACTGCCATATAAGAGGAACGACACTACGTAACATTTCAATACTCTTTTCTTTGTTTCTTTTGCTTCAAGTCTCTTCTTCATCTGTGAGGAGATTGTCATAATTCACTGCCATATAAGAGGAACGACACTACGTAACATTTCAATACTCTTTTCTTTGTTTCTTTTGCTTCAAGTCTCTTCTTCATCTGTGAGGAGATTGTCATAATTCACTGCCATATAAGAGGAACGACACTACGTAACATTTCAATACTCTTTTCTTTGTTTCTTTTGCTTCAAGTCTCTTCTTCATCTGTGAGGAGATTGTCATAATTCACTGCCATATAAGAGGAACGACACTACGTAACATTTCAATACTCTTTTCTTTGTTTCTTTTGCTTCAAGTCTCTTCTTCATCTGTGAGGAGATTGTCATAATTCACTGCCATATAAGAGGAACGACACTACGTAACATTTCAATACTCTTTTCTTTGTTTCTTTTGCTTCAAGTCTCTTCTTCATCTACGCGGAGATTGTCCATCATTCGCTGCCATATATGTCCGAGTACCTTGAGTTATTCTTCCGTCGTGTTAAGGTGTTAGCCTATTGCCGATTGTGTATTGCGTAATGGGCTTTGGAGAGTAGACAAGACCAAGAAATTTCTTCACTCATTCCAAAGCCCCCTATTAAATCAAAGAGAAATAAGAAGAAATTCGCGATGCTTTTTTTTATCGGGACCTCAAGGAACGACTTTTTGTCTAAAATAAACTACAAGATCGGCTTGATATGGAGAAACTTTATTAGAAGAAACGCTGACAGAGAAAATATTTTTTGATTTGCACGGGTTGGAGAAATATGTTGAAATTCTTGAAGAACGAGTTGAATCAGTGGGTAGGGGAGGTAATATTTGAAGATGGGAATCAAATCGTAAATGTGAGAGACTTGTGTAATTTTAAATGTAAAAGAAAAGATGTATATCATTTGTAATGCAAAATGAACTTCTTTAAGCCATGATGAGTCATGGGACAGTTCGGCATGACACGAGCATGCGCAATGCTACTCGACTAAAAAACGTGGTTAGGGTTGGAGGCCGGTGTGAATGTTTAATAAAAAATATGGAAATATCCTAGATCTTTAAGTCTGTATAAGCATTTGAAAATCTATCGGAGAAGTGATAATAGATATAAAGCCATCCGACAGGTGAGGGAAATGGAAGTACGAAAGGGAAAGGATAATGATTATGTAAAGGATAAGACAGGGAGAAGAAGAAGAAGAAGAAGAAGAAGAAGAAGAAGAAGAAGAAGAAGAAGAAGAAGAAGAAGAAGAAGAAGAAGAAGAAAAGAAGGAGAAGAAGAAGAACAGAAAAAGAAGGGAGAAAGCAGAAGAATGAAACTAAAAGAAAAAAGAGAGAAACAATAAGAAAAAGAAGAGAGAAAGAAGAAGATAGAGAAAAAGAATAG
>OZ038497.1:18578007-18603007 GCA_964036315.1 Acanthosepion esculentum | reverse complement strand
TGTCATGTTGTATGTTTTTATTCATGTTGTATGTTGTGTTGATAAATGTTTGTCATTATGCAAATATATGTATGAATATGTACATGCGTTGTTTTACTTTGATCATTTGATGTCCATCAGTGTTGTTACCTTGTCCCCCCCCCCACCCTCGAGCCAACCAGGATCGAGAAAATCCCGTCATCCAGCTTTGGATAATTACCAGCCTAATCGAGAAAATCCCGTCATCCAACCTATAAGTTCACCTCCGGACAGACAAAAAAACGGGAGACGGAGAAGAGTTTGGTGGTATATGAACCAACGTCGTGGCCCTCCCTGCCACTTCACTGATTTGCCAGAAGCATCTCCGCTTGGTAAACTCAGTACAACGTCACAATATCAAGTTCTGTTGTTTTTGGTGCTTTTTTGTATGTTTTAGTTATGTTGTCCTTGATTAATTTATTGTGTTTTAGAGGTTTTATTGCGTATAAATTTCTAGTTTTGTCTTCAGCGATAAATACGTTAGTTGAATTGTTGTTTTTTTTCTTTTTTGAAATCATCTTGATACTTGTGGAATTTCACTTACTAAGTTAGTGAGGTCATTCTCAAAGTTGTCGAGTTCTTTGTGTTTGGGGGGTGTTTTTGTTTTGTTTTAAAGGCGTAGTTTTCCTTGAGTGTAGTATTTGCTAAAAAAAAGAAATCTGCTTTCCATATCATTCTTTTTATGAAGTTTTCTATTTTTTTCTATTAATTTTAGCTTGTATGTGGATGGTGTTGGGGTAGGTATGTCTTTTAGGGAGTACACCAGGCTAAACTTTTCTTTGTTCATGATATATTATAAATGTAGTTAAAGTGCTCTACTGCACGAGCTAAATGATAAAAATAATTTTAAGGTATGATATATTTGTTTATAGTTATGTATATCTATTAAATACACAGAAGTCAATGTCAACATATATATATATATATATATATATATATATATATATATATGATGATGAAAATAATTGTAAGCTATGCTATATTTATGGAATAAAGTGCTCAATATTAGGGATAGAGCGTATGTAAATATAAAAGTGGACATTGAAGTCAATACACAGAAGTCAATGTCAACATATATATATATATATATATATATATATATATATATATATATATATATGATAAAAATAATTTTAAGGTATGCTATATTTATAGCTTAAATTGCTCAATATCAGAGATAGAGCTTTTGTAAATATAAAAGTGGACATTGAATTCAACACCCAGAAGCGACAGTGTGTTTCATGCTAAACGCAATCGCCATGTGCGTTGTATTTTTGCATGGCGTTTTATATATACCGGCCACTGATGCATTGTGGGTAATCTCTTCTTACCGACCATCGCATAAAAACAGCAAAAATACAACTATCAACATAGAAAAAATACCGCAAATTGCGGTGTACAACAAAATTTGGCGTACAAGTCGACCTCAAGATTTTTAGCTGAAAATTCCAGTCACTCACAACACTTTTGACTTCATCGTCACTTTTAAACTTCGTGCCTCTCGTGAACGCTTTCAAGGGACCAAACAGATGAAAGTCTGAAGGGGCATGGTCTGGCCTGTAAGGGGGATGAGGGAGCAGTTCAAGTCCAGCTCGTTGATGGTCTGTACCGTTTGGGCTGCTGTGTGAGGCCTTGCGTTGTCATGATGCAACATGGCTCCTTCTGACTGATGACACCTACGTTTGTCCCAACAGATAAACTCAAAGTCCTTGCAATGTCATCCACTGTCACCCTTCTGTCAGACTGAATGAGGTCATTGACTGATTCGATCACCTCAGGAGACCTCACTTCTGTAGGCCTCCCAGGCCTCTCTTCATCCTCAACACTGCCCCGTCCTTCTTTAAACAATTTAGTCCACTTGTAGACATTTTTTGGCTGAAACATGTGGCAACATACACAGTTGAAATTCTCCTATGAATTTCAACTGGTTTGCACCCTTCAGCAACCAAAAACTTGATAACTGACCGCTGTTCAATCCAGGAGCATGCTTCTTGGTCGGCCATCTTTGTTAATCGCCAAAATTCTCAAAGTTTTTTTTTAATCTGCAAAAGAAATTAAATCAATGTGAAAAAGAAGTAAAACAAAAAATAAAAAATAAGAGTAAGCTTCTATCTGTATTAGAAGTCCTTATACCGAAAAATTCAACTTATTTATTGAATGACCCTCGTATGTTCACCAAACCCATTTAGTGGGATATTTATGTGGCAGTCTTCCAAGCGGTGTGCAGTAATTGTTAGGAGTGCTGTCCTATTTGTTTACAACTAGGTGGTAAAGTTTTACATTTTACACCCGCCGTAGGAGTCGATCGCTAATTTTGGAAAGTTTTTTTTTAGTTTTGAAAACTCTATTCGTAGATAATATCAAAACACTATATATCGTTCAGTGCAATGAAAGAGCCCAAATTCTTGAAACTATTATTATACAAAAGAAAAGATTACTTACATTATTGACCTTACTCGGACTGTTATACTCATCTTCATTGCCATATACACAACGTTTCGGCCGTTGTACGCTCCGGCCCTCTTCAGGTAATTGGAATATCTGTCTATATCTCTGAGATGAGATATTATGATTGCATACATTATTGACATTATTCGGACTGTTATCTTCATCTTCATTGCAATATTGACAACGTTTCGGCCGTTGTAAGCTTCGGCCTTCTTCAGGTGATTGAAATTTCGATTCGAACCCTTTATTTCGCCACCCGGGGTAGATTTTTCTAGTTCCATGTGCCATGCCTCTTCCAAATGTCGCAGTTATTTCCCTTTAGATCAACTATTCAATTTTTGTTTCACCACTGCTGTAGCCTCGTATTAAACTCACAACTCTTACATGACTCAGTGGATAAAGACGTTGGTTAGATCCAGTGACTAGACCCAAAGAGTTGTGAGTTCAATACCAGGCCGAAGCAGTGGTGATCCAAAACTTGAAGCGTTGAGTCGAAGGGAAAATAACCGAGATATCCGAAAGAGGTATGGCTCGTGGAACTAGAAGAATGTATCCCGGTGGACGAAATAAAGGGTTGGGTTCGAAATTCCAATCACCTGAAGGAGGCCTGAGCGTTGGGAATATGGCAATGAAGATGAGAATAACAGTCCGAATAATGTAAATAATGCAAGTAATCATAATACCTCATCTCAGAGATATAGAGGCCTAAACGTTGTGGATATAGCAATGAAGATGAGGATAACAGTCCGAATAATGTAAGCAATCATAATGCCTCATCTCAGAGATATAGAGGCCGAAACATTATGAATATAGCAATGAAGATGATATTACAGTCCGAATAATGTAAATAATGCAAGTAATAATAATACCTGATCTCAGAGATATAGAGGCCGAAACGTTGTGAATATGGCAATGAAGATGAGGATAGCCACCCGAGTAATGTAAATAATGCAAGTAATCATAATAACTCATCTCAGAGATATAGAGGCCGAAATGTTGTGAATATGGCAATGAAGATGAAGATAACAGCCCGAATAATGTAAATAGTGTAAATAATTCCAATACCTCATCTAAGAGATATAAGCAGAAAAAGAAAGATCCACTTTAATTAAATCTTTTTCACTAGAGAGAACAGTATTTTCATATGCATACAATTCTTTTACAGCGCTTGTAACCGTGTTATGTCTCTTTGAATTAACTTGAATTCCAGCGTTCAGAAATGCCAGTATGTAGCTAACAAAATCTTGTTTACTTCACTAACAAAACCTAGTTCCTGATAATAACTGAGACAGTCGAATATGTGCAAGATGATGAGTTATTCCTATTTGTACAAAATCAAGCATTAAATATGAATTTTAAATTGTTTTAAAATTAAAATGATAAGCATCGTAAATAAAAGAAAGTAGTTAAGAAAGTACAACATTAAATTATTCAAGAAAAAAAACCCATAACATAGGGACAGAAAATGAAGTGAGTAAGCACGCCGAACAGAAAGGGGTGAAAGACAAGGATGCAACATCTTACCGGATTTGTTAATGTACAATGAGCCGATGTTAACAGAACTAGATGTCCTACAAGGATTTATTATTGGCGAGCACAATATTGACAACATATGATGTGCAGATGCCACCGTATTGAGAGTAGACAGAAAACTGCACTTACTTCTTGACAAAGTGGTAAAGGAAAGCGAGAAGAAAAGACTAAGCCTCAGATGAAAGAAGCCAGAATGTACGGTAAATGGCAAAAGGTGTAGCACTAGACGTCAAAGTAAAGCAAGTGCATAAATTTAAATATATGGGAAATATGAAAGAGGAAATATGCCACAGAAACCGAAGATGCGTCTAAAACCTAAGCAAAGTATTAAGAAACAGGAAAATTTTTGTTCGAAACAAATTAAAAGCGCTAAACGGCTATGCAATTTCATTCCTCCTATATAGCGGTGGATGTGAAGAATTTGAGGTGATGCAATGGTTAACAAGCTTCTCAAACAAGTGTAATAGTTCGCAAAACTTGTCTGGCCATATACTGAGTAGTGAGTTCGATCTACACTGTGTACCCTCTACTTTAGGCCTTGTGCCACTTCTGATCTACGCTTGGTAAATTGCTATGGGCACTTCGACGTTGTGCAATGGTTAACAAGCTTGTCTCGCCATATCATATACTACTGAGTAGTGAGTTCGATCCACAATGTGTACCCTCTACTTTCGGCCTTGTGCCACCTCTGATCTACGCTTAGTAAATTGCTATGGACATTTCGACGTTGTGTAATGGTTAACAAGCTTGTCTCGCAATATCAAATATTACTGAGTAGTCAGTTCTATCCTCACTGTGTGCTACACACTTTCGCCGTTGTGCCACCTCTAAGTTACGATTAGTAAGTGGGTATATCGATGTGGTGTAATAGTTAACAAGATTGGGCAATTACCATTGAGTAGTGAATTCGTTACTCACTGAGTGCTCCACGCTTTCGGTCTTGTGACATATCTACGCTATGAAAATCATTTGTGCGCTTTGACGTGGGGTAAATGTTAGCAAGCTTGTCTCGTCAGAGCGATTACTTGTGTTCCACCCTGACTTTGTGCCAAATCTAATCTACGCTTAGTAAGTCGCAATAACTGTGGATGCTAAACAATTTCATCGCAGATGAAATGAAAACGTGAGGCAGCAGAGATGTATAACGACAGAGGGATGCTGAGAATAACATAGACGGAACATGTGAGCAACAAAGAAGTTTTATTGAAAACGGGGACGAAAAGTATAGGAGACATTTTAAAATTTTGGTAGACATGATGAGGAAAGAAGGCAAGGACAATTTAACACCCACTGGACTTATTTACGGCAGAGGAAAAAAATAAAGGAAACTATCTAACGAACTTGTGCAAATGAGCGGAACACTTGCGGTGATTTTCTAAGCGTGACCCCCAGTGAGGATCGAACTCACTTTTCAGTCGTAATTTATCTTGCAAGTCGACGGTGCATACACGAGTTACCTGCTCCTGAATTGATTGAAGACTTGATTGTGTCACCGGTTACACGTGACCTTGCAATATTGCCCGGCATAAGAGAGAAATAATTAAGATGGCGGACTAGAAAGCCTATTTCTTTCAAGCAAGCCGGTGTTGACTGCAGTTATCGCTGAGCAGTCGGACAAGAAAATGGAGGACAAAGGCCATATACAATCCTTATATTCAAGACGTAGAAAACTAACAATTATATGTACGTTTTATCGGTAGCGATTAATGATTATTTGTATTAAAACTCCTGCATTTGAAAATCAAAATCGCAGAGGTTGGCAAGAAGCTACAGGCTCCATTCCCACTACTGGTACTTGGACAGATGGCCGATAGACATTTGGCCGACGGACATTTGGTCGACAGACATTTAACCGAAATAGTAGTGACGTACTCACATGTGTCTGTCATACTCTTTATCGTAATGTACTACATATATTTATATTTATTTATTGTATTAATTTATAATTTTTCGTTTTTCTTTACAGCCTTTTCGAAAATCTATTCTGTATATATTACATTTTATTTCAAATATTACTGTAAGATGATAAGTATTTTGAGAAAAAAACACATTTTACTACAGCAAAAATCTCATGCTTTTACGATATGAAAGATCTTTCAATTTCGCTTTTAACGATTATCTTAAAGGGATGAACTAGCTTTTATCTTACTGTTAAATACGAATTGAAATAATTAGGTGCTATCTTTTTACCCAAATGCACTCAAATATTTTTTAAATGCTAAATTCAATAAACGAATATTGAAATAAGAAAACTTTTAATTTTAAATTTAGATTTAGTAATTTAATCACTTGAAATTCAGTGGTAATTATTAGTCGTATTCTACTTTATATAACTGCTAATTAAAATACTTAAAGTATTGCTTGTTCTAATTTTTACTTGTACTTTTCGGTAAAATGCCTCTCGATCAAATGCCCGTCGGCCAAATGTCTCTCGGTTGGCAGCGAGGAACCCCTGACGAGGCTATGCGGAAGAGAAGTCTCGTCCGGAGAGGTAGATAGACCGAACCCGTTTATGCGAAGTTACGGGGATTTGGTGCCGAGTCTACGGGCTCGGATTGCCCCGCATTAAACTCGGCCTTGTGCCACATCCTTCCTTGTGGGGAGGCAGGTAAATATCGACTTGCTGGGATCTGTTACTCAGCTCTTAGCTGTTGTCGAACTCTCTGCCTTCTGGACGAGGCTATGCCGAAGAGCAGAGTCTGGTCCGGGTAGGTAGACAGACCCGAACCCGTTTATGCGGGGTTTGCGGGGAATTTTTGGCCGAGCCTACGGGCTCGGAATAGCCCACATTAAATTCGGCCTTGTGCCACATCCTACCCCGTCGGGAGGTTGGTAAATATTACTAGCTGGAATCTGTTGAGTACGACTCACACTTACGCAAGAACTACCGACTTTCAAAACATAGCACTCATTACTGGATTGATTTGCGAAGACCTTGTGCATAACTGTTACCTTTATTCTTATTGTACTGTTTTTTTTTCTTTACAATAAACCTTTACTTATTTTATCCACCGTGTATTCAAGTATATATTCCTATTAGCACGGAATATAACATTTTCTTTTTAGAGTAGTGACCCCTTCACCAACCACTGGTAAATGTCATTCAAGCTCAGATGTAAATGTCTTGATGGGGGCGTCACCGGCAAGAATTTGCGCGCTTTTCTTCATTGACAGAAACATTACAGGTGAAAACTATTTGTACACGTTGGAATATTGCTTTTTATACAACTCTTCAAGAGGGTTTTGCAAACATCGATCTTTCAGCAGCATGGGGAACTGCCATATATGAAATAAAATAAAATAAAATATAGAAACAATAGATAAAAAAAAATAACAAATTAAACAATAAGGAAAATAATTTGGGGGTGGGGAGTGAAATCCCCTTCCCCAGAAACAACTGATAAATGTCACACCATCCCAAAGTGCTGTCATCAGCAAAAGTTTACGGACCGATCTAAATTGATGGAAAACGTACAGCTAAAAACTACTCATCTGATGAAGTGGGTTGGTGACAAAAATTGAGTGGGTGCTGAAAAGACGAGATTTCATTACTTATTGTTATGGTCCAGGTTAGGACCAAGGAAGAACAACACGAACACAAGAGTAGAAATAACGAAGATATATTACACGGAATAATAATACAAGATGTGGAAGGTGTTAGTATGACTGTCAGTCTGGTTTAGAGTGAACTACTATCGGCTCGACTCGATTCGTTTCTCTCTCTTGAGAGGCGTGGTATACATAGTGTTAAGAATAGTTCATTCTGTAGTAATAGGTAAGGACCCATAACTTATATTATTTCAAAATTTCGTCATTTACTCTGAGCCGTTCCCGTCCTGGTTAAGAAGACAGACAACGTCCGCCAGCAAGGCATCTGATAAAGAGGTTCCGTGGAGCGTGGTAGCACTTCTTAATTGCAGGTGTTCCCAGGTTCACCCTGACCCGGGGTGGTAGCACCTGTTAGGGTCCCAGCTATGGGAAATAGTTAACCCCTCCCCCAAACTGGGGTCAAAATACTATGCAAGTGTAAATAATTTTTAATAACAGAAAAAATTTGTAAAAAATTATTACCAGCTATACATTTTTAAAACAAAAGTATTAACAGCTATATATTTATTTAAAAATTATTACTAGTTATGCATTTTTCGAAAATAAAAATATTACCAGCAATGAATTTTTGAAGAAAAAATATTAACAAAAATAGATTTTTTTGAAGGAAAATTTAACAGAAATAGATTTTGTGAAGGAAAAAATATTTACAGAAATAGATTTTTTAAATGAAAAAATATAACCAGAAATACATTTTTTAAAAGAAAAAATATTACCAGAAATTGATTTTGTGAAGAAAAAAATATTACCAGAAAATGATTTTTTAGATAAAAAAATATTACCAGAAATAGATTTTTTGAAGGAAAAAATATTCCGTAAAATAGATATTGCAAATGAAAAAATATTAACAGAAATAGATTTTTTTAAGGAAAAAATATACTCAGAAATAGATTATTTGAAGAAAAAAATATTACCAGAAATAGATTATTTGATAGGAAAAATATTACCATTAATAGATATTTTAAATGAAAAAATATCACCAGAAATAGATTTTTTGAATGAAAAAATATTACCAGAAGTAGATATTTAAATGAAAAAATATTACCAGAAATAGATTTTTTAAATGAAAAATATTACCAGAAATAGATATGTTGAAGGGAAAAATATTACCAGAAATAGATTTTTTGAAGGAATAATATGACAAGAAATAGATTTTATGTGGGGAAAATTATTACCACAAATGTATTTTTTAAAGGAAAAAATATTACCAGAAATGGATTTTTAAATGAAAAAATATTACCAGAAATAGATTTTTTAAAGGAAAAAAATATTACGACAAATAGATTTTTTAAAGGAAAAAATATTACCAGAAGTAGATGTTTTGAAGGAAAAAAAATTCCAGAAATAGATTTTTTCGAGGAAAAAATATTACCAGAAATAGACTTTTGAAGGAAAAAATATTACAGAAATAGATTTTTTGAAGGAAAAAAATATTTCCAGCAATATATTTTTAAATGAAAAAAATATTACCAGAAATAGATTTTGTGAAGGAAACAATATTACCAGAAATAGTTTTTGAAGGAAAGAAATTACCAGAAATAGATTTTTAAATGAAAAAATATTAACAGAAATTTTTTGATGGAATATGTATTCCCAGAAACAGATTCTTTGAAGGAAAAATATTACCAGGAATAGATTTTTGATATAAAAAATATTAACTGAAATAGATTTTTTGAAGGAAAAAATATTACCAGAATTAGATTTTATAAATGAAAAAAAATACCAGAAATATTCTTTTTTAAATGAAAAAAACATTACAAGAAATAGATATTTTGAAGGGAACAATATTACCAGAAACAGATTTTTGAAGAAAAAAATATTACCAGAAATTGATTTTTGAAGGAAAAAATATTACCAGTAATAGATTTTTTGAAGGAAAAAATAGTAACACAAATAGATTTGTCGAATGAAAAAATAGTAACACAAATAGATTTGTTAAAGGAAAAATATTCCCAGAAATAGATTTTTGGAGAAAGAAATATTACCTGAAATAGATTTTTTAAATGAAAAAATATTACCAGCAATAGATTTTTTGAAGGAAAAAATATTACCAGGAGTAGATATTTGAATGGAAAAATATTACCAGAAATAGATTTTTTAAATGAAAAAATATTTCCAGAATTAAGATTTTTCGAATGAAAAAATATTACCAGAAATAGAGTTTGTGAAAGAAAAAAATTACCAGAAATAGATTTTTTAAAGGACAAAATTATTACAGACAAACACATTTTTTGAAGGAATATATATTCCCAGAAATAGATTCTTTAAAGCAAAAAATATTACCATAAATAGATTTTTTGATATAAAAAATATTACCTGAAATAGATTTTTTAAATGAAAAAAAATATTACCACAAATAGATTTGTTGAAGGAAAAAATATTACCAGAAATAGATTTTATAAATGAGAAAAAAATTACTAGAAATAGTTTGTTTCAATGAAAAAACATTTCAAGAAATAGTTTGAAGGAAACAATATTACCAGAAACAGATGTTTTTAAGAAAAAAGAATTACGAGAAATTGATTTTTGAAGGAAAAAATATTACCAGGAATAGATTTTTTGAAGGAATAAATATTCCTAGAAATAGATTTTTTGAAGGGAAAATATTAGCAGAAATAGATTTTTTGAAGGAAAAATATTTTCACAAATAGAGTTTTTAAGTGAAAAAATATTACCAGAAATAGATTTTTCGAAGGAAAAAATAATCCCAGAAGTAGATTTTTTAAATGAAAAAATATTAACAGAAATAGATTTTTTGATGGAAACTTTGACAGAAATAGAGTTTTTGAAGGAAAAAATATTACCAGAAATAAAGTTTTTGAAGGAAAAAAATTACCAGAAATAGATTTTTTAAGAAACAAAATATTATTTGAAAAAATATTACCACAAAATATTATTTGAAAAAATATTACCACAAATAAAATTTTTGATGGAAAAATATTCCCAGAAATAGATATTTAAATGAAAACTTTTATCAAAAATATATTTTTTGAAAGAAAGAAATATTACCCCAAATAGATTTTTCGAAGTAAAAAATATCACAAGAAATAGATTTTTCGAAGGAAAAAATATTCCCAGAAATAGATTTTTTAAATGAACAAATACTACCAGAAATAGATTTTTTGAAGGAAAAAATATTACCAGAAATAGATTTTTTGAAGGAAAATATATTTCCATAAATAATTTTTGTAAATGAAAAAATATCACCAGAAATTGATTTGTTGAATGAAAAAATATTTCCAGAAATAAATTGTATAAATGAAAAGAAATTACCAGATATAGATTTTTTAATCGAAAACGTATTACAAGAAGCAGATTTTTGGAAGGAAACAATATTACCAGAAATAGATTTTTGAAGGAAAAGATATTACCAGGAATAGATTTTTTAAGGAAAAATATTAACTGCAATAAAAATTTTATCGGCGTAAAATAGCCCATTGAGGTTGATATGCCAGAAAACAAAAACAAAAATATATCTAAAAATAAAAGAAAAAAAAACAAGAAACCAGAGCCATTCTACGATGTTCGGACATTTTCGTCCAATCTAGCCCAATGATCGACACATAAATCCGACATTCTCCGTTTGCTGCGTGTAAGAGAATGATAAATTCATTTCTCTTCAGAATATTGCTGCCGCATATGGTCTGTCTCTCCTGCTCTGTAGTTAGAGATTCTTGATAAAAACAAAATGAAGAATCTGCGATGTTATTGGACCAACGGTTTGAGCGTGCTAACCTTGTTCAAACTGTTGATCATGCTAGATAACGCGCCCTCTCTCCCACAAAACTGTAACTAATGTGGACTCTGTAGGTGGTGAACGAACACAAATGGGCCTGGATTGCTTATCCTGTCGGGCATCCTCGGATACGAGTGGTCAGCCTCTTACTTTTAGGTATATACTAGCATTTTTTAATATCTATTTTTGCATTAGTGTTGCAAATGTTGACAAAACTTAAACGATTTTTGTTCATGATTATAAAATTAGAAAGAAAAGAATAGACACGATGAGCAAATAACCAAAATTCAGCGAATTTGTTTTGCAATTCTTCTTCCCTTATTTGATTTATATTCGAAAAATGTTACTTCGTCTAATGAACTATTTGAATATTAATAACACTATCTATCTATCTATCTATCTATCTATCTGTGTCAATCTTCTATCTCAGACTTGTAACTCTTTCTCTCTCTCTCTCTCTATGTCAATCTATCTATCTATCTATCTCAGCCAGGTATCTATCTATCGATCTATCTATCTATCTCAGCCAGGTATCTATCTATCTATCTATCTATCTATCTATCTATCTCAGCCAGGTATCTATCTATCTATCTCAGCCAGGTATCTATCTATCTATCTATCTATCTATCTCAGCCAGGTATCTATATCTATCTATCTATATATCTATCTATCTATCTATCTATCTATCTATCTCAGCCAGGTATCTATCTATCTATCTATCTATCTATCTATCTATCTATCTCAGTCAGGTATCTATCTATCTATCTCAGTCAGGTATCTATCTATCTATCTACCTATCGATCTATCTCAGTCATGTCGTGTCTAGCTATCTATCTATCTAGCTAGCTATCTATCTCAGTCTTGTCGTATCTATTTGAATATTAATTCCCCTTCTGAAAACTATATGAACCTTCCAAAACAATACGAGGGTCATTCAATAAATAAGGTGTTTTTTTCGGTATAAGGACTTCTAATACAGATAGAAGCTTATTCTTTTTTCTTTTTTCTTTTTTGTTTCACTTCTTTTTCACATGGATTTAATTTCTTTTGCAGATTAAAAAAAAAACTTTGAGAGTTTTGCCGATTAACAAAGATGGCCGACCAAGAAGCATGCTCCAGGATTGAACAGCCGTCAGTTATCAAGTTTTTGGTTGCTGAAGGGTGCAAACCAGTTGAAATTCATAGGAGAATGTCAACTGTGTATGGTGCCACATGTTTCAGCCAAAAAATGTCTACAAGTGGGCTAAATTGTTTTGAAGAAGAACGGAGCAGTGTTGAGGATGAAGACAGTCCTGGGAGACAATCAGAAGTGAGGTCTCCTGAGGTGATCGAATCAGTCAATGACCTCATTCAGTCTGACAGAAAGGTGACAGTGGATGACATTGCAAGGACTTTGAGCTTATCTGTTGGGGCAAACGCAGGAGTCATCAGTCAGGAGTCATCTTGCATCATGATAACCCAAGGCCTCACACAGCAGCCCAAACGGTGAGGACCATCAACGAGCTGGGCTGGGAACTGCTCCCTCATCCCCTTACAGCCCAGACCGTGCCCCTTCAGACCTTGAAAGCGTTCAAGAGAGGCACAAGAAAGGCATGAAGTTAAAAGTGTTGTGAGCGACTGACATCAGTCCAAAGATTTTTACGCTGAGGGGATACGGAAGCTTGTGCACAGATGGGGAAAGTGTGTGACAGTGTCGGGAGACTACGTTGAAAAATAAATAAAAAAAGTAAGCTTCTATCTTTATTAGAAGTCCTTATACCGAAATATTCACCTTATTTATTGAATGACCCTCGTATATTCGTTGTTTGCCGAGATATTTATATTTTATCAAGGAATGTGTTCCACTTATTCCCAATTAGCCCCCTGTTTTTTATACAGGTTCTTTGCATAATACCTTTCATATTTTTATTCGTGTAAAATATGTTGAAATTCATTTTTAATATTCAAAATCCTAAATAACCCCCCAGAATTTCGAATCACCCGCTATTATCTGTTCAGTTGCTCATCAGCTACCCATCATTTAAAATCGCCAACCGGTGGACGATATCCACCCTCCACCCCGGGTTGGGAAAACCTGATATAAATGCTTTATTTCGTGCTGTTCACTGTCCTCGCATTCATTTGTGTATAATTTTTAGGATGTTGACTCAGAGCACATATGATATGGGCAGACAGTCTGAAGGGATTGCAAACAGCAAAAGACACTTGGTCAATATTGTTCACATTGAGACGCGGGAAAAGATGGTCTGGGTGGAGAAACGTCGATGGCTTCAAGGACAAGGGTCAACGCTTCAAGCATTGGAATCCAGATGACACTTTAAGGGGATTCTCTGGACGGTCAACGGCCAAGGATTTGAACTTCGGTATTTTGTGTAAGATGGCATCTGGTGGTAAAGATTTGACATAATTATTTCCTATCTATCTATCTATCTATCTATCTATCTCATTCCCTTCATATCTATCTATCTATCTATCTATCTATCTATCTCATTCCCTTCATATCTATCTATCTATCTATCTCATTCCCTTCATATCTATCTATCTATCTATCTCATTCCCTTCATATCTATCTATCTATCTATCTCATTCCCTTCATATCTATCTATCTATCTCATTCCCTTCATATCTATCTATCTATCTATCTATCTATCTATCTATCTATCTCATTCCCTTCATATCTATCTATCTATCTATCTATCTATCTATCTATCTATCTCATTCCCTTCATATCTATTTATCTATCTATCTATCTATCTCATTCCCTTCATATCTATCTATCTATCTATCTATCTATCTATCTATCTCATTCCCTTCATATCTATCTATCTATCTCATTCCCTTCATATCTATCTATCTATCTCATTCCCTTCATATCTATCTATCTATCTGTCTCATTCCCTTCATATCTATCTATCTATCTCATTCCCTTCATATCTATCTATCTATCTATCTATCTATCTATCTATCTATCTATCTCATTCCCTTCATATCTATCTATCTATCTCATTCCCTTCATATCTATCTATCTATCTATCTATCTATCTATCTATCTATCTATCTAATTCCCTTCATATCTATCTATCTATCTCATTCCCTTCATATCTATCTATCTATCTATCTATCTATCTATCTATCTATCTATCTATCCCATTCCCTTCATATCTATCTATCTATCTATCTATCTATCTATCTATCTATCTCATTCCCTTCATATCTATCTATCTATCTATCTCATTCCCTTCATATCTATCTATCTATCTATCTCATTCCCTTCATATCTATCTATCTATCTATCTATCTCATTCCCTTCATATCTATCTATCTATCTATCTATCTATCTATCTCATTCCCTTTATATCTATCTATCTATCTATCTATCTAAAGGGATGGCTGTACAAGGATACTAAGAGGATAAACATTGCTCAGAACCTTTTCCCTTGAATTGAGCAGCCACTCAATCTAGAGGGTTACTGAAAGAGATTATTGTACGAATGTAAGAAGGGGAGGCAAGAATTCCATATGATGGCATGTAGAAAATTATATTTGGGAAGAAGCTGTTTGAATGGAATTTTCTTACAAATGGAATGAGGAGGATTCGCTTCAGTGTACGTTGTTTTTGCAGTCTTAGCTGTAAAGGTTTGAATTTTTACTAATAATAATGTCGCTCGTAAGAATATTTGCCATGGATATAGCTATATATTTGCACGAGGCTTACGACGTTTTGTTTGTGGTAAGGAGGATGCAGCGTGGAAAATAATTCATCACCTACAAGCCCGCGTGGACAAGCTTGGAAAACAATAGACGTTAAGAAGTTAGAACCGTCCCATGCCCTAAAAAATGACGGCATATAGAATAAAATTATACAAGACTTGGTCAATAATAATAATAATAATAATAATAATAATAATAATAAAATAATAATGTTGGGTATTCGAGTCCGTAGGTTCGGCCAAAAATTTCCCGTAGACCCCGTCTAAAACGGGGTCGAGTAGCTGTTTCCCGAGACGAGACTCTGCCTTTCAACAGAGTCTCGTCTGGGGATTCTCTCTGTCCGGAAGCAGAGAGTTTGACCAGCACAGCTGGAGACGAATCTCCGACTGCACATCGACAGTTTTGAATAAAACAGGTGTTAAGTTTACTACGTCTCGTGCCGTCTTTGTGTTGCTTTAACTTTTAGCGGCCAGTCTCATATAATTCATCTTTCCACCCTAAACCCAGTGGAACAGGAATAAAATTATCAAACACGAGGCATCAACACCTGTCTGTATTTCTGAGATGAGGTATTTCAAATATTTACACTATTTACATTGTTCGGAATGTTGACCTCATCTTTTTTGTAACATTCACGACGTTTCGGCCGTTATACGGTCCGGCCTTCTTCAGGTGATATACTTTGGAATTTCGATTTGAATCCTTTATTTCGTCCCCGAGGACACATGGCCCAGTGGATAAAAGCATTGGTTGAACTTATCCAGGGTATTGATCCAAAGAGTTGTGTGTTCACAGCAGAGATGACCAATAACTTGGATGGTTGAGTTACAAAAGGAAAATAACTGAAACTGAGATATCCAGAAAAGGCATGGCACGTGGAACTAGAACAATCTAAACAGGTGGATAATATAAAGGGTTCAGTTCGAAATTCCAATTACCTGAAGAAGTCCGGTTGAAGCGTCTTGAATATCAGATGAGATCAATAGTCCGATAAGTGTGAACAGTGTGTATATATATATATATATATATATATATATATATATATATATATATATATATATATATATATATATATATCACATGATTTGTTATGATTAACAAACTATCATGTTCAAAATACGATGCAAAAACTTTTCCTTTTCTGCCGTTGAAGCAATTGTTATTCACATCTGCCTATTTTGTGTTTTATTATCTATTATTCTGAGTGTATTTGCAACTTTGCTGTTTCAAATAAGAGACACTTTAAGCTGAGTAAAAATTTCTGAAAACGTGTAGTTTTTTTTTTAAACATATCCCGCCAAGCAAGGCGGGAGTGCCACTAGCACGCAAGGGGGTTACAGTGAGAGCAAGAGTAAAGAGGGGTGTTTGAGGAAAGGATAAAGAGAAGGATGGGGAACATGATGAAGGCATCAGAAGATGTCGATTGACATTACATTTGAATATTTGAAGATTATAGCTATCAGGGAAGCAAGTAAGAGGAAGAGAGTTCTGCTGTCGGGAAGTGCGAGAGAAGAAGCTGTTGGAATAAAGAGACGGCTACATTTAACCGTTTCAACAGTGAAAGAATGGGACCGAGACGCCAACCTAGTAGCACCCTTCAATTCATGCAGTTTGGAAACCAGTGAAAGTAGCTCTTCAGAACAGTTGCCATGAAAATATTTGCAGAAAAGACAAACGTAAGCCACAGCACGTCTGTGAGAAAGTGACTGTAGCCGAGATGCCAGATCAGGACCTATCACCGTCTCTGATTTTGTCTAGGACCTCGAGATGAACAGCGAGGGCACCATATATGACAATAGGATTTGATGCAAGGACGAATGGTTGATTTGTAGATTTGAAAGATGGATTCAGGTGAGAACACAGTGACACAGAGAACCAACTTTGTGTATAATACGACACCACATATTTGTCTAATTTTCCTTCAAAAATCTCGTATTATACACAAGAAAATACGGCAAAATGTATTTCAAATCTGTTGAGAGGAAGTTGTGGAAGCCATAATAAAAAAAATATAAATGTAAGTTCCGCTATAAATATGACAATAAAGATAAGGACAACAGTCTGAACAACGGAGATAGTATAAATAGGAGTCATCACTAAAAAAATTTAAAAAAAGCAAGCGAAAAAAACATGTGCCTGAATTGTCGTTAAATAAAGTTTGACCGTAGGCGGACATTTTGAAGTCAGAGGACGATACAGTATAGCAGAAATGCAACCGGTGCTACTGAAGAAAGATTCCACAAAAGCCAAATACTTTTGGACAGTCAGCAGATTATTTTTGAAAAGAGGATGAAAAATGAAAATAAATTTTTATCGACACGTTCTGGAAATAAAATCTTTAAAACTTGATACGAATTCTGAATTAGTCTCATTAGGAAAACTGATAACAATTTTGGCAAACATTCATGAACATGGAGCGGATTGTCAAATCTTTCGAACAGAAGCCAGCCAACTTCATACTTTCAAATTCGTTTAATTCACACAGGAATTCATAGATGACATAACATATCAATGATAAGCGCCGGCTTTCGAGGCTTAAGATAACATGAACGTCGTTCGAGGTATATTTACATTGAACATTTTTATGACACCTCATCGTTATTTGATGATTCGATAGAAAGAAATTCGCCCTTATTGTTTAGTATATACGGTTAACAGCTTACAAGTCAAAGGCATTTTGTTTAAGTTGCTGATAAGAAATATCTCTGTAGCAGTTTGTTGCTTTGTCTGTCAATGAATGTTTATAGACACGCACATTTGAAGTGCCGAACCAAGAGCGATTGTTAACGAAGCAGTTCTATTACAATTTTTCTTAGTTGGTTATCTATCTATCTATCTATCTATCTATCTATCTATCTATCTTAGATGATTATCTATCTATCTATCTATCTTAGATGATTATCTATCTATCTATCTATCTTAGATGATTATCTATCTATCTATCTATCATAGATGATTTTCTATCTATCTATCCATCTACCTATCTTAGATGATTATCTATCTATCTATCTATCTATCTATCTATCTATCTTAGATGATTATCTATCTATCTATCTTAGATGATTTTCTATCTATCTATCTATCTTAGATGATTTTCTATCTATCTATCCATCTATCTATCTACCTTAGATGATTATCTATCTATCTATCTACCTTAGATGATTATCTATCTATCTATCTAACTTAGATGATTTTCTATCTATCTATCTATCTATCTATCTATCTATCTATCTATCTATCTATCAATCTATCTATCTTAGATGGTTATCTATCTATCTATCTATGTTAGATGATTTTCTATCTATCTATCTATCTATCTATCTATCTATCTATCTATCTATCTATCTTAGATGGTTATCTATCTATCTATCTATGTTAGATGATTTTCTATCTATCTATCTATCTATCTATCTTAGATGGTTATCTATCTATCTATCTATGTTAGATGATTTTCTATCTATCTATCTATCTATCTATCTATCTATCTATCTTAGATGGTTATCTATCTATCTATCTATCTATCTATGTTAGATGATTTTCTATCTATCTATCTATCTATCTATCTATCTATCTCATTCCATTCATATCTATCTATCTATCTTTGATGGTTATCTATCTATCTTATATTGTCATCCACGGACAGACTGTATCGTTGTATCACAGACATACGATTACTCCAAGACATGATCAAATCAGTCGGAGATTTTACCCCTGAGCTATTAGTGCCAGTCAGAGAGGAAGGCGAATTTTTGACCGAGAGGGCTCAATTCATAGAAGGGATTTTCATTATCCACAGTAGTAGCCATTGTTTACAAATTCACGCTTTCTCCCCAGAGTGCTCGACCGAAATTAATTTTTAGGGGGCGTATATATCGTCATCCACAGACTCACTGTTTTGCTGTATCACAGATCTATCTATCTATCTATCTATCTATCTCTGTTCATACTTAGGACTGATTCCGTCAACCTATCTAACTAGGGTCATCTTATCTAGTTCTTATTTATAGTACTGCTCAGTAGCTGCTCGCCCGTTCCCACTGACCGACCCAGGGACTGAACTCACATCTTCTCTGTCACCAAATTCACGAAACAACGCTTAATCCACTAGACCATTGTGCCTCTGTAAATTAAATAAGGAGTTAAGTTCAGAATTAACCTGTACGTTATCCAGATCAGTATACACTTGATGAAGAACTGATTACATAACGACCGAAACCTTGTGATAACAACAGCAAAACAACAAAGATGAGGACAATAGTCCGAACCTTAATAAGGATAACTCCTCATCCCATAAATTTAGGCAGAAATAAATAAATAGTGAAAAAAAATCTAATTATGATTTAATATGAACTAGACTGACATAAATTTCTCTCGAGGGTCGAAAGTCCTTGTTCCTACCACATATTCAAATGCTACTTGCTATAAATAGCAAAGTATACAGTAAAACAATATCTAAGTAAGACACTTCTCAGATTTCTCTAACACTGTGCATATAATGGCGCGCGAAACATTTGTCATTTACGGTATTTAGTGCCTAAGGGTGTTTTCATCTTTGCCAGTAACATTAAACTTGAAATACTTCGTTATATCAGCGATTGAAACCCTAATTTGACTACACACTTCTTTACACATCGTACTAGAGGGACGAGGCCTTTTTAAAAGATCTGCCAGTGCGATAGAGCGCTTCAAGTGTTGAAGCAAAGATCACCGTTTCAACATGTCAGTGGAATGCGAATAAGCTAATGAAACGATAAAATAAAATGGCCGCTTAATCATAGGGTTTTATTTAAGAACGTTTAAAATCTACAGCTCTGAATATCTACCTGATGCAGATGAAGACATTGAAGATATCTTTAAAATACACCAACGCCCCAGCTACAGGGTGCGGCAAAAGTAACGTCCTTTTTTATTTATTAACTTTTATTGAACAAAAATAAACTACAGTAATTAAAGAAACTTTATAAGTATTGTCCCATCAAAACAACATGATTTGTTATGATTAACAAACTATTTATCATGTTCAAAATTACGATGCCAAAACTTTCCCTTTTCTGTCGTTGAAGCAGCTGTTCACTCGTGCCAAGACGCCGTTCGACGTCTCTAGGCCTCAACTAGTACGGCACCGAATTTCCTTGCTTTTGAATCATTCCTAACGCATTCAAACGGTTCGAAATTGTTGTGTGATCAACTCCTAATGATTCTTCAAGTTCAGCTTGCGATTGACATGAGTCTTCATGAAGTACCGCCCACAATTCTTCGTCTTCAAACTTTTTCGGTGCGCCAGAGCGTTCTTTATCTTCAACATCCAAATCATTATTTTTTAAGTGTCTAAACCAATCTCTGCATGTTGTATACGACAGAGCATGGTCGCCATAAGTCTCAACAAGAATTCTGTGCGCTTCAACTGCAGATTTCTTTTGAAAGGTTGTGCAGTAAAATGTGCGGCAATTACACTTTCTTTGGTACGAAATCCGACATGTTTAACGCTATACAATATACGTTAATTGTCGTGCTAAAAAAATATTACTTTTTTTTCTTTACACTGTTACTAGACCTAGTTGGAGCGGGTCGCAATAGGAGGACTCCTTTTGCAACCCTTATCAGGCTGTTACCGCTCTCTTCTGGGTTCCCCCCCATTTTTTTTTCTGCGTCGAAGGTTATATTTTTTTTCGACAAAATTACTTGATTTAATTCAGGAATTGTTTTCGGTTTGAACCTGTACACAAGTTCTATCAGTACACGCCACAAGAAAAAATTTGGAAGTGTTAGGTCTGGTGATCATGATAGCCCCGCAAAAAAAAGGGAGGTTACTTTTGTCGAAACTTGTATTTTAAACATAATGCTAAACGAAAAGCATACAAAATCAACATATCCTAAAAAGTAAAACAAAAACGTATCAAATTAAAAGCGAGGCGAATTCTATTAACTGCAAATTTACTAATAAATGTAATAGAATGTCAGATAATCCCAATATAAAATTTATCAGAAACACTTCTAAATCAATTAGAAATGTATCGATAAAAACTTTATATTAGAAGGTGGAGCGTACTAAATAAGATATTCCGGGCCCATCGATAGTATTTTGATTTGCTCACTGGTAAAGCTTGTCATTGTGTTCGTGCAGCGTTACGATTTTCGTACGCTTCCTTGTAGTAACGTCAATCGTAGACAATGGCCGTAGGACAACTAATCGACATTCAAACAATAGTGTCTGGGCGTGATAAAAATCTGATGCAATCACGGATAACATATTTTTCAAGGCCAAATAAGTTTCATCATACACCCCAAAAACTGATTCATATTACTGCAAACCACCACAAATGACCTAATCTGAGGAACAAATAGAACTCGATTAAACCCTATCACTCCAGTGGGTATAAAACTGACCGTATGGTGAAAGAAAGGAAACTAAAGCGCTTGTTTCAATTAATTTCAACAATTAATTTGAGGATGAAATGGATTAAATCTGACAAATATTTTAATATATTTTCCGTTTATCTGTTATTTTTATGGATACAACTTATTTGAGTAAATGCTCTGTTTTAATTAAACAGTATTAATTAAATTTACTGATCTGAATATAGACATATACATACATATATATATATATATATATATATATATATATATATATATATATATATATATATATATATATATATATCAGGAAGAGGTTATAGTAGTTCCAACGAGAGAAAAGTGTGTATATTAAAAAGAAGAGAGAAACCGCAAACGTTTTTGGTTGTAATGTGAATTGTTTTTAAAATTATGCTTTATTTTCCATAATTTTGCTACACGTGTTTCCGGTCTCGCGACCGTCATCAGGCCAATGGTGGAGATTTCTACATATTATTAAATAGTGGGTATCAGTAATATATATATATATATATATATATATCTGTGGGTATCAGCAATATATATATATATATATATATATATATATATATATATATATATATATATATATATATATATATATATGCATGAAATATCGACTTTAAGCTCGAGGGTGCCCCACATAATTTGGTACAGTTTAAGTGTTGGAATTTTTGTTATAGTCATTTGAAACAAAGGCAAAGGCTGGCAATTTAGTCGCTTAAAACAGACCAGAATCACAAATGTTAGATGTTGTGTCCAAACTAAAGAACTCTGGCCCACTTGGTTTTTTGGGCCCTAAGTTGGATGTTCTTTCTTAAAGAGAACAATAGCCTCACATTGAAAATTTTATAACTGCAGCATTCTAGAACAACATATAGTTTAAAGGTTTATATGTTTGTTAATTTTTTTAATTCATTCACATGATATAATATATTGTTCATTTTTTTATATGTTAATTAATTATTTTCATTATATAATAAGTCTAAAATTAACTCTTTTTTTGTTTTTTTTAGAACCCTTTAGTAAAACTTTAATATAGACTTTAAACTAGTAAATTCTTACATTATTTACATTATTCGGACTGTTATTCTCATCTTCATTGCCATATTCACAACGTTTCGGCCGTTGTAAGCTCCGGCCTTCTTCAGCTGATTGGAATTTCGGATCGAACCCTTTATTTCGTCCACCAGTGTATATTATTCTACTTGCACGTGTCATGTCTCTTCAGGATGTCTCAGTTATTTCCCTTTAACTCAACTCTCTAATATTTTGGTTCATCGCTGGTGTAGCCTGGCATTGAATTCACAAATCTTTGGTTCTAGTCACTGGATCTAACCAACGCCTTTATCCACTGGACCATTGAGGACATATGGCCCAGTGGATAAAGGCGTTAGTTAGATCCAGATAGTAAATTCTTATTTAAGAAACGATAAATTTAAAGCAAAAAAAAATAAAAAAATCAAGGGCTTAACCGAAATCACTTTCTGTCACATAAATGAAAATTTCTTGAAAGAAAATTTATTTTTCTAAAGACGCTCTTTGACCAGCGAAACATCTCAAAACAAGAGTTTCGGAAATTGCTTTATACTTTTACTATAAGCTATTTCAGTTTCCCTTTGAACTAGGATAGCCTTGTTACGTTGTCTCAAACTTAAACAAATGTTGTTGTTTTTTTAATTTTCTTCGACAATATTTGTTTAATGTTACGCTAAAAACTGTGGCCCGTATGTACATGTTTTAATGTGATGGAGTCGACCACGCCCTTTCAAAGAAAATGTCCATTCAAGTCGTTATTCTGTGCCTCAAGCGGATGCAAAAGAAAGAGTCGAATTACACGAACAAATATTTTCTTTGAAGGTTCAACGACAAATATCGTTGTTGGCCAAACCGCAGGTTGCGAGTGATATGCGGCTTTTTGACATTTAATATGCAATTCGTGGAGACATATCGGTTCTGTCTATTTTCTCCTTACAGATAATATAAAAGGTCAATAAGAAAACATTCTCGCGTTATTATTATTATTATTATTATTATTATTATTATTATTATTCCTTTATATCAGTATTTTTTCAGATAAGATTCTAATATATCTGTCTATAATTCTGATTTACACTATTTACATTATTTGGACTGTTGTCCTCACCTTTGTTGCCATATTCACGAAGTTTCGACCGTTGTACGCTCCGGCCTAGTTCAGGTGATTGAAATTTCGAACCGAACATTTTATTTCGTTCATCCGGGGGGGTAGATGTTTCTAGTTCCACGTGCCATGCCTCTTCCGGATGTCTCAGTTATAGCCCTTTTAACCCAACTCCCTGGTAATTAATGCGTGAATAGCAGCCACAACCCAGCAGATTTTTGTATCAAAACCTTCCCCTGATTCTAATCGTTCATCATTTTTCGGATTATTCTTGATTTCCGAAGAGGCTCCTTTCTGCAAAAGTTCCACTCGGCAATCAGTACCAATTTCTTTATCTATGTCTCCATTCTGTGAGTCACCATACCAAGTGCACCTTCTTGAACTGCCAAGGCCTTGTGAGTCCAAACTTCAGTGGGTCATAAGTGATTACTTTCTTTCTTTTCTTCCTTTTAATCCTTCCTTGCAGCAAAAGCAAACGATGGATGAATGATTAACCCTTTTTTCCTATTTATTATTGATTCATTTCTTTTGGTTTCGGGTGTATACTCATTTCATTCCGGGTTCCGACCAGAGACCTAAGGTCAGAAATGTCATCATGACATTTTCCAATGAGCAGTTTTGAAAAAAAAAACAAAAAAAAACGCACATATTTTACATAGATAATACCCTGCGTAAGGTGTAGGCTGTACTTGTTAGCACATTTTTTTGTATTCCTTCAATGAGTGAACTGAAATCTTTTCCAATCAATCTGAGGGCTCCAACTACAACTGGAATTGTTAATGTCCTCAAGCTCCAATTTTTTGCGATTTCGATTTCAAGGTATTTTGATAGTTTTTTGAAGATCTTCAATGATACATTGCAGTTTGCAGGGACTGCCATTTCAATAAGGATTATTATTATTTTTTGTGTATGTTATTTTTCCTGCTTTGTATCCTGTAGAGCCGGGTCTAAACTATGGTCCTTAGGCCCTATAAGAGAATTGTCATTTAATTGATAGCACTTTTCTTAGTCTATGGTATGTTGCTAGTAGGGCGATTTTCTGGGCAAGTAGATGTTACCTGGGACACTGTTAGTAAAATTGTCCATTTTTTACTCGCGAGGCCCAGAGTTCCGATTACTGTTGGTACAGTCTCAGTCTTCATTCCCCACATCCTGTTAATCTCGATCTCCAGAACCTAGTATTTGGACAATTTCTCGATAGTTTTTATGAAGGTGTTCCTCTCAGATGGTACTGTTATGTCAATAAGCAAACCCTTCCTGAATTTCTTATCTTTTATGATAATATTATGTCTGTTGGATTTTATTTCCCTCTCAGTTTGAATTGGCATGTCCCAGAGGATAGTTACATCGTTATTTTGGGTAAATGTATCTAGTTGGCGCTCATACCATCTCTCAGTGCTTTCGATTTTGTGCTTCTTGCATATCTT
>OZ038497.1:18538007-18573007 GCA_964036315.1 Acanthosepion esculentum | reverse complement strand
CAAAACGTTGTGAATATGGCAATGAAGACGAGGATAACAGTACGAATAATGTAACTAATACAAGTAATAAAATACAGTTGTTAATTTCCACAATAGTGAAAAAGGATCTATAGTATTTTTATGCTATCTGCCTTCAGGAGGTATGTTGTGATAACACCCCATGCCTTCTTTATCAATATTTTGAATCGCCTTGACTTCTCACGACATATAATGGAGTCGGTTCCCGTTGTCTTCCCGTTTATGACTCAAGTATAAAGCGGATCTATGTCTGTTGTTTCATTAATCCATTATTATCCTTCACATATAAGATTTATAATCGACATTAAATATGGCTGATGCTCACCTCCAGGAAAGCGGATAATCGCGCCTCCTTGCTCTCTCGTTTTCCATTGACTTGAAGTAGCGTGATTATATTGAATACCCTGCTAGGCACGTCGGTTCATTGTGTCGTGCGAGATAATATTTCTCGCGAGAATCCATCTTGCACATATATAAATCAAGCATTCGTCCGTATATTTAATATTGTTACCATATCTCTTCTCATTATCATGTTTTGTATCTCGAGAATCTTGACAAAATCGAAAGAAGGATCCGTAATGTTCTCAGTCCTTACCTGACATCTCGTTCATACCTCGACCGCATAAATTTAAGGTACTACTAGATTAGTAAATAGGTATCATCGTTTTACTGCTGTGATATCCAGATGCAACAGTAAGTTCTATTCTAATATATTTTAATTACTGGCACTTCTCGCCTGTGGAAGTCTCTTCTAGTTTCATAAATTCCTACCACCTACGGAATTAAAAAATGTAAACGTAACGTCAATCGCCATCTTCTGTCTTCCTGAATTCTGTTCCTTTATTGTCCTTCTTCTTTACTGTAGTTTTTGCATTCACTTTCACTTCCAGTAAGCCCTTGCGTCTTAGTGACATTATCACCTTGCTTGGGGAGAAATTGTTTATGATAAATAAAGATAGTCTCTTTTCAGGTTGTAATAAACATCGCATTATTCAAGAGTTATACAGGGTGCGATGGACAAATTGTCGTCTAAATTACGGAAAAAATGACAGATATATTTACCAAAATTACAGAAAAATATCTTGAAATACTAAATAAGTAAATTTCTTCAATAAAATCGCCATTGGCTTCAACCGCGTTCTCCAGATGACTTCGGAAACTCCTGCCTCTTTTCTGGATGGTCTCCTGGTTTAAATTGGTGAATGTCGCCATAATCCTTGCCTTCAGTTCATCTTTGGTCTTACAAGGAGTTTTGTTGGTCTCTCATTCAACTGTGCCCCACACATAATAATTGAGGAGGTTGCAGTCTGGGGATGATGTGGTCTGACAACCATGACTGTGTTCTCCAGCTCATGTTGCACGTTGCAGTGTTCTCTTGCTTAAACATAGGGTCGCCCTCTTGACTGAGAGCAGCACTACCTCCTCAAGTCTCTTGATGTAGACGTCCATGTTGAGTCTGAGGACCTGTGGGAAGATGAATGGAGGCATAATTTAACCATTGCTAGAGATCACTCAAAACACATTCGTAATCACCATTAGACTCATCCGACTCATTCCGAATCCTCTGAACTTTTCTCAGATTGACATCCAGATTCTCACGATTTCCCAAACTGACATCCAGACACACTCAATTATTCGCGTCCAAATTGACCCTACTATAGTGTGCAGTCGACAAAATCAAAAACAACGCGTGTAGGCGAAAACAAAAATATAAATGGCGACAATTTACGCATCGCACCCTGTATAACCGGGTCCAATCAAGATTAACGATGCGTGTAAACGGTATGTTTTTGTTTTCTCTAATATGCTGTCTGGATTTTGCTTGGAACAAAGAAAAAGGTACTGAACTACGGGGTAATATCAATTCTCCTATATAGCAGTGCATACTGGACAGTCTCCTCACAGATGAAGGAGAGATTTGAAGCAATGGATATGTAATTTACAAAAAGAATACTAAAAATACAATGGACGGTACAAGTGTACAATAAGGAAGTTTTTAAGAAAATGGAAATAAAACGGACGCGTATAGTTAGAATAAGAACGAGACAGTTGACATATATATATATACATATATATATATATATGTGTGTGTGTGTGTATGCGTGTGTGTGTGTGTGTGTGTGTATTTAGGCAGCAAGCCTTCTTTCATGCACATTTCATTGAATACGACAGACAAGGTGTTTTAATTTAGTTTTTTATGCAATTTCTCATGCGATAATGTGATAATCTCATGTGATAAGAAATAGTTTGTTGCGTGTATGTTTTATAAAATGTCTTCATTTTTCAAAACACGGTCAAGATATTGTGCCCATGTTCATATTATTAAATGTTGGTTAGTTGCTTTTATTTATAAGGCTGCCATTATTTTTAGCCTTTTTTTGTGTGTGTAGATGATTTTTTTTAAATTTATAACTTTATTTGTATTTGCGATAGAAAATTTAAATTTCTATTTAGGAATTTAAAGAAAAAAGGACCACTTTAAAGGCTCCATTTTAATAATTTATTTCACGAGAGAATTTTATCCTTCTCTAGATTCTCAGACTTCACTTTCAAAAGGTGAAAGGAAAAATGAAATTAAATTTCACACTTTTGACGGATAGTATTAAGCTTATATAAGTTGACATAGAGGGTGGTCTGTTTTAAGTGTTTGTGGCTTTGTTCTTAGTTAATATTGTTAAGAGTTGTTTTTTTCTTTTTTATTATTAATGTTCCCATTATTTTTAATCTTTTTTTTTACAGGTGGATGCAGTTAATATATTTCTGTTTTCTACTAGTATGTTTCTAATGGAGTTTGGTAAATTTGTGTGTGTGTTTAAATGGGTTCTAATGGAGCTGTGATCAGATAGGTGCAACGTAAGACGTCTGGATAAGCATGTAGTTGTGTAACCGATGTAATTATTTATGAGTCCGATTTGATCAGGAACACAGTTCCTTAAGGGGCATTTGAACTCATAGATAATGTTCGTTCTTTGTAATTTTGACTTAGCTGGTGTGTTGTTATTTTTGAGGATAAGGTTAGCTGTCTCGAATTTTTTATAATAGATAATTAAAAAACATTTGGACAGTTCTTACACAGCCTTTGTCCAGAAAAGAAAGCTCTTGTTCGAACACAAGAAAAATTAAATAAAAAGCTTAACCGTAGTACCTTGTCTGTCGTTTTTAATGAAACATGTATATATATATATATATATATATATATATATATATATATATATATATATATATATATATATTATTTTTATGTTTTATTATTATATTAAATAAGGCCAAAATGAAAGCGTCAAGAAAGCTTTTTCATTTATAAAGATTCATTTTAGAAATTTAAGCATTGAAAAAAGTGGAATTACCTATATATATATATATATATATATATATATATATATATATATATATATATATATATATATACAGGGTGTCCATAAAGTTCGTGTGCACTTTAAAAAAATTTTAACTTTAATTGTATTTGCGTTTGAAATAATTTGCAAAAAGGATTAGAAAGATGTAAATCTATATTTTTTTAAAGGTTTTATTGAAACTTTAAGTTTCCACATGTCCTCCACTATTAGCAATACAAAGCGTAATACGATTTTGCAGTTCAAGGAAAACATTTGCCAACTGATTTACAGTAATGCCTGAAATCACATTAGTTATTTTAGTTTTCAAATCTTCTAATGAACTAGGTTTGCTTGCATACACCATTGTTTTCACATGTCCCCATGAAAAAATCTAATGGAATCAAAGCTTGTGAAAGTGGAGGCCAATAAAATGGTCCACCCCTTCCGATCCATCAGTTCGGAAATTCCTGATTTAGAAATTCTCTTACACGCAGAGCAAAGAGACAAGGAACTGCATCTTGTTGAAACACTGTATTATAACATTTTTTACAGATTATTTCTATCGCAAATACAAATAAAGTTATCATTTTTTTAAAGTGCACATATATGTAAGTACTGTATATATATATATATATATATATATATATATATATATATATATATATATATATATATATATATATGTACTGGGTTATTCAAAAAGAAAAGACCGGTTTCATGACGCATTGCTTTAGTCCTCAGCAAAAGGCGTTCTCGAGTTGGAGAAATCAAATACGGTTGTCACGGTACAGCGTGGTTTTCAAGGGCATTTCGATATTAATCCGCTCTCCCAAGAACATTCGACGGTGGTTGAAACATTTTCAAGAGAGTGAGTGTCTGCGTAAAGGGGAAAAGTCCGTGATCACGACAGGTGGTTTTAGAGGAACAAGTGACGAGAATCCGTGCTGCGTTTCAGGGGAGTCCACGGGAGTCCACAAATCGAGCTAGCCGTGAGCATGCGATCTATCAATCTGTTATGGCAATTTACCCACGCATGCATGGAATCTACCAGTTATAAATAGGAGCAGGTACTGCCTTTTGGAGAGGAAAGTTTCCAGCAGTCAGCTCTGACAGTCGGACCGAACATTCTTGCTGTAACACTCTCGTTTGTATATGCTTGTATTACTGTTTATGTTACATCCGTGTATAAATTTCTGGGTATTATAAACCTAATGTTTTCAGCAGTCATTTTTACCAGTGCTCATATTGCAATTTTTTTGTTGTTATTATAGCTTTTCTCTGGCACTCCTTATTACTGGTTCCCATATTGTATTCATTTCTATGCGCATCTCAGAAATATAGACATATATATATTTATATCAAAATAAATATATATATATATATATATATATATATATTTATATCAAAATAAATATATATATATATATATTTATATCAAAATAAAAAGAAAGAACAATCAGATTTATAGTCCAGAGTTCTTTTGCCTTTATTTTTTTTTAAATTGTTCGATACACAGTAGGGCATAATATTATAATTATTTTTCAAAAATATGTATTCATCGCTACACAAAAATTACCATGTTTCAAAAACAAAACCTTAATCTTAAATTAAACTTGAAATTTATTTCGCAAGTTATTCTGCATCGCTTCAAAATAGAACAGAACTTTACATTTTATGTTTAATCTAAAATTTGGTTTTGGTTTCGAAACATGGTAATTCCGTGTAGCGAGGAGTACATATTTAAAAAAATAATTACACACACACACACACACACACACACACACACACACACATATATATATATATATATATATATATATATATATATATATATATATATATATATATATATATATATATATATATATATATATATATATATATATATATATATATATGGGATAGATTTTTTATTTACTACTAGCAGATTTTATTACTTAAACTTTAATTTTAGTGGATAATCGTATTTCAATAGACGCTATTTATTAAACAGTAATTCAGACCGGTAAACGGCAATAAAAGATTATAATGTTTAATAAATAAACGGAGCGTCTACTCAACATCGAGTATACACTGAAAATAACGTTTAATACATTATATATATATATATATATATAGATATGATAGAAATTTTATTTCATAATGTGTGACGTCATTTGTTTACATTTGGATACGCTGTGAGCAGATATGAATGTACGTGAGAGATTCATGGAAGATTGAAGTTTAAAGACAGTAAAATCGACCTTGTTAACCGAACGTTTATCTGTGGCCGAAACGGTTAAGGCACGTCAGGCTATATGACGGTTCCGTATAGGATACAGGTTCGATTCCTGTCGGAGGACAATAAAATTTTCTATGAAAATTTCTCGGACATTCAGACCGGTAAATGTTGTTTAATATTGTTTATTATAAAACAATGCATTTACTTAAATATGGGTATCTATAAAAAGAATGTATAAACATAAAAATGTCTTAAAATATATATATCACACACACGCATATATATATATACATATAATCTGTGTGACAAACTTTCTCGACGCTAAAGAAAACATTCTTGATGATAAAGTGTGCACAAAATCCCAAATATCAAAACATTTCCTCCTATACATTTAGCATAACTTAAAACTATTTTTATCATATATATATATATATATATATATATATATATATATATATATATATATAAAGACATTTTTATGTTTAACATTCTTTTTATAGATACAAATATTTAAGTAAATGCTCTGTTTTATAATAAACATTATTAAACAACACGTAATATTGCGTCTAGCATGAAACACACTGTCGCCTCGAAGTGTTGACTTCAATGTTCATGTTTATATTTACATGCGCTCTATCTTTGATATTGAGCACTTTATCCCATAAAGATAGCACGCCTTAACACTATATTTCTTCATATATATATATATATATATATATATATATATATATATATATATATATAGAGAGAGAGAGAGAGAGAGAGAGAGAGAGAGAGAGAGAGAGAGAGAGAGAGAGAGAGAGAGAGAGATAATTATTATATATTCGTTCTTTTTATAGATACAAATATTTAAGTAAATAAACATTCTTAAATAACATTCACCGGCCTGAATGTCCGAGAAATTTTCATAGAAAAAATTCGTCCTTCGACACGATTCGAACCTGCATCCTATACGGAAGCGTCATATAGCCTGACGTGCCTTACCGCTATATGACGGCTATATGATGGTTCCGCATAGGATGCAGGTTCGAATCCTGTCGAAGGCCGAATATTTTCTATGAAAATTTCTCGGACATTCAGGCCGGTAAATTTACTTCAATACTTGTATCTACAAAAAGAATGTTAAACATAAAAATGTCTTTAAATAATTGTCGGACTTTGCCCATTACGTAATATATATATATATATATATATATATATATATATATATATATATATATATATATATATATATATATATATATATATATATATATATATATATATATATAACAGGTGTAGCGTGATGGATAAAGTTCCGAAATGACAAATCACAGGTACATGTTCGCATTCCACTCAGTTTCGTTACATTCCTATAACGCATAAGTATCCCTTGTAAATATCTGAATGTCATTTCTTCTCCCAGAATATTTCTACCTTAAATAGCAAGAGACAGAGTTTGCCTTGGTTGGAAACCAGTCTAAAGGTAGCCTACCGTGAAGAAACCTGCCTGGTTATGAATGGAAATCACTTATATCACGTATGACACTTGACTGAATATATATATATATATATATATATATATATATATAATCGATCAAATATGGATAAGAATCCGACCAAATCATACGATAAAGAACAAATAGAAAGCAGATCTCAATCTAAGATGTTTCCCTTTATTAAAGTTTCGTCAGAGATCAAGACAGAAATATAAAGCAAAGTAGACGCAGATTAATGGTATACTGTGTTTGGTTATTTCTTATTAGTTCGACACGTGTCACGTAACATGAAGCAACAGATAATATTCAAATATGTGTGAGAAACATTCTGGACGCTAAAGTTTATAGAAGTTAGTGAGACGCAGCAGGATGTTTCGACTTTTTCATTAAAGCATATCTCGTGTGTATTTGATATATATATATATATATATATATATATATATATATATATATATATATATATATATATATTAGGAGAATTTGACAATTATATTTAAGCAATTCATCGAGTCTGAAACCTCAGCAGAATGCAGAAAGCACTCGACGGCCGTTTCGTCCTATATTTGGGACTCATCAGCAGGGCGCATCCACTACCGAGAATTGAAACACTGACAGTCAGGTTGTCAAGCAAACACCATACCAACTTTACCAAGGGGTCTCGGTGACGAAGAGGTAGCAAATCAGGTTCAGTATAGCGCTGCTCGCTCACAAATCCCGTGGTGGAACTCTACTGAAATCTCTGTAACCATAGGACTGTGTCCCCTGTAGCCATGACTACTATCACCAAGCCGCTCACTCTAGAGCATTAGAAGCCGGTTCAAGCAATGATATACACATGAAATTATTAGGTGAATTTGATAATTATATTTAAGTAATTCATCGATGAATATATATATATATATATATATATATATATATATATATATATATATATATATATATATATATACACATTATTAAATGGACAAAGTCCGACAATTATTTAAAGACATTTTTATGTTTAACATTCTTTTCTTCTTTTTTTTATAGATACATATATTTAAGTAAATGCTCTGTTTATAATAAAGAAGTATTAAATAACATTTACCGGCCTGAATGTCCGAGAAATTTTTGTGGTCGAGCCGTAAGGCACGTCAGGCTATATGACGGTTCCGTATAGGATGCAGGTTCGAATCCTGTCGGAGGACGAAAATTTTCTATGAAAATTTCTCGGACATTCAGGCCGGTAAATGTTATGTAATACTGTTTATTATAAACAGAGCATTTACTTAAATACTTGTATCTATAAAAAAAGAAAAAAATAGAATATTAAACATAAAAATGTCTTTATATATATATATATTTTCTCAGTCTTATTAAATATACAAAATAGAAGTTTAATAATACATGAAAAATACGTGTTTTTTCATATATATATATATATATATATACATATATATATATATATGTGTGTGTGTGTGTGTGTGTGTGTGTGTGTATGATAAAAATATATATATTTGAAAATATTTTCTCAGTTTTATTAAATATACATTATAAAAGTGACAAATACGTGAAAAACATTAATTTTACATGTTTTTTCATGTATATATATATATATATATATATATATATATATATATATATATATATATATATATATGAAAAAATTTGATATATATAATGAGGAAAGAGGGCTTAGAGAATTTGACTAACATGATATATCGAGGTAAGATGGACAGAGGAAGACAGAGAGTAAACTATCTACCAAACTTGTATAAATGGATGACATAACACATGAAGTGGGTGACGCACTGGACAACTAACACAATGGGTTTTCGCAACTAACTGCCATGACAGTAACGAGAACTAAACTGTGCAGTGACGTTAATACAAATCGACAAGGAGCGCCAAGTAGTAAAGTTATGCCTTTCCCAAGGACGTGTGTGAGATGCGAACTCCATTTTTTTCTTTCGTTTTTCAACCCGATAAAATTTACCCTCACTTAGCCCTCCCCCATCTGGAAACATACCTCCTACTGTTAAGGAAAACTATATACCGTTCCTTCCAGAAGGATTTGGGTTGTTTCACAAGTAGGCTTTTCGGAAATGTGTGCAATCGGTCGCAGTGATAATGACCTGTAGATCAGCATGCTTTCTTTCCGGGAAAACCAAATATCTTGCTCGGCTTCTGGCAACGTCAGTTGAGGATTTGGATTTGGTGATCAAAACTGCGGGAACATTTTTATAGCATGGGAGCCTAAAAGTGAAAATAAATATTTTAATGTAAGCAATAGGGAATCGGAAAATCCGGAGAAGAATATTTCTACCTTAATGTAGGTTAGTTAACGTAAAGACATCAATATAATGTTGGGCTATCGTATCTCTAAAATATATCTTCTAGGACAAATATCCATGAATTAATAGAACTGTAGACGTACATCTCGTTTGCACTATAGTAAAAAAAAAACTGTTAGACATGGGTCTGGTTTACACCAGAGTAAAACAAGTTAGACATAGGTCTGCTTTAGACTACAGTAAAACTGTTAGATGTAGGTCTGGTTTACACTAGAATAAAACTGGTAGACATAGGTCTGGTTTGAACTATAGTAGAAGGAAGTTAGACATCAATCTTGTATATACTAGTGATGCAAAGGTACACATAAGTCGTGTTTACAAAAAGCTAACACAAGGTCCGGAGTAGACTAGATGAAAAAGCGTAGGGACGATTTACACTTGAATAAATAAATAAACAAATAAATAAATCTCTCTCTCTCTCTCTCTCTCTCTCTCTCTCTCTCTCTCTCTCTCTCTCTATCTATCTATATATATATATATATATATATATATATATATATATATATAATTTTAAATTCTCAATAATTTGTTACGGGGAACAACCAATGCGTTTTGTGTGTTGCTTTGGAAGATGTCCCTTTTTTGTTCACATAGTCACAGTTGTTAAATTTCTCAGATAAGACAATTTGGATAAAAAGAAGATAATTGTAAAATATATTTCTTAGTCAATGCTGACGCGTTTCGTCAATCCGACTTTATGAAGTCAAGATTAAAAGCGAAATGTTTTTTAGTAACATTAAATTCAACATATTAAAAAGGGGAACGGTCCTGTGTAAGCACCTTCTGGATATTGGTAACTTTTTACGGGTCCGGTTTACACTAGAATAGAAAAAAAATAGCTATAGGCCCGGTTTACACTAGAATCAAAAAGCTAGCCATAGGTCCTGTTTACACTAAATGCAAAAAGCTAACCACAGGTCCGGATTATACTAAAATAGAAAAAAATAGCCATAGGCCCGATTTACACGAGAATAAAAATGATAGCTATAGGTCCTGTTTACACTAGAATAAAAAAAATGTCCCGTTTAAATTAGTATAAAAAATGCTCTCTCTCTCTCTCTCTCTCTCTCTCTATATATATATATATATATATATATATATATATATATATATATACACATATATATATATACATATATATATACACATATATATATATATACACATATATATATATATACATATATATATACATACATATATATATATATATATATATATACATACATATATATATATACATATATATATATATATATATAAATATATACATATATATATACATATATATATATATATATATATATATATATATATATATATATATATATATATATATATATATATTCTCTGGAGGACGTGGTTGAAGCTTATACCTATTTTATTGAATAAATTTACCCTTTCGTATTTATAGTTATTTTTTTATGTAATTTTGGTTAAAAAGTGAGAAGTCAGTGTTATTTTCATTTTTACATTCAGACGATAGTTTGTTCATCGCACGCTGAATACCTCTAGAATGGTGAAATGTTTATTACAACCTGAAAAGTGACTATATTTATCATAAACCATTTCACCCCAAACAAGGTGATAATGTCACTAAGACGCAAGGTGTTACTGGGAATGAAAGAGAATGAGAAAACTTCGGTGGATAGGAAGGACAATAAAGGAACAGGATTTAGGAAGACAGAAGATGGCGATTGACGTTGCGTTTAAATTTCTGAGGTTGTAGGGAAATAAGAAACTGGAAGAGAGTTCCACAGGCGAGAAGTGCGAGTCAATAAGCTATTAGAATAGATCTTACTGTTGCAGCAGTAAAACAATGATGCTTATTTACAAATCTAGTAGTATTTATGCGGTCGACGTACCAACGAGATGCCAGGTAAAGACTGAAAACATTGCATATCCTTCTTTAGATTTTCTCGAGAATCTCGAGACCTATGCGTTTGGCCGTGATCTGGTATCTCGTTTACAGTCGCTCTCTCACTGACGTGCCATCGCCTCCCTCTGTCTTTTCTAGAAATACTTTCACGTTAACTGCTCCGACGAGCAATTTTCGCTGGTTCCCAGACTTCATTAAATTAAACGTGCCATCAAGCCAGCATCTCAGTCCCACCTTTTCACTGTCGAAACTGTTAAATATAGCCGTCTCTGCTACTCCAATAGCTTCATGTCTCACACTTCACGTTTGTGAAACTCCCTTCCTCTTACTTGCTTCCCTGATAGCTATAATCTCCAACTATTCAAATGCAATGTCAATCGACATCTCAATATGCCTGGATCTATTCCTCGTACTTCTCTTCATCTTTTCCTCTTTCACGCCTCTTTACACTTGCTCTCACTCTCTATAACCCTATTGCGTGCTAGTGGCACTCCCCTCTTGCTTGGGGTGAAAAGATTTATTTATATATATATATATATAGATATAGATATAGATATAGATATATATATATATATAGATATAGATATATATATATATATATATAGAAGTGAATATATATATATATATATATATATATATATATATATATATATATGCAGAAATATAGTCTTAAAGTGTGCTATATTTATGGGGTAAAGTGCTCAATATCAGAGATAGAGCGTGTGTAAATATAAAAGTGGACATGGAAGTCAGCACTTAGAGGCGACAGTCTGTTTCATCCTAGTGCAATCGTCAGGCGACTAGTGCTGTTATTTTTCTCGGCTATTTATATAAGGGTCAGTGGTGCATTATGGGTAGTCTATTTTGGCGGTTACTTTTACCGGAAGTGGCTTATTTGTTTATTTATTTATGTCAAATTGTTTTGCTTGTTTTTTGTTTGTTTTTTTATTTTTTATCTTATATATTTATTTATTTATTCTTTTATTTTGATCGGTGTTTTTGGTTAACGTAGTAAAAATTTGTTTATATGGCTTATTGTTGGTAGTCTATAATGGCCGTCATTACCGGAAATCGCTTGTTCGCTTATTTATTTGGGTCAAATTGTTTTGCTTGTTTTTATTTATTTTCATTTTTATTTTTTATCTTATATATTTGTTTATTTGTCATTGATTAAATCTGTTTGTTGAATTTGTGGTTTTTTCTGACTATTATTTAGGTGGGAACAGTTTTTAATTTATCTATTTAGGTTGGTTATATTTATTTGTTTTTGTGTTGTTTTTTAAACGGCTAGTTTATCGTAATCGTTTGTTAGTTTATTTATATATTTGGATGTATTTAGATCGATTTATTATACTTGTTGTTATTTATTTGTTACACTATATCTTTTTGGCTTTCGGTTTTTAAGTAACGTAGTATATTATCTTTTATTAATGTTTTTTTTTTTATTATTATTATTTTTATTTGTATAACAGTTATAACTTTCGTCTCAACAAAAACACAGTAAAAATCAGCTACAGTTGCACCGAGAACATGGCACAAATAATAAAAAAGCACAACTGAAAAATTATTAACAAACCACACGAACAAATTAAACCCACGTGCAACTGCAGAATAAAAAACGAATGTCCCTTAAACGGTAATTGTTTACAAAACAACGTAATCTACCAAGCCACGACAAAATCAGCAGATAATGAAGAAAAAGTATATATAGGAGTAACCGAAGGACCATGGAAACAAAGAAATTATGTACACAAAATGTCTTTCACAAATAGTAAATATGCGAACAGCACAATGCTTTCTAAGTATATCTGGGAAATAAAAAACAAAACACACACCAAAAATATCTTGGAAAATAAGGAAAAAATCATCAGCCTACAACAACCTATCAAAAACCTGCAAACTTTGTTTGGAGGAAAAAATAGCTATCATTACCTTCCCAGATGAAAATAAATTATTAAATAAAAGATCCGAGCTAATCTCAAAATGTAGACATGAAAACAAATTTTTACTACGTAACTTAAAATAGAAAAATAAATAAATATATAAACAAACAACAATAAAATAAGCAAAATAAATTACTCCAAACAAATCATAAAACCACACCTGTTAGAATATACGAAACAAAATCAAAACAAAAGAACGGACGAAAGTTATAACTGTTATACAAATAAAAATAATAATAATAAAAAAAAAACATTAATAAAAGATAATATACTACGTTACTTAAAAACCGAAAGCCAAAAAGATATAGTGTAACAAATAAATAACAACAAGTATAATAAATCGATCTAAATACATCCAAATATATAAATAAATTAACAACCGATTACGATAAACTAGCCGTTTAAAAAACAAAACAAAAACAAATAAAGATAACCAACCTAAATAGATAAATTAAAAACTGTTCCCACCTAAATAATAGTCAGAAAAAACCACAAATTCAACAAACAGATTTAATCAATGACAAATAAACAAATATATAAGATAAAAAATAAAAATGAAAATAAATAAAAACAAGCAAAACAATTTGACCCAAATAAATAAGCGAACAAGCGATTTCCGGTAATGACGGCCATTATAGACTACCAACAATAAGCCATATAAACAAATTTTTACTACGTTAACCAAAAACACCGATCAAAATAAAAGAATAAATAAATAAATATATAAGATAAAAAATAAAAAAACAAACAAAAAACAAGCAAAACAATTTGACATAAATAAATAAACAAATAAGCCACTTCCGGTAAAAGTAACCGCCAAAATAGACTACCCATAATGCACCACTGACCCTTATATAAATAGCCGAGAAAAATAACAGCACTAGTCGCCTGACGATTGCACTAGCATGAAACAGACTGTCGCCTCTAAGTGCTGACTTCCATGTCCACTTTTATTTATATATATATATATATATAAAAGTGAATATATATATATATATATATATAAAAGTGAACATAGAAGTCAACACTTAGAGGCGACAGTCTGTTTCATGCTAGATGCAATCGTCAGGCCACGAGTGCTGTTATTTTTCTCGGCTATCTATATATACGGGTCAGAAAAAATAAATAAATAAAAACAAGGAAAATAATTTAACCCAAATAAATAAATAAACAAATAAACGACTTGCGGTAAAATAACCGCCAAAATAGACTACCCACAATGCATCACTGACCCGTATATTAGATGTTTTTAGATGTCTTTCTCCGTAATGTAATTTTTATTTATTTAAAAATCTTCCAAAAATGAAATATACTTTCCTGAAACATTATTTGAAGAATATTAGCTGATGTAAAGTACAAGGTAACCAAAAAAGTTCTGTCCGTTTTTTGATTAGTCATTGAATGAAGTTGAAATATATACGAAATGCGTGTAGCAATTGTTTTCAAATTCGGACAGCCAGAAGTAGGAACATCAGACGTTATAAAAAACACGCGCACCGTGCCCGGCCATCAGTTATAAGCCGGACAGCTGTGAGAAGGATGGAAGTGTCTAGAGATCTCGTTCAGGGCTGTTTGCTTTACGACTTCAAAGTTGGCTTATCAGCAGCGGCATGAAGTCGCCGCATATGTCAAGCGTTTGGGCATAGTACTGTGGATGAACGTACTGCAAGGCGTTGGTTTAGAAAATTCAAGTTGGGAGATTTGTCTCTCCATGATGAGCCACGCATTGGACGACCACAGCTCTTGAATGACGGAGTCCTGAAGGCGGCCATTGAAGAGGACAGTAGTCTAACGTGTGGTGAACTTGCAAGACAGTTCAACGTTTCTGATGAAACAGTTAGACTTCACCTGCACCGCCTAGGTAAGACGTACAAACTGAGCAAGTGGATTCCGCAAACGCTGTTGGAGGTCCACAAGGAACAACGATTGGCGGCATGCGTATCGCTGCTTTCTCGCCACCGTACCGCATCCTTATTCAATCGAGTGCTTACCAGTGATGAAAAGTGGGTTCTGTACGAAACTCCCAAGCGTTCCAGACATTGGTTGTCTCCTCAGGATGCTGTCCCTCACACCGCAAGACCGCCTGTGCACCCACGCAAGATTATGCTTTGTGTCTGGTGGACAGGTCGTCAAGTGGTTCATTATGAACTGCTACCAACGGGCCAAACGGTCACTGGGGACCTATACTCGCAGCAATTGAAACGTGTGCAACAGGCATTGCGCCAGAAGGAGCCAGCACTGGTGAATCGTAAAGGTGTGCTTTTCCTCCATGACAACGCCAGGCCGAGTTGGGTTGGAGATTTTGTGCCATCCACCTTATTCACCTGACTTTGCTCCATCCGATTACCACCTCTTCCACTCCCTTGATAATCATCTTACTCCAATAGCTTCATGTCTCGCACATCTCGCCTATGGAACTCCCTTCCCTATTACTGTTTCTCTGACAAATACAATCTCCAACGGTTTAAGTGTAGCGTCAATCGACATCTCCAGTTGCCTTGATCTATCCACTTCCCTTCTTCACATCCTTTCATTTTTCATTCCTATCTGCTCTCGCTCCAAATCTTCTGTAACCCCCTTGCCTTGATCGACCCACTGTATTTCTCTTTCTCCACATCCTCTCCTTTACCACTCCTATCTGCTCTTCCTCCAACCCTTCTTTAACCCCTTGCGTGATAGTGGCCTCCAGCCTTGCTTGGGGTGATACGCTTAAAAAAAAATCCTTCACCAATGAAGCAGACTTGCGCAAAGCCCTCACGGACTTCTTTGCATCAACCCCCCCCCCCCCCGAGTTCTGCCGCAAGGGCATTGAACAGCTGGATCAGGTTGGCAGAAGGTGCTGGATGCCGATGGCGATTACTTCGAAGACTAAATATAAGTTACACATACTGTGAAGCGTTTTCTTTTTTTTCCTTTAAAAATCGACAGAACTTTTTTGGTTGCCTTGTATAATTAATCTTATTTGAAACAAATATTATTTACTTTAATTTTAAAATATCGCTGATATAATCATTTTTTAAACCGACAGTAGCTGTATTTTTAACCGATAGTCGCTGTGTTGACGTGTTTGACAACGTGATATCAGATCTGATATTTGTCTACGCAGAGTCTATCTGTAAAAAAATCATTGAAGAAGATGACATGAGCCCGTTTTCATTTTAATTTTTGAGTACTCAGTAATCTTAAAAATTTAGGAAAATATTCTACGTCATCAAATTTTTTACTGAATTTTAGATACTTTAACTTTAGATTTGCTATATATATCCCTCTTATTTTCTGATAATGTCCTGTGTGCTCACCCATACTTACAAAAAATGAAACCTTATACACTAATAAAAATATTCAAAATTATTTTTAAAATATTGGTATGTGATGATTTGTAATAAGATTTTCCATTTATGATTAATAAATATAGTTTTCAATTAATGCTAATATCATCAAAACCGCTGAAATTAATACAAAATTTTAAAATATATAAAACTTACTAAATTTTTATAATTAAAATTTTAAAAAATGCAAACAATTCCTGTAAAAATTAATTATTCATCGATTTTCTTTCCTTAAGTGTGTTGTAGCATTCCGCTACCACCCTTTTTTCATCAACATCAATTTTTGTACAAAAATTGGATCACAGAGCTTATTCAGCTTAATTTATATTTTCAGAAAATCTCAACTTCTAATTGGTCACTTAATATTTAATAACATCGACCTAGTTCTTGACCTGACCCAAAAAATAATTCCACCAAAATCTGTCAAACCTCTGTGAGCCTAACACGTGACCATAGTTAGCAATAAAATATGAAACGTCTTTCATCTTCGACAGTGAGCCGATTGAAAATCCTTTGAACTCGTCACACAGTTCCAGGCTTTACGTTAAAGTTCCTTAACATGATTCCAGCCTGAAAAGAACACTCACTCACACAGCAAAATTTTATACCGAAAAAGCAACTCAAGTTTTCCACATTCAACTTAATACAAGATTTTTTCATACGCTTTCAAGCTCAACGTTAATTATTGCAATTAACATAAACACAGCTTGTTAAGAACCACTTACTCCAACTAGAATATTCTCTCCGAACAAGTGAAAACAAATCAAAGAGCGACAATTCCGTAAACCTTAAAGTAAGTCGTAAACAATATTTCTCCACTTTAAGTACAAACTTGAACTGTTTATTTTTTTTCTTAAATTACAATAATACCCAAACACACTTTCTCATTATTATACAGAAAATTGAACAACTTACAATCTATCAAAGCAGAACTTTGACAACATTTCGATCTAAATATAAAAGGACGTTTGAAATTTTCAAAACCACATCTTTACTCCAGTTGTTTGTATCTCTTGTTTATATAAATATGTTATTCATTGTGGTGCAAAAACTGTTGTTTCTCATGTCGTCCTTATTCTCTGTTTGTTGAATACTGAAATTTAATGTGAGAGGAAATTGTTAATTTCATCACAAGGCCTAATTTCCGCAATAATTTTTCATCCATTCATTAACACAAACTCCACAGTGTCCTTAATATATCTTGTTTATAAAAGCAATCAAAACCTTTTCTAATTAAATAATGTCATAGTTTTACTTCATGTTTTTACAATGCAGGGCAGTTTATCTGTAAATGGTGTTTCTGTTTGACAAAAAGAAATTCATGATTTAAATTCTCCGAGGAGTCCTGCTTTTAACTTTCTAATACGAAAACCTTGGAAATTTAATTTCTAGAAATTTCATGAAGATATTTTTTACAAAGATTTTCTAAAAAATATTTCAAAAATAATTTTATTCATTTGTGAATAAGTTCTCAAAAATTCATTAAAATCTGACAATTATTTCATTTTTGCGAGCTTTTTCCGCACAATGTGTTTTTACTTCAAAAAGACGCTAAAGTTTCCCATCTTACATCCCTGACGCAATAAAAAACAAGATATCAACCAAAATTTCGAACGTACTAGAAAGGATTAAAAAATTTAATAAAATAAAAAATTCTTTGGGCTTTCCTCATAACAATAACATAAAAATTTTGACGATAATAATTTGTTGTTTTTTTTTTCAAGTTTCGGGCGTTTTTCATCTTGCTATGCTCTTATTTGGGCAATTTTTGCGGGGGTACTTATGATTGTCTATATGAATGGTAAATTCGCAAAGAACAGTGCCTTCATGACCTTCAATAAATAATTCAGAGTGAGGTTAACAACATTTTTCAGCATGAAGTGCACTAGAATATTTATATATCTTCCAGTGGATATACTTACCAATCGTATTTTGTCGTTCTTTCTATTCATGATTTATCAGGATTGCATAATTCGATACTAAGTGTTCAATACTATCTACATATTGCTCATATGATCGATTATTGTTACTTTATTTTTTCTTTTATAATCTATATTTTGAATTCTTTTTTCGTCTCCAATTCATCGTCCATTTTGACTTCTTCTTCTTCTTCTTCTTCTTCTTCTTCTTCTTCTTCTTCTTCTTCTTCTTCTTCTTCTTCTTCTTCTTCTTCTTCTTCCCTAATCACCCTCTCTAATTCTTTTTTCTTCTCCATTTCACCATCCATTATCACTTTACTTCTTCTTCCCCTTCTTCTTCTTAAGGCATCTAATAGGCATTTTTTATCTGTTCTACATTTTCTTTACATATTCTACTTTTTCTTCTTCTTCTTCTTCTTTTTTCTTCCTCTTCTTCTTTTTTCTTCTTCTTCTTCTTCTTCTTCTTCCCTAATCTCCTTCTCTAATTCTTTTTTCTTCTCCATTTCACCATCCATTATGACGTTGCTTTTTCTTCACCTTCATTTTAAGGCATCTAATAAACATATTTTATCTCTTCTTCTTCTTCTTCTTCTTCTTCTGCTTCTTCTTCTTCTTCTTCTTCTTCTTCTTCTTCTTCTTCTTCTTGTTAAGACTTCTAACAGGCATTTTTATCTGTTCTTCCTTTTCTTTACATCTTCTTCTTCTTCTACTTTTACTTTTGCGTGTTTTGCATATTTCCTTGTCCTTTCTATAACATTTATTTTTCTTCTTTTTCTTCTTTTCCTTCTTCTTCTCTTTCCCCGTATTTTTCTATCTCTCCTTCTCCTTCCTATAAGATTTATTTCTCTTCTTCTTTCCTTCTTCTCCTTCTTCTCCTTCTTCTTCTTCTTCTTCTTCTTCTTCTTATTCTTCTTCTGAAGACATTTAATATATTTTTCATCTGTCCTTTCTTTTCTTTACATTTTCTTCTTCTTCTTTTTCTTCTGCTCCCCCTTCTTCTTTTTAAGACATCTAATAGGCATTTTTCATCCGTTCTTCATTTTCCTTAAATCTTCTTCTTCTTCTTCTTCTTCTTCTTCTTCTTCTTCTTCTTCTTCTTCTTCTTCTCCTCCTCCTCCTTCTCCTTCTTGACGTTTCGTTTTCTTTTCGAATTTCTTTTTGTCTCTAATTATTGAATACTAAGCTCTCATTACCCCAAAAATGTTACTCATATAATCTTTGTTTCTAGCTCTTTCCAGTCATACCGATGTTTTCAAGTCATACCGATGTTTTCCAGTCATACCGATGTCTAGCCGGTATAAATCTTTCCTTCGTTTCAAAATTTTCCATTATTTTTCTAGTTCCCCCCCCCCCCAGTGCCTCTGATTAATGAATGGAATGACGGCCGCGTTCATGTTGCACAAGAACCCCTCAGTCGAAGTCGCGTTATGCTGTCATTTCATTTCGGTTTTGCTCTGTGTCACGTCGACTCAGCAAACAAACTCCGTCATCACATGTTGTGTTCTTGATGTTTACGATCACTGGTCTATGCCTTCTGGCCTGGACTGGGAGATCCTTTTGGATCTTAAAGTACCCGGATGTTATGCGCTTCGTGTTATTTAGTTTTGGGATATACATATATATATATATATATATATATATATATTTCTTTATCCCTTCGTAGGTTCGTAGGGGCACTATGTGTACTGTAGCCGCAGTAGAAATGGTGTTTCTTGGGGAAAGTGGCCGGTTTTGAAACCCAAGTTTATAGAACCCAGTCTGTCCTGCTATTTACCCATAGCTGGGGAGAAGAGGAGGATCCATACCTTCCTCAAGGTTATTAACACGTAAGTGAATGAAATGGATTCGACTGGAATTCGAACTCGGCTCTATTACTCCACCGTACCTCCTTTCCTACTAAAAACATCGTCTACATATAAAGGGCCGAATACAGAGAACTGGTGCACTACATGCCACAAGGTTCCTAAACGACCCTCCGCAGGTTTTGAATTCAGAGCTGTCCTTCTCCTAGAACAGTGGCCATACAAGGCTATAGAACCCAGTCTGTCTTGCTATTTACTCATAGGGGAAGAAGATTCATACCTTTCCCAAGGGTATTAGCACGTAAGTGAAAGCAATGGATCCGACTGGAATTCGAACCCGGCTCTACGAGCTGCTATCTATTATTACACCGTGCCTCCCCTGTATATACCATTGGACAAAATGGGGTCGCTTGTGCATTTCCGTGTAGGTCATTTCCGCTATCCAATCATAATCTTTTCATACAAATACGTCTATTATTAAATTGATGTTAATCGCTGACTTCCCTCAAGTTTAGGAATGAATCAATCTTTCGTCTCACTTGAAAGTTCTCTTTTTTTTGTTTTTATCCATTGTCAGTTTCATCTAAATATTCTTTTTGTCTTCTTTTCGTCTATTCCAAATTATTCTTGTTTTTTCTCTCTTCTTCTATTAGGACTCTTATTGGGTTATCTTATTTGTTTTTCTTCTTCATTTTTGTCTTTGTTTGCTTTTTGTCACCTCTTCTTTTCCTCTGCTTCTTCTTCTTTTCGATGGTCTTTTTTTTCTTTTTTGTGATTATTTTTCGCCTCCCACTTTTAATTTGTTTCCCTTTCTTTTGTTCCGCTTTACTTTTTCTTCTTCATTTCCTCCGTCTTCTTCTTCTTCTTCTTCTTCTTCTTCTTCTTCTTCTTCTTCTTCTTCTTCTTCTTCTTCTTCTTCTTCTCTAATCTCTTTTTCTGTTTCTTTTGTCTTCTCCAGTTCACTGTCCATTTTGACTTGTTTCTTCTTTTTTTCTTCTTCTCCTTCTCCTTCTTCTTAAGACTTCTAATCGGCTTTTTCATCTGTTCTTTCTTTTTTTACATCTCCCTCCTCCTCCTCCTCCTCCTCCTCCTCCTCCTCCTCCTCTTCTTCTTCTTCTTCTTCTTCTTCTTCCCTTTGACTCTTTTTCTTACCTAATCTCCTTTTCTAACTCTTTTTTCCATTTCGCCACCCATTTTGACTCTTTTCTTCTCCTCCTCCTCCTTCTTCTTCTTCTTCTTTTTCTTAAGACATCTAATCGGCTTTTTTTATCTATTCTCCCTTTTCTTTACATCATCTTCTTTCTTTTTTTTTTTGCTTCTCTCTTTCATCGTCCATTTTGACTCTTTTCTTCTTCTCCTTCTTCCCGTTTTCCTTTATTTCTTCCCTTTTCTAACTCCTTTTTTTCCTGTAATTTTCGTCTCCATTTCAACTTCCATCTTTGACTCGTGTCTTTTTCTTTCATTCAGTTTTCCTCCTCCTCTTCTTCTTGTCATTTTTCTTCATTTTTTCGTCTTCATTTTATCCATTTATCGACTTGTTTCCTTCTTCTTCTTCTCCTTTTTTATTCCGTCCTCCTTCCTTCCTCCTCCTTCTTCCCCCTTAACTACTTCTACAATTACATCTTTTCAACATTTCCTTTTCCTCCTACTCCTCCTCTTTCTCTTTCCTGTTTTGCTATTACGTTTCAATAACGGTACGACCAGAATAATTTCGTCTCCGAATGGAGAATAATACAGCTAGATGCTGGGCAAATGAGGCTGAGACGAAGGAAGGAAAACGGATAAAGGGGGAAGTAGGTAGGCGATGACTGCATCGCTGTACGTGTCGTTGAAACAGTGGTTAGAAATTTACAGTCAGTGTAGTAGCGGAAGATAAGGAAGAGAAAACTTCAGCGGGGAGAGAACGGGACGCCGCCAAGGAACCAACGGTGGATATAATCGATGAGACGGAAAATTGTAAGTAGGAAATCATAGGGTCGCAATACGCTCTTTGCCACTGGTATGGCGGCAGAACGATGGATTGCAAAACAATAGCCAGGTGTTACATGTTATCATGCTTTATTTATATTACGTACAGGTTGCGATGGATAAACTGTCGTGTGAATGCCGCCAAAATGAAAATACCACTGACATCTCATTTGAACAGATATACAAGATGCGATGGATAAACTGTCTTCTAAATGACGCAAAAATGAAAATACCTCTGACATCTCAATTTAAAAGACATACAGAATGCAATGGATAAACTGTCGTCTAAATGACGTAAAAATGAAAATATCACTGACATCTCATTATAACAGACATACAGGATGCAATGGATAAAGTGTCGTCTAAATGAGGCAAATTTGAAAATACCAATGACATCTCATTTTAACAGACATAGAGGATGCGATGGATAAATTGTCGTCTGAATGTCGCAAAAAGAAAAATATCGCTGACATCTCATTTTAACAGATATACAGGATAAAGTGTCGACAAAATGAGGCAAATTTGAAAAAACCAATGACATCTCATTTTAACAGACATACAGGATGCAAAGGATAAACAGTCGTATAAATGACTCAAAAATGAAAATAATACTGACATCTCATTTTAAAAGGCATAGTGGTTGCAATGGATAAACTGTCGTCTAAATGACGCAAAAATGAAAATACCACTGACATCTCATTTTAACAGACATAGAGGATGCGATGGATAAACTGTCGTCTAAATGACGCAAAAATGAAAATAACACTGACATTTTATTTTAACAGACAGGCTGCAATGGATAAACTGTCGTCTAAATGACGCAAAAATGAAAATACCACTGACATCTCCTTTTAACAGACATACAGGATGCGATGGATAAACTGTCGTCTAAATAATGCAAAAATGAAAATACCACTGACATCACATTTTAAGAGACATGCAGGATGCGATGGATAAACTGTCGTCTAAATAATGCAAAAATGAAAATACCACTGACATCACATTTTAAGAGACATGCAGGATGCAATGGATAAACTGTCGTCTAAATGTCGCAAAAATGAAAATATGACTGACATCACATTTTAAGAGACATGCAGGATGCGATGGATAAATTGTCGTCTAAATGTCGCAAAAAGAAAAGTACCATTGACATCTCATTTTAACAGACATGCAGGATGCGATGGATAAACTGTCGCCTAATGACGCAAAAATGAAAATACCACTGACATCTCATTTTAAAAGACATACAGTATGCGATGGTTAAACTGTCGTCTAAATGACGCCAAATTGAAAATACCACTGACATCTCATTTTAACAGGATGCGATGGATAAACTGTCGTCTAAATGATGCAAAAATGAAAATACCACTGCCATCTCGTTTTAACAGATATATTTACCAAATTAAGCAAATGACATTAAGCAAATGGAAGGCCAAATCGAGAAAGCTTCTCTCTTGCCATATGTAAGGCTTTTTGTTGATCGTCTGTATCTGCCACGTTCTGAATGATGCAGAGGATTAGTTCAGCTGGAACGGTCTTACAAACCTAGAAGAATTGGCCTTCAGTGGTACCGGGAAACTACAGATGACTGGATGATGATATGTGTCAAAGACCATGAAAGAAAATGTATTCAGTAATAAAGAAGCCGACAATTTCAAAAGTGAATTACAAGTGCATGTAGAAATACTAATAAAGCGTAATACACTTACTGTAGCAGCAAAGAACTTAAAAAAGAAAGCAATAGCAAGTACAATCTACGAAATGCAGAAACGATAGCAAGATAAGCCTCGTCAGTGTCGATATTCTGCCCGTACCAAACAAGCCGGTGTAGAAAAACCTCGTACCAATCAGTGCTTAAAGTGTTAAAAGCTGAAACCGAATGTTTTATACTTGTTGCACAGGACAAATGCTTGCTAGCTAGAAATTACCAAGGACATATAATAAAACAGTTGTGTTAGCCCAAAATTCAGATTCTGTGATAAATATCCAGAAACAATTGACCATCTTGTATCAGGTTGCACGGTATTGCCCTCCTCTGAATATAAAATTCGGCATGATAGAATGGGCCAATATCTGCATTGGAAAATATACAACTTTTACGGAAAGGAAGCTGCAAGTAATTGGTATGAACATCACCCAGACCCAGTTAGAGAGATAGCAGCTGTAATAATTTTATGGGACTTTACAGTACCCGAAGACAGAACAATCATAGCTAATCGCCCAGACATCGGGATCAAAGACCACAGAACAAAGTTTTCTTACTGACATAGCAATTCCTGTAGATTGTAATTTATCTTTGAAGATCTTAAGAAAAGAAATCTATCAAAATACAAAGCTTAGTCATTACAAATTCCCTTTTTACCTGACAGCTCAACCGAAATATTTTTTTTCAGGTTCATGTATATATTGTCATCCACAGACAGACTGTTTCGGTGTTTCACAGCTCGTCTGTGTGTATAGACATATGATTGTCTCAAGCTAACTAATTTGATATCAGTCGGAGATTCTACCCCTAAACTATTGGCCCACGGCAGGAATGAAGGCGAATTTAGACGTATTTATTTTTAAATAAACACGCCAGTGACTGGAGAACTCAATTCGTCTTAACGAAGAGTCTTGTATCAGCAGCAGTAATAGTCACTGTTTACAAATTCACGTTTAACGTGTTATTTAAACATATAACTTTAGTATGATAATGTTTTGTTTCGTTGAATAACTTCTTTTTTCCGATGTCTTTGTCTAACGTTTTTCTTTTTGAATTCCAATCGCGTCTCTGTCTCTTGGAAATTCGTCTAGAAGAAGGAAACTCCGAACAAAAACTTACAACTCAAGGTGTTAATCGTTGCCGAGGAGTGAATGGCCGCTGCGTTATGAGGTCGCGAACGACCCCCTACTGGCTTCGGAACCCTGTCTTTATAAGACCGTTACCCATTGTACCGGCTGATTTTGGGTGGACTGTTGAATCAGTGCGTCACTCGTGAGAACAATATGAGAACTAAAAGTCAAACCAAATATGTCCTGTATGGATCTTCCAGTGAATAAACAGGGAACCCGTCCCTCAGTCTATTTTTTATACTTTAGGTAAATCCAACTTGTGTCTACTTTTTTTTTTTTTACTCTAGTGTAAAACAGACTATAGGGTGCTATTTTGAATCTCGGGCAATTAAGACCTTTGTCTAACTAGTTGAATCGACTTGAGATTGATGTCTGAAAAGTTCATAGCCTATCAAGGAGTGAGGCTAGAGGTGTGAAATCGTGCATGCATTGATTTTAACTCTTCTTATTAATAACTGTATTTATTTCCAGGTAAACCGACATCTGACTGTTAAAAAAGACTTCAAAAGTAACTGGTAGCGATTTCTCATGAAAATGGACAAAATTTGGCACCGTGGTTTTAATCTATTACACGCAGAATAAAGGGTTTAGCTATTGATGCTAACATAGTTGCTATATTAGGGGATGGAGCTCCAGGTTTATCAACAGTGCAAAAGTGGTCAGCCGAATATAAGTGGGGAAGGGAGCGTCGTGAAGATGACCCAAGATTTGAATGTCCTACGACTGTCGCCACTGAGGAAAACATTGGTCGTTTTCACCAGATGTTGATGGATAAACAGGCAGTTGGCCATAAATGAAATAGCCAATCCTATTAGCATATCCTGTGGGTGAGTTGAGAATATTCTGCACAATGAACTTGGCATGACAAAGGTTTCTGCTCGATGGGTGCCATGTCTTCTGACACCTGATCAAATATGCAACAGGCTAAGCGCGTCTGACATCTATATTATATTCAGTTGGGCTGAAAAGTTCATAGTCTGACTATGAAGGAGTGGTGATAGAGCTTTGACATCGTGCTTGCATCAATTTCAATTCTTCTATTACTATTAGGTCATCCCATGTTCTGTCCGAATTTTAACTTTTTGTTAAAATGAATGAAATTTAAATTAAAATTAAATTTTGTTTGATTAAAACCCTGCTAACATGGAAGTACCCAAGAATCATTTCAGGCACATAATGCTTTATGAGTTCAAGAAAGGAAACTCAGCAGCCGAAAGCGTCTAGAAGAACATTCACTCAGTTTATGGAGAGGAATGTGTGAATGAAAGAACTTGCAGAAGATGGTTTGCAAAATTCAGAGGTGGAGATTTCACCCTTGAAGATGAAGATCGAACCGGACGTCCAGTTGAGTTTGATGAAAAGCTTCTTGAAGCAGCCCTTGAAGAAAATCCTGCTTTATCAGTTGAGGAATTGGCAGTGGTTCTCAGTTCAAACCATACAACTGTTCATCGTCATCTTCAACAACTTGGAAAAGTTCCTAAACTTGGAAAATGGGTGCCTCATGAATTGTCTGAAAACAACCTCAAATCTGACATCTTCTCTTCTCTCCATTCTCGCCAAATTGTTTCACCTTTTTTTTAATAGACTTGTGACTGGCAACGAAAAATGGATCTTTTATCGAAATGTTAAGCGTCGTAGACAGTAGCTTGGTAAAGGGGAAAGACCCCAGCCACAGCCGAGAAGGGAACTTCATGTGCAAAAGGTTCTTCTTTCAATCTGGTGGGATTGCCAAGGAATAATCCACTTTGAAATCTTACCACCTAATGCAACAATTAATTCTCAAATATACTCTCAGCAATTAGAGCGTTTGAACCAATGTTTGAGGGGAAAAAGACCTGCTCTAGTGAATCGAAAACGGGTGATGTTTCATCAGGACAATGCGCGACCATACACAGCAAGAATCACGTCACAAAAGATCGAAGAACTTGGTTGGGAGAAAATTCCTCATCCACCTTATTCTCCCGACCTTGCTCCTTCAGACTACCATTTGTTTCGTAGCTTACAAAATCATTTGGAAGAAACAGCTTTTGTAACACAGGAAGAGGTTAAAACTGACATTTGTGAGTTCTTCGAATCAAAGCCAAAAGAATTTTACAGTAATGGAATTAGTAAGCTTGTTAATAGATGGAAAGAAAGTCATAGATAATCAGGGAAAATACATTGTTGATTGAATCTGTAATTAAATGTAACATTTGGTCACTTGTTTTCTTTATTCAAAATTCGGACAGAACTTATGGGATGACCTGATGCATTGTTTGTTTCCAGGTAAATTAATATCTGACTGCTCAAAGAAGTCTTCAAATGTAACTAATAACGACTTCTTTTTAAAACGGACTAAATTTTGCATTGTGATGTTATCAAGTATCTGTAGAAAAAGGGTTTAGTCCCCAAGGACATCCAAGCTGAAGGGTTACCAAATTAGGGGATGACGTTCCAGCTTTATCAATAATGCAAAAGTGGGCAGTTGAATTTAGGAGGGGAGGGGAAATGTTTGAAGATGACTCACAAACTGGATGTCCTGCCACAGCAACCAATGAGGAAAACATTGATCGGGTTCATCACATGCTGATGGATGACAGGCGATTGACTATAATTCAAATGGTTCCGGCTATTAGCACACTATGTGAGAGAGTTGAGAATATTCTGCAGAATGAACTTGGCATGACGAAGGTTTCTGCTCTGTGGGTGCCATGTCTTTTGACACCGGATCAAAAGCGCAAAAGGCTGATTACATGACGGCTTGAGGCAGATCCAGCTGGTTTTCTTGAATGTTTCCTAACCCAAGATGAATGTTCGGTTCATCATTTTGAACCAGAGACAAAGAGACAATCCATGCAGTGGAATCCCACCTCTTCACCTGATCCAAAGAAGGCCAATGTCGTTTCATCGGCAGGGAACGTGATAGAGTCAGTTTTGGGGGGATGCAAAAGGCATTGTGTTTATTGACTATCTTCAAAAGAGCAGCACATAAAACTTGGCGGCATATAAAACTCATTTTTATACTAGTGGCTAAAATATCATCCAGCATTCAATTTACATGCGAATTTGAGGGCCTTTCGTAGGCTAATTATAACCCTAACTCCCACTGCAATAGACTTTTATTGTCTTAGACCAGTGTTCCCCAACCGATTTGGGGCCATGACCCACTTTGGTATTTCTAAAATTCTGGTGCCCCTCTGTAATATTTAATTTTTACATTTTCAAAATTTTACTGCAATTCCCGTGAAGGAAACTTAAAAGGTCTCTAAACAAGCCTCCAAAGACCATGGCGTCCATGAAAAGAGAAAGATTTAAAAAAACAAAAAAAAAGTTAAATATATATAGTTTTTACGGAACTGAAAGGCAGAAATATAAAATATTTGAATGAAAGCTTATTCTGTAATATACTTTGATCATTTTAATCATGAAATAATAATGCAAAATGAAATTTGAGCTCGCTAGAAAACAATTCTCTGTTAATAACTCAATCTCGAATTGCCTCCCCCCCCCCGCTTTATTCTGTTGGTATTGTAAGCCGAAGGGTGCACATCCTACACATGCCCCACCAAAACATTACCATGTCTTAAAGATGTCCCAAGGTCTGGATATCATGCAATTGCTACCACCAAGGAAAATATTGATCACCGCATGGTAATGGATGACAGCTGATTGGCTATAAATCAAATGGCCAATCCTATTATCATATCCTGTGGGAGAGTTGGGAATATTCTGCACAATGAACTTGGCATGACGAAGGTTTCTGCACGGTGGGTGCCATATCTTCTGACACCTGATCAAATGTGCAACAGACTAAGCGCATCTGACATTGGTTGAGACTGATCCAGCTGTTTTTTTTAGCCCAGGATGAATGTTGGGTTCATCATATTGAACCAGAGACAATTCATGCAGTGGAAACAGCCTTCCTCACCTACTCCAAAGTAGGTCATGGTCATTTCACCTGCAGGGAAGGTGATGGCCTCAGTTTTTTAGGATGCAAAAGGCATTGTGTTTATTGATTATCTTCAAAATGACCACACCATCAATGGAGACTACTATACCAAGTTGCTGAGGTAGTTATGAAAGGTAATGAAAACCAAATATCCAGAAAAACTGAAGAAAGGGGTCTTGTTTCACTCCAGTGTTTCAGCTTACAAGTTCTTAGTTTCACTGGCTTCTGTCCATGATTGTGGCTTTGAAGTGATTCATCACTCTCCCTATTGTTCTGATTTGACCCCATCTGACTCTCACCTTTTCCCCAACATGAATAAACATTTGGCGGGGAACTAGTATTCAGTGATGACATCATATCTGCTGTTGATGACCTTTTTGACCAACAGGATGAACAGTCTTCATTGAACAGTCAGATGTCAGTTCATCTGGAAAGAAACAATGCAGATATTTATAAGAGTTTGGAGGGGAAGGGAATGTCTTATAGATGTCCCAAGGTCTGGATATCATGCAACTGCTACCACCAAGGAAAACATTGATCACCGCTTGGCAATAGATGATATCTGATTGGCTATAAATCAAATGGCCAATGCTATTATCATATCCTGTGAGAGAGTTGGGAATATTATGCACAATGAACTTGGCATGACGAAGGTTTCTGCACGGTGGATGCCATGTCTCCTAACATCTAATTAAATGTGTACTAATCTTCACCGGGATAGATTGTTCTAGTTCCACGTGCCATGCCACTTCTGGATGTCTCAGTTATTTCCCTTTAACTCAGCTCTCCAAGTTTAGGTTCACCACTGCTGTGGACTGGTATTGAACTCACAACTCTTTGGATTGTCCCTTTTGTTATGAAGCATGCATTCTGCCGTCGTGCAATTAATGTTTAGTCATGTCTTTTCGATTTCCTTCACTAGTAGGAATTGTAGTTCACTTTCTCTATCTGCTATCAACATTGCGTCATCTGCATATCTTATGTTGTTAAGACTGTGGCCGCTAATAATATATTCTGGTAGAATTTATAATTCTCTCAGAGTCACCTCACTCTAGAGATTAAGTCTGGCGAGAAGACGCTTCCTTGTCTTACACCACGTTTTACAGAAAAGAAAAAGGAAAAGAAGCATTTCTTATACATCAAATAATAACAAAATGTTTTTTGTTTAAATAATTTCATTCCAAGCAAGCAACAAAGACTCGGGGACACACACCTGGGTACTTCTTTTTCTTCTTATGTGTCGTGTTCTTTCACGACTTAGGTGATCATGGCTCTCCACTTCGCCTTATCCCTTGCGGCTCTTAACAGGTTTCGTCAACTCCCCCAGTTACTGAGTATGAAAGAACATATTAACAATATTATTATATATCGAGATCAATAAAAGAATAGGAATTATGATGTCAGATGATAACGATTGGTCTTGCATTTAATTTTGTGATGAAGATCAAACTTGACTGGAAAGCAAGAAGCCGAAAGAGATTTCCATAAGAGAGAAGTATGATCAAAAAACTATTAGCATATGAGAACTTACGGTTACATCTCGCGGTTTCCACTGTAAAATAATGAGACCTTACCGCCAATCAAGTACTGCACTCTAATACATAAAATCCATAGAGAATAATTCATTAGAACATTTACCATGAAATTATTTATAGAAAAGCCACAGAGAAGCGGCGGTAGGAAAGTGACTGCGACCGAGACACCAGGTCGGGTCCAATGACATTGCAGATTCTTACATTTATGACTCGTAAAAAGGGTATTGTCTACAAGTTATCTTCAGCTTTAGAAATTTTATAATCACTTAACATGTGTAAATGAATTCGCTAGTTAACAACGTTGCAGATGCGTTTTATCTTGGTTGGGGTGGAGTATGTAATGTTGAGGCGACGTTACTGTGAAGTTGTAATTAACGGTTTCACTTGATCTCAAAGTGACCGCCCTATCCCAGCGTTGTCGCAATGTCATGGCAATGTTGCGAGGTTCTTCAGCTGAAGGATTCTCAACTCACATTAGAATATATATTACTTCTTTTTTTTTCTTTTTTTTTAATTAACAATATATATAAATATGGTAATATCGAACAGTATCTTTCCGACTCAGGTTTCGATTTTATGAACTCATGAAAAAACCGTCCTGTAAAATACCTGATGAGACCATAAAATCGAAACACGGGTCGGAAAAGGACTATTCGATATTACCATATTTATTCTGTATCTCTAATGGACACCCGTTTCGTTTTTGGATGTCCACCACTGAGCACTTTCATTTATGCTATTTTTAGACGTGGCCTACCTACAGATTATTTTGGGAAATATTCATTTATTTACTTGGAAATTTTTACATCTTTTGAGCCATTCGTTTAAAAAGCTTTGGTATTATATATATATATATATATATATATATATATATAAAGTTCGTGTGCACTTTAAAAAAATATAACTTTATTTGTATTTGCAATAGAAATAATTTGTAAAAAGGATTAGAAAGAAGTAAATCTATATTTTTTTGAAGGTTTTATTGAAATTTTATTTAAGTTTCCACATGTCCTCCATCATTAGCAATACAAAGGGTAATACGATTTTGAAGTTCACGGGAAACATTTGCCAACTGATTTACAGTAATGCCTGAAATCACATTAGTTATTTTAGCTATATTTAAAACTAGATAGATTAAACTTTAAAACATTTTTTACAGATTATTTCTATCGCAAATACAAATAAATTTATAAATTTTTGAAAGTGCACACGAACTTTATGGACACCCTGTATATATATATATATAATTTATTCGAAAATTATAACATAAATGTGACATAAATTCACTACAAAATAGCCATTTTGTTTTAACACTTCTGGTGTCTTATCAAGTGATGGTGTTGCATGCAGAATAAAGGGTTTTAAATGTTTCAAACCGACCAAACATCCCTTACGCTGTTACATAAGCTGCAATGACCAATCAAAATACAAGTATATGAGTATTTAAAAAACTTGACAACGAACTTTTGTTATAATAATTAATACCTTAATGTTAGGGTTAGACTAAAATATAAATCATTCTAACTAATTAATATTAAATTTTATTATAAAATTGAAAATTAAAAATTACCAATTTTAAATTTAATCTGTATTAAGTTTAAAATATTTTTTTTTAACTGAGTAAATATATATATGTATATGTATATATAAATAAAAAGAAAGAACAGTAAGATATAAAATCCGGTGTTCTTATAGATATTTTTATTTTTACACAATAGTGCTCAATGTAAATTTACAGAGCATTAATATTATAAATTAATTGATTTAAAATATGGGTTTTTCGCTACACAGTGATAACCATGTTTCAAAAATGGAAGCTAAAGCCTTGGAATTTAATTTTGTTATTAAACCAAAGACATTATTTCGATTTTTGAAACATGGTTATCACTGTGTAGCGAAAAACCCATATTTTAAATCAATTAATATATATATATATATATATATATATATATATATATATATATATATATATATATATTGTTATTTGTTTTGTTTTAATTGAAAGGCCAAAAACTTAGAATACACGTTAAAATCTAATATGGATGTAAATCTTCGTTACAACTTAGATACATTTGAAGTGATGATATGAATAGGGGAGATTGAAATCTTTCAAAAGACAATACATACACCATCAGATTCTAATACACAAACGCGTAGACATATTTAGATATATAAACACGCAAAAACACAAACAAAACAGGAAATAGATGTCCACGACCCTTAAAAAAAGACAACATACACATACAACGAAAGGCATATATAAGCAATCGTACACACATACATTGATAAAGACAAACACATATACACACCCACAAATATTCAAATTCGAAAGCGTTAGTAAACGAATTCACACTATTAAAATATTACTTACTTAGGCAAAGATATATAGATAAAAATGGTTCAATAGATCAAATTTAAGAGTAGAATAGAAAAACAAATATTCGTCATTGAACAACGCAATATATATATATATATATATATATATATATATATATATATATATATATATATTCCTTTGGGAAACTTCGTCACCGACTCTGGAAACCCTGAGGCATTAGGCTTGAGACCAAGATACAAGTCTACAGGGCTGTAGTCCTTACAACACTATTGTATGGTTCAGAGTCCTGGACACTGTACAGAAGACAAATCAGCAGTTGGATGTATTTCACAAGGGCTGTCTTCGAGAAATTTGTGGAATAAACCCAAGCCAAAGGATGGCCAATGCTGACCTTTTCACCATGTGTAATATTGATGGCATTGATTCCTTTCTCATGAAGTCACAATTACGCTGGGCTGGTCACGTGCTACGTATGCAAGACAACAGAATACCAAAAATGCTCATGTATAGTCAACTTGACAGTGGCCATAGAAGCGTGGGCCGACCATTGCTTAGATACAGGGACAAACTGAAAAGTAACCCCTCAGCTGCGAATATGGACCATGCTACGTTTGAGGACATAGCAATTGATCGCAATGAGTGGAGGACTACTTGCTACAATGGCATCAAGAACAATGCAGCATCAAACATCACCAAGCTTCGTGACACTAGGGAAAGGACTAAAATATCTGCTGCTGTACCGGCCATACACTCCAACAATCCACACTCTTGCACAATCTGTAGACTTCTTTGCAAATCACTAGCAGGACTGAAATGTCACTTGCGACTTACACACAGGGTTGAATAAGCACAGTTGTCGGAACCTCATACGTTGAAACCGACGGGAGAGTCCATCATATATATATATATATATATATATATATATATATATATATGCATGTTTCATTAAAAATGACAGACAAGGTACTCCGATTAAGCTTTTTTATTTCATTTTTCTTCTGTTCGAACAAGTGTTTTCTTTTTGAGACACAGTGTGTAGAATATGTTAAAATGTTCTATAATCCCGAACGCTTTCGGCTATACATTTAGCCATTATCAAGAATGATATTATTTTTCCGTTTAATTGAGTGTGTGCGTTATGTGTATGTTTTTGCAGATATAGAAATGTTTTATTTTCTGAACACGGTTAGCACATCGTGGCCTTATTCGTAGTTAATATTGTTAAGTGTTTGGCTTTTTCTTTTTTTCTTACTAAGGCTTCCATTATTTTTAATCTTGTTTAAATGTAACATTTGGTCACTTGTTATCTTTATTCAAAATTCGGACAGAACTTATGGGATGACCTGATATATATATATATATATATATATATATATATATATAGAACACGAGTGGCTCGAGTTATAGGGATTTCAGACGGAGAGAATTTGCTGTTTATTTATTTAAATTTTCTGTGTAGCACATGGTACGTTACAAGGCAATGAATTTGCAACGTTCTATAGCTGGCCAATCGTATTCGAGGATACACGTCTACTAGGGCGGCTAGCCAATCCCTATTGCCGACGCTCGCTCAGGCGCATTTATTCAACACCCACAGAGTCCACTTGTGGTTTATACTGCAATTATGCTGAGCAGACCTTAGTTATAGTTTCTGGGAGAGAGCGTGTTATCTAGTCTTATCAACAATTTGAACAAGGCCAGCACGCTCAAGCCCACGGCCACGATGACTTGTGACTTCGTGCTAGCACAGCTATCGACGGCCCCTAAAGATTCTGTCTGCCCAATTTCACTCACAAGCCCGGGGTATAGTTTTCAGGCACTTCACCACACGCTGGGAACGACCCCTCCAGTCCGATAACATCACTTCCTGACAAATCGACCATGGTGAAATTCGAACCCGGGTCTCCTGGTCCGAATGCGAACGTTCTAACCACTCGGCAAGATGCCCATTCACCGTTCTAGCGTAACAGATTTTCAACATTACAAGGTAACGTAGTTGCAACGTCACAAGCTAAAAAGCTGGTCACGTTTTAGGTATCTGCAATAAAGAATGGCAACGTCATCTTTTTGCAAACTGGCTATTTTTTATTTTTGTAATTACCTTTTTTTTAGTTTTTCAGTCCATATTTTAGATATTAT
>OZ038497.1:18520507-18533007 GCA_964036315.1 Acanthosepion esculentum | reverse complement strand
GAGTGAAGGAACAGCAACACGCGCGTAGATCAAAAAAGAAAGTTTTATTGTAAAAGAGAATACACTATTGAAAGAGAGGGAATCGGGTGGCACGCTATTAATTCCCGAAGCAAGCCTCCCGATATATCTTGTGCTCACTGTATATAGCTACTGATATAGTCAGACCACATAAGCGATAGGGAGTGTGGGACATTCCATTAAAACAATATGAGAGAATGGTCATTCCTATGACGGATGGGGCACTTTTATAATTTCCTGTCGTCCGGCTGTCCTCCGTGTGTACATCCTAAATGTGCAACTGGGTCAGTCACCTTTTTACCGAGAGTTTATTTACCATGTTAACCTTCTAATGTGCCTTATGCTCTCTTGTGACACTGTGTGGAAATATACGAGGGTCATTCAATAAATAAGTTGAATTTTTCGGTATAAGGACTTCTAATACAGATAGAAGCTTACTCTTTTTTATATTTTTTTGTTTTACTTCTTTTTCACATGGATTTAATTTCTTTTGCAGATTAAAAACAAAATTGAGAGTTTTGGCAATTAACAAAGATGGCCGACCAAGAAGCATGCTCCACGATTGAACAGCGGTCTGTTATCAAGTTTTTGGTTGCTGAAGGGTGCAAACCAGTTGAAATTCATAGGAGAATGTCAACTGTGTATGGTGCTACATGTTTCAGCCAAAAAATGTCTACAAGTGGGCTAAATTGTTTAAAGAAGGACGGAGCAGTGTTGAGGATGAAGACAGGCCTGGGAGGCCTACAGAAGTGAGGTCTCCTGAGGTTATCGAATCAGTCAATGACCTCATTCAGTCTGACAGAGGGGTGACAGTGGATGACATTGCAACGACTTTGAGCTTATCTGTTGGGACAAACGCAGGAATCATCAGTCAGAAGGAGTCGTCTTGCATCATGACAACGCAAGGCCTCACACAGCAGCCCAAACGGTGCAGACCATCAACGAGCTGGACTGGGAACTGCTCCCTCATCCCCTTACAGCCCAGACCATGCCCCTTCAGAATTTCACCTGTTTGGTCCCTTGTAAGCATTCACGAGAGGCACGAAGTTTAAAAGTGACGATGAAGTCAAAAGTGTTGTGAGCGACTGGCTGAGACACCAGTCCAAAGATTTTTACACTGATTGAATACGGAAGCTTGTGCACAGATGGGAAAAGTGTGTGACAGTGCTAGGAGACTACTTTGAAAAAAAAGTAAGCTTCTATCTGTATTAGAAGTCCTTATACCGAAATATTCACCTTATTTATTGAATGACCCTTGTATTAATTTATTTTCGTCTACCGGCCTAAACATTTTAGAAATCTTATTAAAGAAAAAAAAAATTATATGCACTCTTAAGGGCGTTTACTCGAATATGAGTATCCACAAAATATAAATTTTAAAGTATATACCTCCAAAAAATCACTACAAAACAGCAAGACACGATGAAAAGGCCCCAAACTTGATAAAAAGAAAATGTTATAGACAATATATTTAAGTTATTATTTAGACGAAATGCCAAAGTATTTTCTTTTTATCATTGTATTAAATGTTTTAAACATGGTGGAAATGTTGGTTAAAAATCTTGTTTTTCTTATGTCAGCAGGTGGGCGAACTAGTATTATCAGAAATGTATCGTGGAAAAACATTGTTTAGGAAATTCTTCAAAATAATTGTCAAATTTTAAATAAGTTCTCAGGACTTATGTACAAATGTTTGAAATTGTTTTTGAATTATTTTTAGGAAAGAATATGTACTTTCAGGCAGCGTTCTTTCGTTCCTCTTTGGAGAAAGAAATCACCGTTTTACCAGTTGTGCTTTAGACCTCTCGTCCACGGGGAACGTTACAGCTTCGCAATAATCTACTTTCCATTTTAAGCAATATATATATTTATAGTAATCCATAAGTAAGTAAAAGGATAATGCGATTTACATGTCAGGGACACTAAAATCAAGCAGGTGCGGAAATTTAAATAACTGGGAAGTGTTTTGACAGAGGACAGTAAGTGCGACGCTGAGATCCGAAAAAGTACTGTTGGACGGTCTCCTCAAACATGACCGGGAGAAGTGGAGAGCCATGATCGCACACGCCCTGAAAGGACACGGCATATAAAAAGATAGAGTCCCAGGTAGCGTTCGAACTTGCGTTTTTCTTTGGAGAAAAAATAATCACAATTTCATCTGCTTTATACCGCTCGGCCACGGAGAACGTCAACCTAAGAGATGTTCTACTTTCCCTTTTAAGCAATATATACATTTATATATGTATATATACATGTATAATAATTTATAAGTCTGTAAAAAGATAACTCCGAACTACGATTTACAGGTCAGGGAAACTAAAATAAAAAGTTGCGGAAATTTAAATATCTGGGAAGTGTTTTGACAGAGGACGGTAAGTGGGACGCTGAGATTCGAAGATGTATTGGCCAAAGACGCATTCCAAAAGCTAGGCAGAGTATTACAGGACAGGAGGATTTCTTTGAGAATGTCCCAGAAATTGCTGCTGCCTCTTCCTGATGTTAAGTATAAGTTTTCTCCTTGTTTGCATCCTCTCCAAAACCTCATCGTTGCTCACACGCTCGGTCCATGATATCCTTAGCATCCTTCTGTAGAACTATACCTTCATTTTCTCGAGTTTCTTCTTCATCTTTAAGGAGACTGTTCAACATTCGCTGCCGTAAATGATGACAGATATCACGTAGCAGTTCAGTACTCTTTTCTTTGTTACTAAAGAAATCCTCCCTAACCAGCGATCGTTGTAAAATTTATTTTGTATATAAAATGGACTCAAAGCATCGAAAAATATCGTTCTGAGGTCTAGCGATGAATGTTCGGGTCGCCTTCCCTAACCTTAGCATCACTCCTAGTATTGAGGTTGAATGATGTCGTTAACCCCGGAGACACTTCGAATTCTTCCACGAGTGTCGAAAGTCCTTGCGTGCTACTCCGCGGTCCAGTGACCTTTCACGGCCTAGGAGGATATGTTATCCGGAACTAATGGAGGAGGGTCGTATCGGAACAACTGTATAGGCGGCCCGGCGAGAGCTCATTCTGGACCTGGCGGCATTTATTCCGAATTTACACTGAAATTCTTATAAGTATGATAAAAGAAGAATTAAGAAGACAGACGATAACGATTGACATTGCATTTAAATTTTTGAAGGTCAAAGTTCACTGGGAAGTAAAAAGTGAGAAGAGTTGCAAAAGAGAGAAGTGTGATAAAAGAAACTCTTAGCGTGAAACTTAGGGTTACATGTAACCATCTCAACTGTAAAATGATGAGAGCTCGCTGCTAAAATCTATTCGCTTAAATTCATAAAGTCTAGGTATCATACAAGAAAGTAAGATTTATTTTGCATAATACAAAAAAGTAGCACAAGGCCTTAAGTGAGGGATAGGGGAAGGATGTTCTTCGATCTGCCTCATCTTAAACTTAGCACGCAGCGAATTAATTCAGCGAACCTGAGTTTTCGCTGGCGATTGATCCAGAAAGCGCTACCTCTCTATGGAAAATATCGTTCTGAGGTCCAGCGATGAATGTTCAGGTCGCCTTCCCTAACCTTAGCATCACTCCTAGTACTGCGTTCCGCTTTACCCGTTATACCTCTCGTCCACGGAGAACGTTACAGCTTAGCAATGTTCTTCTTTCCCTTTTAAGAAATATATACATTTATATTTACATTTATAATAATATATACGTTAGCAAAAGGATAACACCGAAATGCGATTTACAGGCTGGGGACACTAAAATCAAGCAGGTGCGGAAATTCAAATATCTGGGAAGTGTTTTGACAAAGGACGGTAATTGCGACGCTGAGATCCGAAGAAGTACTGTTGGACGGTCTCCTCAAACATGATAGGGAGAAGTGGAGAGCCATGATCGCCTACGTGCTGAAGGGACACGGTATATAAAAAGATAGACTCTCAGGCAGCGTTCGAATTTGCGTTCCTCTTTGGACAAAATAAAATCACATTACACCTGTTGTGCTTTAGACCGCTTGTCCATGGAGAACGTTACAGCTTAGCAATGTTCTACTTCCCCTTTTGAGAAATATATACATTTATAATAATTTATAAGTTTGTAAGAGGATAACCTCGAACTACGATTTACAGTTCAGGGCACTAAAATCAAGCAGGTGCGGAAATTTCAATATCTGGTAAATGTTTTGACAGAGGACGGTAATTGCGACGCTGAGATCCGAAGACGTACTGTTGGTCGGTCTCCTCAAAGATGATAGGGGAATATATAATATAATATAATATTTAATATAACATAATATAATATAATATAATATATGTATCTATAAAAAGAACTTATAAGCATAAAAAATATCTTAAAATAATTGTCGGACTTTGTCCATTTCATAATGTGTGACGTCATTTGTTTACATTTGGATACGCTTTGAGCAGATATGAATGTATGAGAGAAACTCATGGAGAATTGTAGTTTAAAAACAGTAGAATCGACCTTGCTAACCGAAAAGCTCGTCTGTGGTTAAATCAGTAAAGCACGTCAGGCTATATGACGGTTCCATATAGGATACAGGTTCGATTCCTGTCGGGAGACGCATATTTTCTATGAAAATTTCTCGGACATTCAACCGGTAAAGGTTCTTAATACTGTTTATTAGAAACAGAGCATTTACTTAAATATTTGTATCTATAAAAAAGAATGTATAAACATAAAAATGTCTTAAAATAATTGTCGGACTTTGTCCATTTCATAATGTATACATTTATATATGTATATATACATTTATAAGAATTTATAAGTCATTAAAAGGATAACCCCGAACTACGATTTACAGGTCGGGGACACTAAAATCAAGTAGGTGCAGAAATTTAAATATCTGGGAAGAGGACGGTAAGTGCTACTCTGAGATCCGAAGATGTATTGGCCAAAGACGCATTCCGAAAGCTAGGCAGTATATTACGAGACAGGAGCATTTCGTTGGTATCAAAGAAAAAGAGTAATGAGCTGCTACGTGACATCTGTCCTCCTTTACGGCAGCGAATGTTGGACTATCTCCTCAAAGATGAAGAAGAGACTCGAGGCAACGGAGGTTTGGTTCTACAGAAGGATGCTAAGGATATCATGGACTGAGCGTGTGAGCAATGATGAGGACTTGGAGGGGATGTAAACAAGGAGGAAGCTTATACTTAACATCAGGAAGAGGCAGCAGCAATTTCTGGGACATTCTCAAAGAAATCCTCCTGTCTTATAATAAGGAAGGAGGGCCTGGAAAATTTGATACTCACGAGTCGCGAAACAAGAGAAAATAACGCATGACATACCAGGCGTGCTTAAGCAAGTGGATGACAGAACGTGGTATGGGGGAGGTGGCAGAGGGATGAAACTTATTGAGAGCTACAAGGGATAGGGTGAAGTGGAGAGCCATGATCGCCTACATCATGAAGGAACACGGCATATAAAAAGAAAAGAAAGAAAAACATAGAATCAGAAAGAGGCAGATGAAATTTCTGGGACACGTAATGAGAAAGGAGGGCTTGGAGAATCTGATACTCACAGGTCGAATAGAGGGAAAGAGAGGCAAGGGAAAGCAATGCATGACATACCTGGCGGGCTTAAGCAAGTGGATGATAGAACGTGGTATGGGGGAGGTGGCAGAGGGATGAGACCTACAAGATATAGGAGGAAGTGGAGAGCCATGATCGCCTACGCCCTAAAAAATATTCCTTTCTCCAGTTAGAGGTCAAAATCGGGAACCGTTTTACTCGGCACAATTAATAGCCTTACAACAAAAACAACAATCAATAAATAAAAACTATTATAAGTTAAGAACCTGCATCCTTAAATGTATATATGAAAAACAATAACAGAAACACACGTCACAACACGCTTTGTCTATGTCACAACACGCTTTGTCTACGTCACAACACGCTTTGTCTACGTCACAACACGCTTTGTCTACGTCACAACACTCACTAGTTCTACAAAACTCGCCAATTGTCTCTAGCTACCCTGATAATGACTTATGAAAATCGAAAGCTTAGACGATATTTTTTGTCTTGAGAAATGAATTCGGACAATTTCTGAAGAAATTTCCTCCTCGTCTGTAAAGTATTATTGGTAATTTGTAAAAAGGAGATTATTAAAATTAATCGACACAATATATATATATATAAAGACATTTATGATATGTTTAACGTTCTTTTTATAGATACAAGTATTTAAGCAAATGCTGTGTTTTATAATAAACAGTATTAAATAACATTTTCCGGCCTGAATGTCCGAGAAATTTTCATAGAAAATTTTCGCTCTCCGACAGGAATCGAACCTGTATCCTATACAGAACCATCATTTCGCGTGATGTGCCTTAACCGTTCGGCCACAGATGATTCACAAATATAGACAGATACTGAAAGGCCGAAACGTTTTAATAAATATGGCGACAAAGATAAGGACAACAGACCGAATAATTTAAATAGTGTACATAATACCTCCTCTCAGAAATATAGACAGATACTTAGGGGCCGAAACGTTGTAATAAATATGGCGACAAAGGTGAGGACAATAGTCCGAATAATGTAAATATAGTACATATTACCTCATTCACAAATATACACAGATACTGAAAGGCCGAAACCTTGTAATAAATATGGCGACAAAGATGAGGACAATAGTCTGAATAATGTAAATAGTGTACATAATACCTCATCTCAGAAATATAGACAGATACTGAAATGCCGAAACGTTGTAATAAATATGACGACAAAGATGAGGACATTAGTCCGAATAATATTAATAATGTACATAATACCTCATCTCAGAAATATAAACAGATACTGAAAGGCCGAAACGTTGTAATAAATATGGCGACAACGATGAGGACAATAGTCCGAATGATATAAATAGTGTACATAATACCTCATCTCACAAATATAGACAGATACTGAAAGGCCGAAACGTTGTAATATATATGGCGACACAGATGAGGTCAATAGTCCGAATGATGTAAACAGTGCACCGAATACCTCCTCTATGAAATATAGACAGATACTGAAAGGCCGAAACGTTGTAATAAATATGGCGACAAAGATGAGGACATTAGTCCGAATAATGTAAATAATGTACATAACACCTCATCTCAGAAATATAGACATGTATTAAATAGCTGTATTACTAACATTGGGCACTGTTTTTCTTACAGTCAATAGTATTTATGTGGATTTTTATACGATAACTAACTCGTATACATACATACATACATGCATACATAAACACACACACACACACACACACATATATATATATATATATATATTTATATATATATATATATATATATATATATATATATATATATATATATATATATATATATATATATGTATGTATATTTTGAACAATAAAATATATAAAAAAATTTAAAAACCTTACATTTTCAGACACACTCGGTTGTATACCTACCTAAATTTACCTATTCGGTTATACACACACAGACACACACACACACACACACACATATATATATATATATATATATATATGTGTGTGTGTGTGTGTGTGTGTGTGTGTGTGTGTAACCGAATAGGCAAATATAGGTGGGTATACAACCGAGTGTGTCTGAAAATGTAATTTTTTAAATTTTTTATATTTATTGTTCAAAATATACATATATGTATATAGATATATATGTGTGTGTTTGTGTGTGTGTTTGTGTGTGTGTTTGTGTGTGTGTGTGTGTGTGTGTGTTTTAAACAATAAAATATATTTAAAAATTAAAATTTTCCGGCACTGTGTTGTATATTAATATTTTTTGTTTTATTATTTCAGCTACGTTTCTCGAGTAGTTTTGTCACAGCATGGCCATCGTCAGGATAAAAAAAAAACCTGCTTGTTAGTAGCAGTGGACTACAGGAGTGAATGACTGTTTCTGAAGAAAGTTAACTTTATCTGTAGTTTACGTTTGTTTTTGGTTTGTTTTTTTTATCGTTAATTTTGGTCAGGCCTTGTGTTGGTCAAACGGCCTCTTTGAAGTTGTTTTTGAGATAGAGGATGGCAGATGTCTGACTATTAAAAATTCCCTCCTTGATCATTTTGACAGTTTAATTGGTTTCTGCGAATGGGATGTATATGTTAAGTGTATGTTATCGTTTAGTTCTTTGGGAGTCTGTATGATGTGAGTATGTGTATATATTAGTATCAGTGTGTGTATACTTATGAGGCCTCAGCAGCTCTGCATATATATATATATATATATATATATATATATGTATATGTATGTATTTCCCCGCAAACACTATATGAATATACTTTAATTATGTAATTAGACAAACACATATGCACATAGACAAACACTTATATAACAATGCATAATATATATATATATATAGAGAGAGAGAGAGAGAGAAAGAGAGAGAGACAGAGAGATATATATTCATATCTTCCAGTATCCGTCTGATGAAAATACATGTATGTTTCCACACATACCCGGATAGTTATGGCTGCGGTGATATCTTCATAGGGAGGCGGAGGAGATTCATAAAAATTGACTGTGGTGATGGCAACGTGGAACTGGCGATAGCAGCTGTAGTTGAGGTGGTTGCATAGCCCAGGATAAAGTTGACGACGGCGACGATGACGTGCGGGGTTTGGGCTGGTGCCGTGGTGGTGGGGGCGGCGGCGGCGACAGATAGGTGTTAGGCGGTAATAACTATCAGGCTGACGGTGACGTCGGCTGCGGTGCCATCAAAGATGGTAGATGTAGAGACAGGAGCAGGTTTGTAGAGGAGAAGAGGATGGTATTCGCTTCACCGGTGGGTGGGGGCGGTACAAGAAGGAGAAAGGCGGCGTTGGTAGATATGAGGTAAAGTAGTGGGGTGCGCAAGGCAGGATGGTGCGGAGGGAGTGGTGGATTCGGCGGCAGTGGGAGGGGCACTTCGACGTAGATGTTTGCTGGGTCAGGGTGACCGCGGCTCGCTCCCAAACGGAAGCTGAGCGCATGTGCTTGCGCGCGCGTGCGCACCGGCGACCACTCGTTCGAAAAATGCCCACGCATGTGTATTTGGTCTGGGGTGGGTAGGTTTTACACGAAGAACGAGTACGGAATGGACGCGTGGTGGTAGCTTTTTGGAAGGTGCGTTGTAGGTAGAGTGGGTGGATGTAAATTTTTGTGAGTGCGTATTTAGGGAGTGTTGGTTCTGCTGGGTTGGGGACGAGCATCACGAATTCCTCTTCCTCTCTCTCTCTCTCTTTCTTTCTTTCCTTTTTCTTTCTTTCTCTCTTTTTTCTTTTAGACACTGTATTTAGACTTTTCCTTTCTTACTTTCTTCCCTCTTTCTTACTGTCATTTTTTTTCTTTCTTTTGTCTTTCTTTCTTTAAGACTTTGTGTTTACACTTTCCTTTCCTTTTTACTTCGTTTCGTTTTTCTTTCATTCTTTTTACTTTCTTTCTTTCTTTTTTTCTTTCTTTCTCTCAGAGAGTTTGTATTTAGACTTTTCCTTTCTTCCTTCTCACTTTCTTAATTTCATTCTTTTTTTGGTTTCTTTAACACTTTGTATTTACACATTTTCATTTTTCTTCTTTCTTTCATTCTTTTTAACTTTTTTGTTTCTCTGTTTCTTTTTCATTCCTTCTTTCAAACACTTTGGATTTACACTTTTCATTTCTTTTTTCCTCTTTCTTTCTTTCTTTCTTTCTTTCTATTTTTCATTTTCACCTCCAATATGTCGTACTGGATTTACCTTATTTTTCATTCATTCGTTCATTCATTCATTCTTTCTTTCTTTCGACAATTTCGTTATTTCCCGTTTAAATCTGTCTTTCTTTTTTGTTTTCCTCCTTTTTCCTACTTTCTTTCCGTTACAGTTTTCGTTATGTAAGATACATTGCTTTTCATCTTTCTTTCTGTCTTTCTTTTTTCTTTCTTTCTTTCTTTAAAAACTTTGGAAGGAGTATCACAAATTTCCCCTTTATTTCTTGTCTTCTGTGTTTGCTTAGAGCAAAACTAAGTCATTGAAATTGGCTTTTTTCTTGGCCACAGCCCTGTAAAGTAATAGCAAGGATTTTAGCCTCGCCGGTCTTAATCGTTGTATTTTTATTTAGATTATTACAATTCTGTTGTTTTAACACAAAGCACAATTAATTATACATAGACACACACACACACACACACACACACACACACACACACACATATATATATATATATATATATATATATATATATATACATGTATATATATATATATATATGTATATATATATATGTATATATATATATGTATATATATATGTATATATATATACATATGTATATATATATATGTGTATATATATATATGTGTGTGTGTGTGTTTGTGTTTGTATGTATGTATGTGTGCATAAATTAGAAGATTTACGTCATTGAATTAGCAGTTTCTTTTGAGGAAAATATATCCAGGTCACAAGAAGGAGAGCAGGAAAAACAGGAAGATCCTCAGAAGCAGTTCATATGAAATCACTTTAATTCCAATATAATATATTAAAGAGTTGAATCAACATGCTATATGGCATTCCTGCACTGTAATGTCATGTCTTTAAAAACCTTCTGATATCATGAGGTATAGCTCGGGTGAGCTCGGCTGGTGTTGCTGGTCAGAGTGTCACCATATGATTCAGATGTGTTTTACAGACACACTTATTTTCTAATTTACATATATATATATATATATATATATATATATATATATATATATATATATATATATATATATATATATATATAGGGTGACCCAAAAAAACGGGGACTTTTTAACAATCCAATAAAACCAAGAGTGCTAGAAGAAAAATATTTAATTCATAGTAATTGAAACCTTAAAACATGCCATTTAAGAAACAATGATGGAATTTTCATTTTTTAAAAATTACGTCTTGTAGATGGCGTCCTCCTGTACGAATGCATTCTTGAAATCTGCTGTTGAGATTCCTCATTGACTGCTGCAACATCTCAGCTGGGATACTGTGAATTTCATTCTCGTTACTAAAATGGCGAAATGTTTACTTGCTCAAGGTCACTGTCTCGCAGTGTTGCCACTTGCTCATGTCTGGCAATACGCACTTAAAAAATTCCAGTTTTTGGGGGTCACCCTATATATATATATATATATATATATATATATATATATCAAGTATGTGGTGCAGTTCAATTTACATTACAATGAATCATTCATACAGAAACCAGTTATAGAAGTTAATGATAAAAATGGCGAGAATACATCTTCGCAAACAATTTACTAAAAGACATTAACCCCGAACCTGTAAATGAATGTTATGATCCCTGTTTATAAATTTCAGTTGAATAAGGTCTTTTTTATATATTTACGAGCTTTCATCTGTTCCTATAGATGTCTTCAGGTAAGAAAAATGTTTGTTGATTTATAATTCCAGGTAATAACAGGACATCGAAAGAGTAGTTTATAATCCGAAATTTGTTCTTAGAAATGTGATATTGTTACTTGTAAGAGATTTTTTTGAGCGTGCGCTCGCAACGCTGAGGTCGAATTATTTTAAATTTAAAAATTGTGCGTTCTGTACTTATATGACAATGAAGAATTCTTTTGTACTGGTAGGTTTTTCAGTCTATATGGCATGAACTAAGCTGTTCAATATATACAGGAATGTCACAGTTATTATCCGAAAAATGCACGTCGGATCAGTTATTTTTAATATCAAGTATGTGGTGCTGTTCAATTTACATTACAATGAATCATTCATACCTGATGATATCTGTAGGAACAGATGAAAGCTCGTAAATATATAAAAAAAAGACCTTATTCAACTGAAATTTATAAACAGGGATCATAACATTCATTTACAGGTTCGGGGTTAATGTCTTTTAGTAAATTGTTTGCGGAGATGTATTCTCGCCATTTTTATCATTAACTTCTATATATGTTTTCAGTATATATTGTAATATATATATATATATATATATATATATATATATATATATATATATATATATATATATATATATATATATATATATAAAGGCTAAAGGCGTTAGTTAGATCCAGTGACAGGACCCAAAGAGTGTCAGTTCAATACCTGGCTAAGGCGGTGGAGAACTCGGAATGGGGAATTAACTGATTACTGACATCCGTTAGAAATGGCACGTGGAACTAGAACAGTCTACCCCAGCGAGCGACATAAAGGGTTCAGTTCGACATTCCACTCACCTGAAGAAGGCCGGAGCGTACAACGGTCGAAACGCTGTGATAAATATGGCAACAAAGATCAAGACAATAGCCCGAATAATGTAAATAGTGTACATACACCTCATCTCAGAAATATAGACATATATATATATATATATATACAGAAATATAGTCTTAAAGTGTGCTATATTTATGGGGTAAAGTGCTCAATATCAGAGATAGAGCGTGTGTAAATATAAAAGTGGACATGGAAGTCAGCACTTAGAGGCGACAGTCTGTTTCATGCTAGTGCAATCGTCACGATTGCACTAGCATGAAACAGACTGTCGCCTCTAAGTG
>OZ038497.1:18495507-18515507 GCA_964036315.1 Acanthosepion esculentum | reverse complement strand
AAGATCAATATTGTAGTGTTCATTATTGTCATATGTTGTGTTACTGACGCAGCGTTCCTCACTCCTCTTGTAAGAAGTTTAACTTTCAGATAGAACAATTTTGTCTTTAACAACAATGAATAGATCGAAAGATTGTTAATGAACAGGCTGAGATAGATAGATATGAAAACACAGTAGTTCAAATTAGGGTAAGGATATAAGATAAACTCACTGGAAATAATTTTAAACTCTAATATCAAAACGTTTTGATATACAATGCAAAACAGAAAGCATACACAATTTATAACAATGAAAAAATAAAAATAAAAATAAAATTAACTTAATATACAATTCTTTACTATGACTAGACGCGTATTACCTGCCAACTCGATAGCAACTACAATTGAAGAAAATTCAGCATCTAAACAATCCAATCCAAATTAATACAAAGCAGAATAACAACAACGTAAAAAATGTTGCAAGAATTTACATTAAATTATCCCAAAAATGCATAGGTGAGACAGCTAGAAAATTAAATAAATTATTATATGAACATACAACAGAACAGTCTACCCCAGTGAGGGAAATAAAGGGTTCTGTTCGACATTCCAACCACCTGAAGGAAGACCGTAGCGTACAACAGCCGAAATGTTGTCATAAATATGGCGATAAAGACGAGGACAATAGTCCGAATAATATAAATAGTGTATAAAGGGTTCAGTTCAGAATTCCTTGTATGTTTAACACATTTGATGAAACGCCGTGATAACAACAAAGTTGACAACAATTCTTCTGAAAAACAAATTCTTCATCGCAGTAGGTCTGAGCATAATTTCAATTTAAAAGAGTTCAGTTTTAATTAAAAAAGATAAGGAATTCACTAAGGCGATAAAGTGGACAAATCTCGGAATGTAATAGGTAAAATCTACCTCAAGGGCCATACAACGTATCTCCCGGCCTCACAAAGTAGATATACTTATATATTATGGGACTTAAAGAAAACCCAGAGCGATAAAAATAAAATTAAGTCCCAAAATCTGCATTTAAATCTTCAGCCTTTCTTGCTGTAGAATTGTAATGAACATTTGTTGTATTTCGTTTTTTGGGGGTTTTTTTTTTTGTTGTTTATCGGCCTCCGGGTTCAAAACCTAATAGGAAATGTGTGTCTTCCTTCAAGGCACGGACTTGTTTCCCCATTATTAAGACTCCCAGATGCACAGGCCAGTAGATGTAAAATTACACTATTCAAAATTAGAGATGTCTACTCAAACACGAGTAGCCACTGAATATAAATATTATAGTAATAAGAAAATAATAAGAAATGAAAGTAATAAGAATATATATACATATATATTATTCTGTTCATTATCTATCTATTTCGGTCTGTTCATTATCTATCTAAATATCTATTTCGGTCTGTACATTCTCTCTCTCTCTCTCTCTCTCTCTCTCTCTCTCTCTCTCTCTCTATCTATCTATCTATCTATCTATCTATCTATGTCTCTATCAATCCCAATCGCTTCATATCTATCTATCTATTTCGGTCTGTACATCATCTATCTATCTATCTATTTCGGTCTGTACATTCTCTCTCTCTCTCTCTCTCTCTCTCTCTCTCTCTCTCTCTCTCTCTCTCTATCTATCTATCTATCTATCTATCTATCAATCTCAATCGATTCATATCTATCTATCTATCAATCTCAATCGATTCATATCTATCTATCCATCTATCTATTTCGGTCTGTACATTATCTCTCTCACTCTCTCTCTCTCTCTCCCTATCTATCTATGTGTCTATCTATCTCAATCGCTTATCTATCTATTTATCTATCTATCTATCTATCTATCTATCTATCTATCTATCTATCACTCCAATCTCAGCTGGTCATTATCTATCTATCTATCTATCTATCTATCTATCTATCTATCTATTTCGGTCTGTACATTATCTATCTATCTATCTATCTATCTATCTGTCTGTATATCTGTCTGTCTGTTAAAGACGCTTACTAATCTCCGTGCATAGTGTGAATTTCTGAGATGTGGGATTGTCAGTATTTACATTTGAACTATTTTCCTTGGGTTTGTTGTTATTATTAAAACGTTTCGGGCATTGTGTCCTCCGGCCTTCATCATGTGCCTGTCGATCCGAGTAACCTTAAGGTAATTTATATATTTATTTATATAAATTATTCAATCTAAATGGTTAGATTCATCTCGTTCTGTTGACTATATCTAAAGATATCTCTTCTAATTCTTAGTCAGCTCTGCACAGTTAATGTTGGCCATGATTCCATTGAGTTTGCACTTCAAGTTCAACTTCAGAAAAAAGTACTATGTACACTATTTACATTGCTTGGACTCTCATCCCCATCTTTGTTGCCATATTTATCACAACATTTCGGCCGTTGTACGCTCCGGCCTTCTTCAGATGGTTGGAATGTCGAACTGAACCCTTTATTTCGCTCGCTGGGGTAGACTGTTCTAGTTCCACGTGCCGTGTCTAATGGATGTCAGATATCAGTTATCTCTTGTTAATTCCTCTCTCCAAGTTATCCACCGCCTTAACCAGGTATTGAACTCACATTCTTTGGGTCCTGTCACTGGATCTAACTGACACATTTATACATTGTGCCATGTGTCCGTGTCAAGTCTACCCCAGCGAGCGAAATAAAGGGTTCAGTTCGACATTCCAAACATTTGAAGAAGGCCGGAGCGTACAACGGTCGAAACGTTGTGATAAATATGGCGACAAATATGATAATAGTCCGAACAATGTAAATAATGACATTTTTTTCTTGTTTAGGACTGGGGTTTCCGGTTTATTCTAAATCTTTTTCCTTCCCTTTCATTCCAAGTATCCCGTTGCGTCTTTGTCGCTTTACTTGGGGTGAATTGATTAAAAAAAAATACGCCTGGAACAATCTTGAGTGTAGAACTTGAACCTAAGCTGCCTGCCGCTGAAACTGTTGCAGCTGCTGCTTGATTGAATGCGGTCACCGGGAATGTAAAAGATTTGCAAGAAGACTTTGTAACCCTCGATCAAAATCATGGCTAGAAACGCATTCCTCTCACCATGTGCCAGACATGGTTTCGTATGGTTTCACATGTCTTCATGCTAACTGACACCCAAACTGGCCAACACAAACCATGCAATAGATGAAAATACAAACTCGCTTTTCATTGTCATTTCCACTGTCATCTCTTCGGTGTATTTATCTATTTTTTTCTAGGTGCAAGGCGTCAGTGTTTTTCACGCAGTCAGCACATGTCGATGCTTGACCGCTTGTGTTGTCACACACACGCATGCGCGCTGGTCATGACGGACTCACCCGTGTTTTCTGGTGTTGTTTACTTCATGACAGCGTAATAAGTCCCTGGGCGCATCAATCTCAACGTTTGCTTAAGTTTCGATTTGAATGAATCTGTGGCTTTACCACACTTTACCTGAGATAGAACTACCTAAGATCAAATTGGAATTGGCCAAATATCCTTGTCTATCGCTATGCTGGACAAGATGTAAGACACACTCTTGATAAATAGAAATAACAAAACATTTATTTATGGCCCAGTGGATAAAAGCCATGGTTGAAGTAATCAAGTGACTTGACTCAAAGTGTTGTGAGTTCAATACCTGGCCACAGCAGAGGTGAACAAAAACTTGGAGGGTTAAGTTACAAAAGCGAAATAACTGAAACTGAGATATCCAGAAAAGGCGTGGCACGTGGAACTAGAACAATCTACCCCGGTGGACGAAATAAAGGGTTCGATTCGAAATTCAAACGTATTTCACCTGAAGAATGTACAGTGTACAACGGCCGAAACGTCGTGAATATGACAATCATTATGAGGACAATTGACCAAGCAATGTAAATAATGTGAATAACAAAATATCTGTAGAAATTACCTGTCGCCTCGTTACGTGTTTGTGGATAACAACTTTAAAAAAATATTTCAATAGCAATTATAGATTTGAAATTGACAACTCTTTCTATTTCACTTAAGCAGACGTTAGACACGTCTGTCACTCATTCTTTCATTTATTTTTCTTTCTTTCTCACAGAAACCAAGTAGTGTTCTGAACTGTCATTTCTGTCTTTCCATGCTGTCAAAACGGAATGGGCCATCATTTATAAAGTATTGGCATGGTGTAACGGTCGTGCGAACCAACTAAGGAACTAACTGACGGAAGGAGGATCAACAGAATTATTATATTATGGTAACGGTGATAGTGAGATTAGCCGATTTTCTACTGTAATCAATCCGCTAAGATTTATTTATTCCGAAGCAGGCCTACCCCAGCCATAATCTTCTTCAATACTTAGCCATCTTTCCAATCTTTATTAACCCCCAAGGAAATTCTTGTACCGGCCGAAATAAACATTAATTAGCCTTAAAATAACCCAGAGGGTATCGTAGCACACGGCGGTTGTAAAATCACAGAAATCCTATTAAACTCGCCTAAATAAGGTGTTGCAATCACAGAAAAACTAATTATATCTTAAGATAATCCTTAAATAAACATAATCAAGGTGTAATTAGCTATTGTAATGATAATGGCGGGATTAGCTGTTTAAATACAAGAAACATTCTGCAATCATTTCGCTAACAGTTACAACCAGTTTACAATTTGCATTTCTAATGCATTTCCAATGGATCCTTGTAGTAAAATCATTGCCAATGCATTCTTATAGTAAATTCATTTCCAATGCTTTCTTATAGTAAAAATATTTCCAATGCATTCTTATAGTAAATTAATTTCCAATGGATTCTTGTATTAAAATCATTTCCAATGCATTCTTATAGTAAAATCATTTACAATGCATTCTTATAGTAAAATCATTTACAATGCATTCTTATAGTAAATTCATATCCAATGGATTCTTATAGTAAAATCATTTACAATGCATTCTTAGAGTGAATTCATTTCTAATGCATTCATATAGTAAACACATTTCCAATTCATTCTTATAGTAAATTCATTTCCAATGGATTCTTGTAGTAAAATTATTTCCAATGCATTCTTATACTAAAATCATTTTCAGTGCATTCTTATATTAACATAAATTACAATGAAAGGTATGAATACGTCTACAGCCCCCCCCCCCCGCCACCAACAGCTATGGATAAAATAACACGACATACTGTGCTCCCTAACTTTGGGTAAACACCACACTTTAAAAAAAACAAAGGAGCCCCCCACCAAAAAAAAACACAGAATTATCATGAAGAAAACACCTCCTCGTAGAAAGGACAAATTGGAAACATAGCAATTGTGACTAGAACTATCTTAAAAGCTGCCCTATCTGGCGGCATTTAAGCTAACATCTGCGAAGGCCCTTAATTGGGCCTTCATCGCAATAGGTAGCGAGGAGTAGATGCAGTAGGCAACAATAAACTACAGAACTCAAAATTTATCGCTGTATTTAGGTACTGCATTAATATCTAAGTTTACCTTTCAAAAGTTAAACGATAATTCTTCAGCCGCTGCTTAATTTAAGGATAATTTGATGTACGTAGGTCCTTACTTTCCGTACAAACAATTATTTTTTTAATTTCATGACTGACTTTCGCTGGATTTCGCAATTAATCTTGATTATTCCCAAATTTATTTATAAGCTATAAACATTTTATCGAACAAAAAAATTCGTCGCAAAAAATCACGTAAAAATATCGCCGAAAACAATCGCATTAATGAGAACTTGGGAACCCCAAATTTTAGGATTGCGGGTCCGGATTCGACTCGGAATGTTTTAATTTTCTTACGGAGTAGGCCGGATTCCAGAATCGTATGATATTTGGGGCAACAGAGAAAAAAATGTGACACAGTGACACACAGACATTTGCATTTGTTATATACGTAAATATTCCTTTTTTTACTATGTCTCCTGTTCTACCACAAACTCGTCGGGTGGGTGATGCGCTGTTTTTCTTTGTCCCACTTGCCTTTAATATGTCCTGTGGGTATCGATTTTTCTAAGCCTTCCTTCCTCATTATTTACCTAAACCATTTGAACTGTTTTTTTTTATGGTATAGTAATGGTAATATTAAACGTTTCTATACTGGAAAAATTCGGCATTCATTGACACAACAATGATAAATTGTATTATTTTAAAAGTGTGAATGCCACGGACAAACACCTCTTTGGAGAAAAGGGCAAACGGAAACAGTGTAATTTTGACTGGAATTAAGGAAAACCTTATGTATTTCTGAATTGCCTTTATTATATTGATCTTGAATCCAGTCGATGCCCTCTTTCATTTTTTCTTTGTCTTTGAAATGGCATGGAAACGGTCGAATGCGCCAACCCTAAATCACTCGAGATAAATTTAACATATTTTCACAGCTTCATAATAATGTATTTAGGCAGTATCCCTCTTTTATACATGTTTCCTTAAATACGACAGACAATGTACTGCGATTAAGTTTTTTCTTTAATTTTTCTTGTTTCCAGAATAGAAAACATTTGATCGATTCGAACACTATGAAACACAGACGCATATATATATATATATATATATATATATATATATATATATATATATATATATATATATATATATATATATATATATTTATATATATATATATATTTATATATATATATATATATATATATTTATATATATATATATATATATATGAAGAAATATAGTCTTAAGATGTGCTATATTTATGGGATAAAGTGCTCAAAATCAGAGATAGAACGTGTGTAAATATAAAAGTGAACATACAAGTCAACACTTAGAGCCGACAGCCTGTTTCATGCTAGATACAATCGTCAGGCCTTCTATGTTCACTTTTATGTATATATATATATATATATATATATATATATATATATGTATGTATGTATTATATTCTTACTCTGTCCTGGACATTGAGTTCTACCTGGATTCAATCCTCTTGGGAATTCATATATATATATATATATATATATATATATATATATATATATATATATATATATATATATATATTAAAAATATGATTCCTTCGCTACATATGAAACCCTCAATATAATTATTAAAATTAAATTGAATTAAGATATCAAGCCCTGTTTCATCCTCAAGCGAAAATTTAGGAATAACACATCTTGAAATTTACGCATCTTCATAAGCATCGACATTCGCAAAATTAATTACTATGGAAACGGGTCGGGGGGCCATTTTGGTTAGGTCGACTAACAGTTAATTCTTATCCACATATCAGTCACCTTTCGAAAAGGTCAAGCCGAGGTAGGGTGGGATATCTATTTCAAAGCGGATGAAGGCATTCATTACGCACATCGTCTGGTTAGTTTAAAGCGAAAGATAGCTTTTGGCACCACGGTATGTCGTTAAGTGTCTAGAGAATTTTGTTTTATTTTATTTTATCTATTTATTTATTTATTTATCCAAATGGCTGTTTCATATATAAACGCGTCGCACTGAACTACAATTGTTTTTTTTTGACGACTTCATAAAGGGTTTTTCTATTTAATGATTGGGCTAAGCGTTTAAGACTTTTATTAAACTATGAAATTTAATTTTTGTTTTATGCTAATTATTTAATGCGAAAATTTGTTGATGTCAGCAAAAAACCGTTAACTCCTGTCTATGGTTTAATAAATTTTCATTATTTAGAAACTTAATAATCTGTAGTTTTTCATGTAGGCATTAAATAATTATCATTTAAGCTCTACTTCTGTATAGAGCACTGTTTTTTAAAAATAAAAACAAAAATACTAAAGAACTCCGGATTATTTACCTAACGTGTTCTTTCCTATTTTTCTGCATACCTGCACACACACACACACACACACACACACACACACACACACACACACACACACACACACACTCACTCATACACACACACACACACACACATACACATACACACACACACACACACATATATATATATATATATATATATATATATATATATATATACCTACGTTACGGTCCATGGAAACTCAGATGCCAGTCCAGGGCCAATAACATTGCTGATTCTTTTTTTTTTTGTATTGTATTCAGATTCTCTAAATACATAATAGAATCAACAGACCAAATATGACAGCATTATTCAATGCATGTACGAATGATAGACTTATAAATAAAGATATATTCCAGCGGGAAAAATTGTCTGCACAGTGAAATGCTGGTTCAAATGTGTTCGTATTAAGCTCTGATAGGAGAAATGTTGAACAAACTAATGATATCATATTAATTATGTACTATAAAACATTATAAACGTCTGACCTTATTATCAGAAATAACACCTCGGTGACAAAATCAAAACTGTACCAGACCAACGACAGTAGTTATGAACAGCTTTCCACACTGCATCATAGAGATCTAAATAAAAATGTTTCCTTCAAAATTAACTAATAATAACTGTTGTGACCAAGTAATTGGTTAAGGAATAACAAAACAAGAGGTTGCAGAAAAATAGTGTATTGAACAGTAAATACAACTGAAGAGGGTTACACGACTTGAAAGTGTGTGTCGGTTGACCAGCGTTCAGTCTATATCACTGTTAATATTTAACAGTCACCCACAAGGGATGTATGTGGCACAAGGCCGAGTTTACCGTGAGTTCTCAGAGCCCGTAGTCTCAGCCAAAAATATTCCCGTAGAACCCGCATAAACGGGTCCGGGACTGTTTACCTCCGCGAACGAAACTTTGCCCTTCGGCAAAGCCTCGTCCGGGTTACTCTCTGCTCAAGGCAGGGAGTTCGACAGTAACGAACAGGCTATAGCCCTGTTAATATTTAACAGCCACCCCACGAGGAGTGTATGTGGCACAAGGCCGAGTTTACCGTGATTCTTCGAGCCTGTAGGCTCGGCCAAAAATATTCCCTTTGAACCGACATAAACGGGTTCAGGGCCTGTCTACCCCACCGAACGAAACTTTGCCCTGCGGCAAAATCTCGTCCGGGTTCCTCTCTGCCGAGGCAGAGAGTTCGACAGTTACGAACAGTCTGGTCGACTGTTAATATTTAACAGCCCCACGATGAGTGATGTATGAGGCACAAGGCCGAGTTTACCGTGGGTTCTCCGAACCCGTAGTCTCGGCCAAAAATATTCCCTGGGAACCCGCATAAACGGGTTCAGGGTCTGTCTACCTCGCCGGACGAAACTTTGCCCTTCGACAAATCCTCGTCCGGGTTCCTCTCCGCTCAAGGCAGGCAGTTCCACAGTTGAACTATCTGGTCGACTGTTCTCCGAGGCTTACTTTCCTACTAGCTTTATATTAAGTGGAAGAGTCCACAATAGCCCCATTAGAGGGAGCACACCACAACAATAACAGGATGCGCAAAGACAAGAGGAGTAGTGCCAATTATTTTTATCACAACCAGATACAAAAGAACCAATAACATTGCAGATTCTTCTTTAGATTTTATCAGAAATCAGGTTACATCTAGCCATTCCAACTGTAAAATGAGACCTTACCGCCAATCTAGTACTGCGCTTAATTTTATAAAATCTAGTCACCAAAGAGGAAAGCTCATCAGAACAATTACCATGAAAATATTTATAGAAAAAGCACAGAGAAGCTATGTTAGACGGTGGGAAAGTCACTGGAGCCGAGATGCCAGGTCAGGATCAATAACACTGCAGATTATTCTTTGGATTTGATGAAGAATCTATAAATGTATAACAGGTGCACCAGACCATATGTGACAGCAGTATTCAAAACAAGAATAAATAGGTTTTGGAATTCTATTCTATGTAATTTATATGATCTCTTATAATAAATACATTTAGCGGTTTTGGGTGGATCAGTTTTAATATTTTATATTATTAGGATTCACTTGAAAGGAGTTCCACAATAGAGAAGTACCTTAGAAAAACTTTTAGTATAGAACTTACGGTTACATCTGGCCATTGCAACTGTAAAATGACGAGACGTTGCCGCCAATCTACTGATGCTTTTAAATTCATAAAGTCTAAATTCCATGCAGGAAAGTACACCTGAACACTTACGATGAAAATATTTATAGAAAAAGCATAGAGAATCTATGTTACGGCGATGGGAAAGTGACTGGAGCTGAGATGCCAGGTCAGCACAAATAACATCGCAGATAGAAATGCTGCATAATAATGGTTTTCTTGTAAACAAATTCTGTCAGGCAATGAATGTTTCTGTTGCGATAGAGGAAAATCCAATGATCTGTGAGTGGGGAAATGGAAAGAGCTGGGGGAATACCTGTGTTTTCCTCGAAGTCAAAATGAAATTATGGAATGTGAGGATGACAGTAGAACATCTCTTTACCGAATGCTTTGAAAAAGTCTCAAAAGGCCTTAAAGAAACGCGAAAAGAAATGGAAATTTTAGAACAATAATTATCTCATTCAAACAGATAGTATGACTTAAATAGACTAGAAAAAATTATGCATCCTCTTAAGAATATTTGTAAATACCACGTCCCTTCAAGGCACAGACAATCATGGCTCTCTACAGCTTCCTTTACTTTAATGCCTTCAGTTTTCTGGAATCTCAATGTCTTGTTACCCTAACAAGGCTAGAGAATATAGACTACCAAACTAATTTACCACAACTAGAGAGAACAAAATAGGGCTTTAGCACATAGTGATAACCCCTGCTATTAGAAGTTGCTGATTTTCCACGACGATAACGGTTACGCCACATTCCAAAGCTAGTTAACTCAATGTACCCTAATAGTTCATTCATAGCTAGTGAAGGGTGTGAATAGTGTAGCTGTTAACGGAATGGAAAGAAGGAAAGCAGTCTTTTTGCATTCACCGTCAAATTAAGGAGCTTGAAAAAGGCGGGAATTCATCGCTTGTTCCTCCAACTGTGGGTTAAATAGCAAAGTAGACTCGGCTCTCTAACCTTGAATGGCGACCATTCTATGAGAAGAGTAAATAACATTTAAACTCTCGGAGAAGCCAACAGAAAGGAACTCCGCTATCATATCAAAGAGGTAATGAAAATTCACAAAAAAATAAATAAAAGGAATCTGTGGAAAAGCCAAAGGAAAACCACTCTGCTACCTTTCCCACGAAAGTCATTGAAATTCACAGAAAATAAAGAAAAGGGATCTGTGGAGAAATCAACGGGAAACGACTCTGCTATCTTTCCCAAGAAAGTGTTGGCAATTCAAAGATAATAAAGAATAGGAATCTGTGGAGCAGGCAACGGAAAACCACTCTGCTATCTTTCCCAAGAAAGTGATGGCAATTCCCAGATAATAAAGGAAAGGATATCTGTGGAGAAGGCAACGGAAAACCACTCTGCTATCTTTCCCAAGAAAGTGTTGGCAATTCAAAGATAATAAAGAATAGGAATCTGTGGAGCAGGCAACGGAAAACCACTCTGCTATCTTTCCCCAGAAAGTGATGGCAATTCACAGGTAATAAAGAAAATAATCCGCGGAGAAATCACCAGAAAACCACTCTGCTACCTTTCCCAAGAACTTCATGGCAATTCACAGATGATAAAGAAAAGGAATCTTTGTAGAAGGCAACGGAAAACCACTCTGCTATCTTTCCCAAGAAAGTGATGGCAATTCACAGGTAATAAAGAAACGGAATCTGTGGAGATGGCAACGGAAAACTACTATGCTTTCTTTCCCACGAAAGTCATTGCAATTCACACATCTTAAAGAAAAGGAATCTGTGGATAAGGTACCGGAAAACCACTCTGCTACCTTTCCCACGAAAGTAATTGAAAGTAATTGAAATTCTCAGATATTAAAGGAAAGGAATCTGTGGAGAAATCAACGGGAAACCACTGTGCTATCTTTACCAAGAAAGTGATGGCAATTCACAGATAATAAAGGAAAGGAATCTGTGGAGAAGGCAACGGAAAAACACTCTGCTATCTTGCCCACGAAAGTCATTCCAATTCACAGATCATAAAGAAAAGAAATCTATGGATGAGGCAACGGAAAACCACTCTGCTATCTTTCCCAGTAAAGAGATGAAAATTCACAGATAATAAAGACGAGGAATCTGTGGAGATGACAACGGGAAACCACTGTTCTATCTTTCCCAAGAAAGTGATGGCAATTCACAGGTAATAAAGAAAATGAATCTGTGGAGAAGGCAACGGAAAACCACTCTGCTATCATTCCCAAAAAATGGATTGCAATTCACAGATAATAAAGTAAAGTAATTTGTGGAGAAGACAACCGAAGACCCCTCTGCTATCTTTCCCATGAATGACATGGCAATTCACAGATAATACAGAAAATAAATCTGAGGAGGAGGCAACAGACAACCACTCTGCTATCTTTCACAAGAAAGTCATAGCTATTCACATACAATAAAGTAAGGAATCTGTGGAGAAGGCAAACGAAAACCACTCTGCTATCTTTCCCAAGAAAGTCATGGCAATTCACAGATAATAAAGAAAGGAATCTGTGGAGAAGGCAACGGGAAACCACTCCACTATCTTTCCCAAGAATGACATGACAATTCACAAATAATAAAGAAAAGGAATCTGTGGAGAAGGCAACGGGAAACCACTGTGCTATCTTTCCCAAGAAAGTCATGGCAATTCACAGATAATAATGAAAAGGAATCTGTGGAGATGGCAACGGAAAACCACTCTGCTATCTTTCCAACAAAAGTCATTCCAATTCACAGATCATAAAGAAAAGGAATCTATGGATAAGGCAACGGAAAAAACACTGCTATCTTTTCCAAGAAAACATGGAAATTTCACAGGAAATAAAGAAAAGGAATCATTGAATGCAACGGGAAACCGTTCTACTACCTGTTTTAAGAAAAACATGGCAATTCACAGAAAAGGAATCTGTGAAGAATTCAACTGGAAACCACTCTGCTCTCTTTCCTAAGAACGTCAGGACAATTCACAGAAATGTGAAGAAATGCAATGTGTGGGGGAGTCAGCGGGAAACCACTCGACTATCCTTCCCAATAAAGACATGACATTTCACAGATATTAAAGAAATTGGATCTTTGCAAAAAGCAACGGGAAACCACTTTGGTATCTTACCTAAGATATCATGGCAATACACAGATAATAAGGAAGACGAATCTTTGGAAAATCATGACCACCCATTTTTGTAGATTTTTGAGATATGGAATTAACAAATAAAAAAATTGACATGGCATTAATAAGTTTTAAAAATGACACGTATTAAAAAATGAAAATTAATTGGCATGCATTAAAATCAGAAACTAAATTTGACTTGGTATTTAAATATATTGGTTCCATTAAAAAAATTAATGAAATTTGTCATTGCTTAAAAAGTAAACAAAATTAACACGGCATTAAATAATAATATGGCATTAAAATGAAAAAATAATTGACATGGCATTAAAAAATAAAAGTAATTAACATGGCATAAAAATGAAAAATAATTGACATGGAATTAAAAAATAAAGAAAATTAACATGGTTTTAAAAAGTAAAGATAATTAACATGGCATTAAAAAATGAAAAAATAATTGACATGGCATTCAAAAATAAAGGAAATTAATATGCCATCAAAAATGAAAAAAATAATTGACATGGGATTAAAAAATAAAAAATAATTGACATAGCATTAAAAAATAAAATAAAAAATAAAATCGAAATTTGAAGTTGGTGAGATGCTTCCATTTTCTTCGCCGATAACCATTACGCCACACGCCGAAACGGGTTGTCTAGAGATCTCAGTCTACCCTACTCTATTGCCCATAGCACGTCGGGAGAAATAGACACATTCACAGAAAGTGAACACAATACGCTCGGCTAGTATTTTGAAACCGTTACAACGTTTCCATTTTCCGCGCGGATAATCATTACGCCACCCGACGATTTTAAATCGCGCGAACGTCTATTTTCCAATAATCTTTCGTGAGCTATCAAGAAATAATGGCAACATTTAAGTCAATTTGTAATTGCATTGTATGTGCGAAAAAATAAAATTACTTTCTTTCACTCCGTTTTACTGTCTTGTTTCAGTTTAAGTAAAACTAAAAATACAATTAAGAAAATATCTGGTTTGGTGCCCCTGCTATATATTTAGAAATTCTTGATAAGATACAAAGAAGGATCTGCAATGTTATTTGCCCTGACCTGGTATCTCGGCTTCAATCCATTTCTCACCGCCGTAAGGTAGTTTCCCTGTGTCTTTTCTATAAATACTTTCATGGGAATTGTTCGGATGAGGTTAGCACTGAACAAGACATTATCAATTGACGTTCAGTGCTAGATTGGCAGTTAGGTTTCATCATTTTACAGTTGAAATGGCTAGATATAACCGTAAGTTCTAACAATTTCTTCGTTCGCACTTCTCACTTGTGGATCTCTCTTCCTGTTTCTTACTTCCCAGTCAACTTTGAATTTTAAAGATTTAAACAAGATCTCAATCGTTTTCTTTTGTCTTTTTAATTCTTTTTCTTCTCTTGTACTCCCCCCTTAATAGTATATTTTTCTCTTATTCTCTACCACTCAGTAACCCCCTTGCGTCTTATTGGCTTTATTGCCTTGCTTGGAACGAAATGATAAAAAAATAATATAACAGAAGATGCCTATTTTGACTACTTAATATGAAGTAAAATGTTTAGAATAAGTTAAATTAAATTAAATTACATTTTTCATATCTACATTAGATGTTAAACGTTTGAGTCTATTCACAAGATTTTAAAATTATAAAATTTCATACTTTCTTTAGTTTAGTTATCTTCTAGTAATCTGTAATGTTTAAACTCTTTAACCAATTGCAGGGAGTTACTTAGATTTTAAAATATACTTGCCTTAAGATTACCACTAGAGAGCAAGACAGCTTTGACAAAATGAGCTCAAATTTTAAGCAAACTTTATGCAGTGATGGGTTGATTTTGTTATTATCATTATTATTATTATTATTATTATTATTATTATTATTATTATTATTGTTGTTGTTGTTATTATTATTATTATTTGCTTTGAATTCTGTTTCATACTCATTTCCTTCCGGGTCCCAACCAAAGACCTAAGGCCAAAAATGGCATCATGACATTTCCACTGAAAATTATTATTATTATTATTATTTCCTTTGAATTCTGTTTCATACTCATTTCCTTCCGGGTCCCAACCAGAGACCTAAGGCCAAAAATGGCTTCATGACATTTTCCACTGAAAATTATTATTATTATTATTATTATTATTATTATTATTATTATTATTTCCTTTGATTTCTGGCGTTTACACATTTCTTTCCGAGTATCGCCCAGGTAACTTAGGTTAGAAATGACATCATGACACTTTCCACTGCAAAAAAAAAAATAATTACATAGATAAAGCCTTTCGTAAAGTGTGGGTTGTACTTGTCAGAACAATTTTTTGTCTCTCTTTGAGGCATGGACTTCCAGGGATCCCTTCAATTAGTCTACTGGAATCTTTTCCAACCAATCCTAAGGCTCCAACTACAGCAGGGATTGTTGATGTTCCCATGTGCCACATTTTTGAGATTTCTATTTCAAGGTCCTTGTATTTTGACAGCTTTTCGAATATCTTCAAAGATACATTGCAGTCTGCAGGGACTGCCATATCAATAAGGAGGCACTTATTTTGTTTGTGGTCATTAATAACAATGTCTGGGCGGTTGGCTTTGATTGTTCTGTCAGTGTGTATTGTGTAGACCCATAGAATTGTAACAGGTCCTATCTCCGTAACCTGTTATTATTATTATTATTATTATTATTATTATTATTATTATTATTATTATTATTATCATTTCCTTTGAATTCTGTTGCATACTCATTTCCTTCCGGGTCCCAACCACAGACATAAGGCCCAAAATGGCATTATGAAGTAAAAATGAAAATAAAAAACCTAAGATCACACACATTTTACATAGTTGAAGCACTTCTTAATTTCTCAGCTGTAATTCTGAGAACAAGTTTTTTTTTGTATTTGCTTAAGGCATGTGCTACCAGGGTTCTCTTCAATGAGTCTATCGGAAACTTTTCCAATCAAACCGAGGGCTCCAACGACAACTGGAATTATTGCTGTCCTCAAGTGCCACAATTTTATTTTTAGATCTCTACTTCAGAATCCTAGTATTTTAATAGATTTCTTTTCTGAAGATCTTCAAAGATACATTACAATCTGCAGATACTGCCATTTCAATAAGAAAGCACATTCTGTTTTTATCGTTTTTTAACATAATGCCTCGGCGATCAGCTTTGATTTTTTAATCTGTGTGTATTGTAAAGTCCCATAAAATTGTTACAGGTCCTATCTTTGTAACCGGGTGTGTGTAATGGTCATACCATTTTCTAGCAGTTTCCTTCCCGTAAAAGATTTCCTTATTCTCCAGTGCAGGTATTGGCCAAGTCTATCTTGCCGAGTTTTATATTCAGCAGGTGCTAATACCATGCAGACTTATACAAGATGGTCAATTGTTTCTGAATATTTATCCATGAATCGGTGTACTTGGTAATTTATATTTGGCAAGCATTGGCCCTGTGCAGCAAGAATAAAACCTTCAGCTTTTAATCCTGCACTACGTCACCACTGATGGGCTTTGTCTACATAAACCTGTTTGGTGCGGGCAGAGTATTGACCATGAAGATGCTTATCTTGCTATCGTTTCGACATTTGTTATACTACTTTTACTTTTATATGTTCTTTCTCGCTGCAATAGGTGCATTATTGTATACTTGAACGTCTTCACCCACTTTTGAATGTGTTGGCTTCCTTTATTACTGAAAAATTTTATCTTTCGCACGGGTCTTCATTCAGCCTTCTCTTGTTTTGAGGTATCTTTGAAGACAGAGTTTTTTTTTTTGTTTTGTTGAACTAAACCTCTACCTCCTTCAGCTCACATCTGGATACATACAACATTGACCTTAGGATGATGAGTACGCGGTGACAATTGAGAATCTTCCTCGCTTTGGCATCCATTCGCTTAATGTCAGTTATGGTCTAGTTAAGGATGCTGGAACTTGTTATAGTGAAAGACACCTTGTCTAGATAATAGACTCTCCCATCTATTATAAGTAGGAGTCAGTAGTAGTCGAATGATAAAGAGGAAGTAGTCAGCGACCACAACTCGATTACTCTGCGTAACACTTTATTACAAGTTCCTAACGTTTCTGTACGTTTAACCTATTTAGGACGCATTTAGTCCGAATACAGTTTCCACTAAGGAAATAACTCCACAACAACTTTTGGCGGCGACGATTTGCACTCATACGGAGGAAGAAAAGTTCGTTCGCCACAGTTTTTTTGACGACGAAATTCGCACTCATAGGGAGGAAAAAAAATTTTGTTTGCCACAAATAACGTGGGCGACAAAGTCTCGGATTTACACTTTGAAAAAAAAAATGGAGGAAATTACAGGAATTTTTAAAGTTCCAGTTGGAACAACAAACGAAAATATTAGAACAACAAAAAGCATTCCAGAAGCAGTTACAGGAGGAAACTTTCAATAGACAGATGCAATTCCAACAAAAAATGGAACAGATGCATGGGGAGTTTCAAAGCAATATTCTGGAAATAACTGAGAACAGGAAAGAGAAAAGTCTACAAAATGATTCTTTCCCAGAGAATACAATATGGAATTCAATTGAAATATTCACGTACAGTCCAGATGAAGAGACAACTTTTGAAGAATATTATAAAAACACAGGGACAGAGTTCGTGGCTGATATTCTGTTTTGTGAATTCAACTCGGTATTTAGCACCAGATGCGTTTGACTGTTGCATTATTTTCTTACTTTCTCTTTCATTTGGGTAAGCTGTATTCCATCATTGCTGACTCCTAGATATATATATATATAGGCATCTTGTTCCAGTTCCCTAATCTTTGTGACAAAATCGAAAGTTATAGAGTGTGTTTTCTTACTTCTCCCTTTCTTGAATGTTACTTTTCGACATTAGTTTAATCCCGTAGGATTCTCTACTGGCCTCTTGCTTCCTTGCCACCTACGATCTTCAAAGATTTAAATGCAATGTCAATCGCCATCTTCTCTCTTCCTGAATTTCTTTGTGGTTCTTTCACCTCACTATACATTCTTTTTCAATCCGGCGTTTTAGTGTCATTATCACCTTGTCTACTGTTTAATGATTAAATAAAAAATCGTCGTTCATTGTAATGAGTTTGACTAAAATTTCGACTTCAAGAATGTAGCTTTAATTAAAGGAGAAGGTAATTTATTAAGGTGAAAATGTAGTGAAAGTGCACTGATTCCTGAGTCTTGCACTGTTAATTTACACCCACGATCATACAGTATGTCACTTGTTTTTAACAACACTAACGCTATTATAATATGGGATATTTAAAACAACAGCGATAAAAAAAAAGAAAAGAAAAAAAACAGGAAAGTAAATAAAGTCGACAAGGTTGTACATTATTTACATTAGTCGGACTATTGTCCTCATCTTTGTCGCCATATTTTTCTCAACGTTTCGGCCGTTGTACGCTCTGGCCTTCAGGTGGTTGGAATTTCGAACTGAACCCTTTATTTCGATCACTGGGGTAGACTGTTCTAGATCCACGTGCCATGTTTGATGGATGTCAGTTATCAGTTATCTCCTGCTAATTTTCGCTCTGAAAGTTCTCCACTGCCTTAACAGGGTATTGAAATCACACTCTTTAGGTCTGTCACTGGAGCTAACCAACGCCTTTATCCACTGTGCCATGTGTCCTTTGTTTAGATCTCATTTAAATATTCATGGAGACCTACCGGACACTATTCGGAATGTACTTGTCGACAACACTAATATAATAGCATCATCCACTTGCAAAAAAGGCTAAAAATAATGGAAGCCTTACTAATAAAAACAAACAAACCAACACTTAATAATATTAACTTTGAACAGGGACATAATATCTTGACCGTGTTTTGAAACAAAAAAAAATGAAACATTTTATAAAACATACATATAACAAACTATTTCTAATTCTAACAGTTGAAATATAATGCTTGAAAATGGCTAAATGTATAGCCGAAAGCGCTCGGATAAAAAGAACATTCGGACAGTTTTTATATAATTTATCATCTGAAAAGAAAAACATTATTAGATCGCACGAGAAATTATATAAAAAACTAAATAAAAGCACCTTGTCAATCGTTTTTAATGAAATGTGCATATATATATATATATATATATATATATATATATATATATATATATATATATATATATATATATATATTAAAATATTTATATCTAAAAATATTTTAAATCCTGATACGGAAATTTCTTTGTTTCGGAACTTAAATCTTTTCCATTATCAAGCGATGTTGGGTAACTTTTGATGAAAACAGAAATTTCTGTGTCGCGATGTAAAGTATTTTTTAAATAAAAATATTACTATATTATAGTATACGTTGTATCGAAAACTTTAAAAAAAAATAAATGATAAACAACTCTGGATTCTAAACCGGACTTCTCTTTATTTATTTGGACATACATATATATATATAGATAGATAGATAGATAGATAGATAGATAGATAGATAATAAACACATGCTCACTACGGAGTTTCGTGGCTATATGTGTATAACGATACGTCTAAACAATATCTGACGAGTGCTTATACAAATATAGCCACGAAACTCCGAAGTAAACCTGGCTTAAGTGAAAAAAACTTCTTCATAGTAATTCTGTTAACACTCTATCACTGTCTACGATAGTCAGCATTCTAGCACAAAGACTGCTTGTCTTAAATTCCTCTTTTGCAGCAAATCAAATCAATGAGAAAACAGGATTTCAAATTAACACTATATATATATATATATATATATATATATATATATATATATATATATATATATATATATATATATATATATATATATATATATATATATATATATAAGGCTTAAACACTAATATTCCATGGCTATAATTTATAACATTAGAATCGTAATCACGATCCAATTTATCAAACCTATAAATTCAAAAAGATTTGGAATTGTAGGTCTGGAATATTAGTATTTGAGCCTTTTATATAACATTCATGCTCTGTCTTGGACATTGAGTTCTACCTGGATTCTATCCTCTTGGAAATATATATATATATATATATATATATATTTATATATATATATATATATATA
>OZ038497.1:18481843-18495307 GCA_964036315.1 Acanthosepion esculentum | reverse complement strand
AAGAGAAATAAGATAAAAGAAAGACGAGTCAAAAATTACCAATAATGACAATTCTCCATATTAGAAATTCCGACATTTTAGGACAAAAACTGTTCATATTTCAATTTTTTAAAAAAATCATATCCTCAGAATTCAACAGTCTTCAGATCATCTGATATATTTTTTTATCAATTACGCAACATTCCTTTCAAAATGAAGAAAAAGAAGACAAAGTATACAGCACACCTAATTTTCTTCAAACGATTAATTAGTCTCCTCAATTCCATGTCTCTAACTTACCTAAAGCAATGTCAAAGAGTCTGAGTAATCAACTAACGACGTTCACGATCTGTATTCCCTTCAAATAAAAAATAAATAAATAAATAAAATCTAGGGGTCCACTTTATTGTGATCTGTATAAACATTTATTACTTGAGAATAATTGCAACGGGCCAAAGTCGGAATCGAAATGTAATTCATCCAAGTCGAAAAACGCCTTCGGCAAATCACAAAAAAAAAAAAAAAAATGTAGGAAAAAATCAATCCTGCTTGGATGAATACCACCAATTCGCTTTTCAGCAAAAGAATTAGGGTTTCTTTGCACGCTGAGCCATGGGAAGTATTTAAACCCCCTAAAGGTTTATAATAAACCCATTTCCTTCCTAATTTGTGATTTTTAAGGGATCGGAACCTCCGGCGGTTGTTAACAGCCTTTTTCACATTCCGAAGGCCTTTGCATTAGTGGTAAGGGCAATAACAACAGATGTAACATTATTCATTTGCCGTATCAAACCCGGCGAAGATGAATTTCTTTTCCAGCCCCAACGAACACAACGAAAAAGAAGGAAATGAAAGGAAACAAAATAATAAAGGAAAAAATAAAAATAAAATGAGTAAAAACGAGCATAAACATTTTATCGAACGGGAAAAAACAAACAAAACAGAAACGTATATATGCACAAACATAATAAATATTCAATATGTCCATTTACTGGCATATATATGCACCCACATACACAATACCCTCGTATATATATATATATATATATATATATATATATATATATATATATATATATATATATATATATATATATATATATATATATATATATACGAGTAACAGCAAAATTGTCCCAAATCGTGTAACTGCAAAATTGTCCAATTGTTAGATTAAGCTTTGAACAGTTGTATCTTAGGAATGATTAAAAATATTTTACTAGAATCCTCCGAGTATTTTTTTTTACACCATGGGACTCTATTTTGAACAATAATAATGTATTTAGCTCTAAATTGAAATCATGATCCCTCTTGCAGTTGTGACCTCCTGATTCAATTTTCCTCTCTACTGTTCTAGATTTTTTTAAATTATTCACCGTTCTCTTGGTGGTTCTTGAATGAAGTTTGAAGATGGAAGCCATAGTATGAATGATGGTACCATTACCGAAGGCCTGGATGATCTTTTTCCTCGCACCATTGCTCAGTTGGGAAGACATATTTTTTCCTGTATTATTTTGCTTCCTTTTATTTATTTCTTTTTCGTTGTGTTTGTTGGGGCTGGAAAACAAATTCATCTTCGCCGGGTTTGATAAGGCAAATGATTTTAACCTGTTTTCTGTTTAACTGAATAACTCAGAGGGTTTTTCTTACGAAAAATGGTCTGAAGATGGCTAAACGTCTTATCTGAAAATATGGAAAAAAGAAAATCAATTAGTTTGGTGTTGTTTTAGATATTAAACATTTTGCAGGATGGACAATTTTCCCATGCGTTTACACGATTTGGACAATTTTACATTTACACACAGTATATATATATATATATATATATATATATATATATATATATATATATATATATATATATATATGGGTATTATAAACCTAATGTCTTCAGCAACCTTTTTTTACCAGTGCTCATATTGCAATTTTGGTTGTTGTTATCCCCTTTTCTCTGGCACTCCTTATTACTGGTTCCCATATTTTATTCATTTCCATGCTTGGTCGGCTCAGGAGATTTTTGTGGCCTAACATATGTGCTAATTCCTTAAGTTTACGAATTTTCCAATGATGTTCTTTGTCTTTTATTTCAATCTGATCCCACAAAGGGCGGTGATCTCCCTTTTCTCTCCATATGTGGTCAGCCACGCCTGATTTTTCCTAGGGGATCACGAAAATTGCAATATGAGATCTGGTAAACATATTGCAATGATAACAGCAAGAATTGCACTGGTAAAAAATGTTGTTGAAGACATTGAGTTTATAATACACAGAAATTAATAAACAGATGTCCTCAAGGACATATGGTACAGTGGATAAAGTCGTTAGTTAGATCCAGTGACAGGACATATAGAGTGTGAGTTCAATACCTGTTTAAGGAAGTGGAGAACTTGGAGAGGGGAATTAACAGGAGATAACTGATAACTGACATCCACTAGGCATGTTGAACTAGAAAAGTCTACCCCAGTTAGCGAATCAAAGGGTTCAGTTCGACATTCCAACCACCTGAAGAAACGGCCGAAACGTTGTGATAAATATGGCAACAAAGATGAGGACAATAGTCCGAATAATGCAAATAGTGTACATAATACCTCATCTCAGAAATATAGACATATATATATATATATATATATATATATATATATATATATATATATATATATATATGAAAAAAGGGAAACTTAGCCAGCGCGTTTCGTCCTCTGAGGGACTTTATCAAGGCTAATACAAGGATTTTATTTTGTGACAAGTATTTCGATACAAATGATATTGTTTTTTCAATTTTTTTAAGTTCAGACACACTCATAAATATTTATAAGGTTATCAAAAAAGTCAGACAACCTCTGGAGGATACGATGCGACACAATTCAAGATCTAATAAAAGAAAGTAAGTGATGCATTTGAATTTCTTTTTTATGCAAATTATTATTTAAATTATTTTCGTTTGAGATTAATTTATGTGCCATATATTTTGAATCACGGAGGGTAAGGATTTAAGAATTTTCTTTTAATGTTTTAACATTTTTGTAATCATATATGTTGGTTTGGGTAAGGAGTAATTCTTCCAAGAAAAAATAGTCCAGGACGTAGTGATAAGCTTCTATAGCGGCACTCTCGGGAATTTTCCTTCTAAGTATGTCACTTTGTCTTTTAATAACTCTGGTATTCTTTAGAGTTGTGGTTGAATTCTTATGTATAGCTAACATATATATATATATATATATATATATATATATATATATATATATATATATATATATATATGTGTGTGTGTGTGTGTGTGTGTGTGTGTGTGTGTGTGGTGTGTGTGTATATATATATATATATATATATATTCATTGATGCATGTTTCATTAAATAATATAGACATATATATTTATTTTAAGTAAGTTCCTTTCATATTGTTTGATAAGCTTAATAACATTATCATTGAAAGACGAAAGGAAATCACCATATTGATAGATGTTTAAATCAGATCAAAGCTTTCGGCTTACATAAGCCATTATCAAAGATGATTACATTTCAATATATCAAACAATATACGGACGAAACAATAATGATAGTCTGTTTTTGTTGCATGAAAAATTTCAAAGCAGCGACAAACTTCGTGTATACGAGACGCGGAAACGAAAATCGCATCGCAGCTCGTGACATCACACGCGAGAGTGAAAACGAGAAGGATTAAGTATGGGAAGCCGTTGGTATAAACCAATTGCTTCAGTTATCAATTATAGGCACTTAAGAATATTTGTGAAGTTTTCATAGCTTATTTTGTTCAGGTTAGTTTTCAACTGTTTTATGTACATAGCTTCAAGAATTTTTAGTTTTTGTTTATTGTTTTCATGTTTAAGTATAGTTGTGTTTTCGACGAGGATTTTTCCGGAATTGTGTACGCGACCAGACAGGTGTGATCGGATTTAAACATGTATCAATATGGTGATTTCCTTTCGTCTTTCAATGATAATGTTGCGGGCACAAAGGTCAATGTTTTCGAAAAAAAATTAATCACTAATAAACGCATAAAAGATGATATATATAAAAGCCTTGAATGTATCGAGAGTGATTGAGCTTTTAAATGCAAATGAGCGGAGCTAACACTCATTGACTCCGAGTTTGTTAACCCAGTCTGTCAACAAATTCCGTTTCCATCTTTTATATAGGTTTTCGTGACATTGCGTTGGAGCGAAACTGCGATTTTAACATTTAAATGGTAGCCATTACAAAATGAGGTTTCATTGGTTATGGATATAATCAATGGACAAGTCAGACCTTTTACAACGATACGGGCTTCATTCATTTATGATTCAAGTCTAAATGACTAATTAGTAACATTTAAGATTCAAGTCCAAATGACTAATTGGTAACATTAATGATTCAAACCTAAATGACTAATTGGTAACATTTATGAATCAAGCCTAACCGACTAATTACTAACATTTATGATTCAAGTCTAAAGGATTAATTGGTAACATTTATGATGCAAGCCTAAATGTCCAATAGGTAAGATTTATGATTCAAGTCTAAATGTCTAATTGGTAACATTTATGATTCAAGTGTAAATGACTAATGGGTAAAATTTAAGATTCAAGCCTAAATGACTAATTGGTAACAATTATGATTCAAGCCTAAATGACTAATTGGGAAAATTTAAGATTCAAACCTATATGACTAATTGGTAACATTTATGATACAAGTATAAATGACTAATGAGTAACATTTATGATTCAAACCTAAATGACCAATTGGTAAAATTTAAGATTCAAGTCTAAAAGAATAATTAGTAACATTTATGATTCAAGTCTAAATGAGTAATTGGTAACATTTATGATTCAAGTCTAAATGAGTAATTGGTAACATTTATGATTCAAGTCTAAATGCCTAATTAGTAACATTTATGATTCAAGTCTAAATAACTAATTGGTAACATTTATGATTCAAGTCTAAATAACTAATTGGTAATATTCATTATTCAAATCTAAATGACTAATTAGTAACATTTAGGATTCATGTCTAACTGACGAATTGGTAACATTTATGATTCAAGCCTAAACAACTATTAGGTAACATTTATGATTCAAGTCTAAGTGACTAATTAGTAACATTCATGATTCTAATCTCAGTGACTAATTAGTAACATTCATGATTCAAGTCAAAATGACTAGTTATTAACATTTATGATTCAAGTCTAAATGACTAATTGGTAACATTTATGATTCAAGCCTAAATGACTTATAGATAACCTTTATGATTCAAGTCTAAATTACTGATTAGTAACATCTATGATTCAAGTCTAATTGACTAATTAGTAACATTTATGATGCAAGCCTAAATGTCCAATAGGTAACATTTATGATTCAAGTTTCACTGACTAATTAGTAACGTTTATGATTCATGACTAAATGACTAATTAGTAACATTTATGTTTCAGGTCTAAATGACTATTTGGTAATTCTGGTATTCGTGAGGTTGAGGCTTTCTTTTCCTCTTCCTCTCTTGTCGAACTCTCTGCCTCTGGGTGGAGCGGAATCCAAATGCGGCTTTGCCGCAGAAGAGAGCCTCACGTTAAAATATGGTCTTGTGCCACATCTTGTAGGGAGTGTGTTTTAAACAGATAGGTTATTATTTACAAGTGTACACAATTTTACCTTATTTGAATGCTAGTATATCTTTATTTTAACACGAGCATTTGTTATTAATACTATTTTAAGACTATCAGAGTGACATCAATTGATGATTTAAACCGTTTCCAAAGATACGGGCCAAATTCCTTCATGATACGAATCAAATGAAGAAGAAAAAAGCAAATTAACAACTCAACAATTCATAGGGTTTCTATTTACTCGGATTGATGAGGTTACATTATTTCCTTGAGTATTTCCATGGAAATAAACCTGGAAGAACATGTCAAAGGCTGTGTCATATCTGCATACATATTCTTGAAGAGAAAATAGGCGAAAAACTGTGACAACTTGATGCAAAGAATGGGGATATCTATTGACCTTAAAATGCTTTAAGGTGTATCGTATTGAAAAAAAAAATATTAATATCAGAACATTTTTTAATTTCTGTTTTTCTCCATTTGTATAATCTAAAAGTGTTAAATTATAATTATATGCGTAAAGACTCTCTCTCTCTCTCTCTCTCTCTCTTCCTCTTTCTCTTTAATGTGACATGTTCCACCCCTTCAGGGCGTTGGCGATCATGGCTCTCCACAATTTCTTGCATGTCCTGGTTTACCAATCCAGTCTCTCAACAAATATCGTGTCCATCTTTTATATAGGGTTTCGTAACATTACGTTGGAGCGAAACTGCGATTGTAACACTTAAATGGCTGGCATTACCAACTGATGTTTCATTTTGGTTATGGATATAATCAATTGACAATTTTAAACTTTCACAACGATACGGGCTTCATACATTTATGACTCAAGACTAAATAAACTACATTCGGCACCAAGGGCTCTGGTCACGAGGTTTTGAGATGCGTGGAACCACCTGTTAATTGCTGTTTTTCCCAGCTGCACCCTGACTCAGGGTGGTAGCATCTGCTAGGGTTCCAACTGTGGGCAAATAGTTAACCCTGAAACTGGTGTAAAAAACACTAGGAAAGTATAAAAACAATTTTTTATAGTAAAAATACCAACAATGCGTTATTTCTCAAAAAAATATTACCAGTAATCCATTTGACTCTCGACAAAAATATGCATCAATTAAACCTGACCCAGACACTGATATATTACAAAGAATACATATTCTATTCATACGAACCTATCTTAAAAATATTGTCGGTATTACATAAACCATTGAGTTGACAAAAAAATGCATCAATTAAACCTGACCCAAACACTGATATATTACAAAGAATACATATTCTATTCATACGAACCTATCCTAAAAATATTGTCCGTATTACATAAACCATTTAGGTTGATATGCTGTAATGATAATGCTCTTAATAAATTTTGTCTTTTTGCTATCTCTCCTAAACATTGCTCAGCCATCTATTCACTCAAGCTCGATAAGTAGGTTATGCGATGATCTCCCCTTCAATTTGTCTTGTGAGTGTTAAATTTTTCAAGCCCTCTTTCCTCATTATGTCCCTAGAAATTTCAACTAGAATGAAGAAAAAGAGAACGAGGTTCATTTACATTTTTTTCTTTCATTTCCTGAAAGAAAGAAATAAAAAATGAAATGAGAAACGAAAGAATAAATAAGATAATGAAGCAAGTTATGAAACAAGGATCGAGGCGACGGATAAAGCAGGCATTGCAAAATAAAAATATGAAAAAGAAAAGAGAAAATGCAATAAAGACAGAAATGAAGAATAAAAAAGAAAAGAAACGGTAAAGCAAAGAAAAGGGAACAAAATACAGAAATATGTGCAAAAGATGAAAGAGAACGCAAAAGAAAAAGAATCTCTAAAACGTAAAGAACAACTGAACGAGAAAAAAAAAAGAAAAAATGGAAGAATGAGTAGAATAAAATCTAAAAGCCTGTGAAAGAATTTTGAAGATCGGATAAAAAGTCTGTGAAAGAAATTTTGAAGGTCGAATATAAAGTCTGTGAAAGAAATTTTGAAGATCGAATAAAATGCCCATGAAAGAAATTTTGAAGGTCGAATAAAAAGCCCGTGAAAGAAATTTTGAAGGTCGAATAAAAAGCCCGTGAAAGAAATTTTGAAGGTCGAATAAAATGCCCATGAAAGAAATTTTGAAGGTCGAATAAAAAGCCTGTGAAAGAAATTTTGAAGGTCGAATAAAAAGTCTGTGAAAGAAATTTTGAAGGTCGAATAAAAAGCCTGTTAAAGAAATTTTGAAGGTCGGATAAAATGCCCATGAAAGAAATTTTGAAGGTCGAATAAAAAGCCTGTGAAAGAAATTTTGAAGGTCGAATAAAAAGTATGTGAAAGAAATTTTGAAGGTCGAATAAAAAGTATGTGAAAGAAATTTTGAAGGTCGAATAAAATGCCCATGAAAGAAATTTTGAAGGTCGAATAAAAAGCCTGTGAAAGAAATTTTGAAGATCGAATAAAAAACCCATGAAAGAATTTTTGAAGATCGAATAAAAAGTCTGTGAAAGAAATTTTGAAGGTCGAATAAAAAGTCTGTGAAAGAAATTTTGAAGGTCGAATAAAAAGTCTGTGAAAGAAATTTTGAAGGTCGAATAAAAAGTCTGTGGAAGAAATTTTGAAGGTCGAATAAAAAAATAAATCTATATATAAATGTGAATAGGAAGAAAATTCGATAGATAGAAAGCACAAATGAGAAGAAAGTACAAAGTGAAAAGACGTATAAAATAATAAGCAAGAGAGAGAGTGGGAGATAGAGAAAGCGAGAGAGAGCGAAAGAGAAAGAGGATGAGAGAGAGAAGGATAGAGAAAAGGAGAAAGATAGGGAAAGAGAAGGAGAGGGATATGGAGATAGAGAAAGAGAGAGAAGAGTGTTAAGGGAAAGAGAAAGAGTGAGAAAAAGAGAAAGAGCGAAAGGAGAGAGAGAAAAGAGAAATAGAAATTGAAGGAAAGAGAAACAGAGAAAGAGAGAGCGGGAGAGAGAGAAATAGAAACAGGAGAGGGAAAGAGAGAAAGAGAAAAGAGGAGAAAGAGAGAAGGAGAGAGAAGGGAGTGAGAGAAAGAGAGACAAAGAGAAAGAGAGACAAAGAGAAAGAGAGACAAAGAGAAAGAGCGAGAAGGAGAGAAATAGGGGAGAGAGAAAGAGAAAGAAAAAGAACGAAGGAGAGAGAGAGGGAGAAACGAGAAATCGAAATTGAATGAAAGAGAAAGATAGAAAGAGGAAGCGAGAGAGAAAGAAATAGAAAGGGAAGGAGAGAAGTAGAAAGAGAGAGTAAAAGAAAGAAGGAGCAAGAGAGAAAGAGAGGGAGAAGGAGAGAAAGGGAGAGGGAGAAAGAGAGAAAGAAATAGAGAGAAAGGGAGAGAGTTGGGTGGCCTTTAAATGACCCTAAACAAACGCACAATCAAAAAAATGGATGCGATGAGGTCAAGAAACGATGTCAAAATGTTTTTTCTAAAGGAACGGGGTATGCACTAAATGAGAATGAAGCGTTAAAAACAACAAAAAAACAAAACGAAAAAGAAATTCTTCTTCGGGGTGGCGTATTTTTGAATTACTCATTCCACCTGAAACTTCAGGCTTCCTCTTTACCCGGACGCCCTTACTCTACCCAGCATGTTTAGTTTATTTATTTTCGAAATTATTTGTTATATTTCGTTCTTATTTTATTCTATCTCATTAACTACCATATCAAACTCCCGCCTGTGGCAAAATCTAAACCCTTTCCCACAAGCGTTTTACGATCGACGTAAAATAGCAACCGACTCTCACTTCGATAAAAGCGGCTTTTCGCTTGTCTTTTTAACTTTTATTCTTCATTTTTCTGTTAGTTATTTAAGAAAAATAAGAATTGCGCAAGTAATCGGCCAGCTGGAAACAAAAAGATCGTCTGCTCCTTGAAAAATCAACAAAAGACACGTGATTCAGTTACGTCACGATGTTAGTTCTTTGTTTAGATGGTTTTTTTTTCTTTTTAGTTATTGGTTGTAGGGAGATTAAAAGCAGTCTCATCTTTTCTTTCTTTTCTTTATTAAAAAAAAAATGCTTTGTGCTTTTCCTTTTTTTTTTTCTTCTCATTCTTTCCCCTCGCGTCTTTTTAGTTTCTTTTTTTTTACTATAATATCTAGTTAATGATTTTCGCTGATTGTCGATTGACGCCATTTTAGAATTCCGGGGCACATTTGAAGACAGATTTCTTTTTTGTTTTGCTTTGTTATTGCGCTGGAAATTTTGTCATTAGCAAAAGAAGGAGATGTATTAGATTTGATACGGCTTACGGACGTTGGTATGCGCTTGACATGTGTTGGCATATGTACGAGGGACTTTTTTTTTAATTTTTTATCTCTTTTTTTTTTTGCGAAATTTACCGTGAGTCACGAGAGATTTCGGCATCTATAAGTGTATGCATGAATTGGTTTCGGAAAAAAATGGGATATATTTATTTGCAACTTTTCAAATTAATAGCCACTACATGGTTTGTTTTTTTTTTTTTCAATATATAAAATAACACTGATTGAAATTTAAAGTTTTACTTAATGAATAATAGTGATGCCTGTCTGCGCAGTTTGGGTGAGGAAAACAAACGGCAAATGAATTGTCCTGAAATTCAAAGTTTTGAATTAACAGTAACGTCGCGCGGAGGTGGGTGAAGGTCTAAAATGGTCCGTAAAGCTGATTTGAGGGAGAAAGAGAAAATAAATGAAAAGAACTAGGAAAAATAATCAGCAGGTACATTTTTTCCATTATTAACATTATTCGGGCTATTACCCTCATCTTCGTTGCAATATTCACGTTTCGGCCGCTGTATGCTCCGGCCTTCTTCAGGTGACTGGAATTTCGAACCGAATCCTTTATTTCGTCCACCGCCGTAGATTGTTCTAGTTCCACGTGGCATGCCTCTTCCGCCGGATGTCGCTGTTATTTCTGCAAAAGAAACTTGGCCCGGTGGATAAAGGCGTTAGTTAGATCCAGTGACTAGACCCAAAGAGTTGTGAGTTCAATACCAGGCTACAGCAGTGGTGAACCAGAATATGGAGAGTTAGAGGGGAATAACTGAGATATCGGGAAGAGGCATGACACGTGAAACTAGAACAATCTACCCTATCTAGAAGTTTGTTCAAGGAAGGATATAAAAGTGATAGAAATTATTAGGAGGATTTGAGATAATTATAATTAAGTAATTCATCGAGTCTAGAAGAAACCTCAACAGAATGCAGAAAGCACTGGACGGCCGTTTCGTCCTATTTTGGGACTCATCAGCAGTGCGCATCCACTATGGAAACAGTTACAATATAACTCAAGCGTCATACCAGCTGTACCAACGGGCCTCAATTAGCGGCGCTATAACGAGTCTATTCAGTTTGTTCTGCGTCACCTCGTCCCGTAGGTACAGTTGGCATGACGCTTGCATTGTATCGTAACTGTCTGGGTTCGAATCTCGGTAGTGGATGTGCACTGCTGATAAATCCCAAAATAGAACGAAACGGCCGTCCAGTGTATTCTGTTAAGGATTCCTCTAGGCTCGATGGAATATATTTATATTTTAAGAATTTACTTAAATGAATTGTATCTATAAGAATAACGTATAAAATAAAAGATATATTAAATAAGTGTCAGACTTAATCCGTTTCATTATAGTGATTTTCTAAGCGCCGCCTAAATGTGGCACAAGGCCGAAAGTATGGAGCACCCAGTGAGGATCGAACTCACTACTCAGTCGTAATTGTTCTAGCGAGTCAAGCTTGTTAACCATTACACTACGTTTCATAATATGTTGTCATTGTTTACGTTAAGATAGGTTTCGTGAGGTTTGTGTGTTCATAAACAGTAAATTGGACTTTGGTAATCGGACGATTCTCTGTAGCTTAATGGTGTAGCACATCAGATCAAATAACGGTTTCCATATAGGAATCCTGGTTTTAGGTAAAATATTTTGAAAAAGACCAGATTCGAGAAATTCTAAAAAGATACACCCCATCACTCCAGTAAGAGGAATCGCCTCTTACTGGAGTGATGGGGTGTATCTCTTTAGAATAATTTGATAATCCAATTTTTTTGTTTGTAAAAATTATTATTAAATGTTAAAAAGGCATTGATTGGTGATGAGACGGCAGATTGTTATTATTTTAGCTGTTGATAGGGAGAGCTTTAACTTTAAGAGGAATTTACTTGATCGCCTGTAATAATTGCCACAAAATATACATAGGAGAAACCTGAAGGACTCTAAATGAAAGATTATATGAACAAAAAAGGGACATTTTACAAAATAATACATCAAATGCGTTGGCTGCCCACCGAAACAATAATGACCACAAGGAGAAATAATTCACTACGACGTAAATATCTAGAGATTATCTTGATCGCAAGATCATCTACAGTAAATGTGCGCACTGGTTCTTTCGGCATTTCACTATTCCTGGCAGATCTTCTAATATCACAGTGTGGAATACCTACTTACAGAAGTGATAGAAAGAAAAAGGCATGGATACGTGTAGTCCGAGCAGCAAAACATATTTATCCCGATGAGGGCAAAAAACGCCTCACAAGTAAATTTTTCCAATTTGTCATAGAATTTCCCCAATACTGTTCTTGATATATATATATAAATGAAAATTAAACTCAACAGTCAGAGACGACAGGCTGTTTCATGCTAGACGCAATCGTCAGGCGACCTGAGGATAGTGTCTACCGCCTGTCACCTCTGAGTGTTGACTTCAATGTTCATTTTTATATTTCTATTTACATACGCTCTATCTCCGATATTGAGCACTTTATCCCCTAAATATAGCACACCTTAAAACTATATTTCTTTATGTATATATATATATATATATATATATATATATATATATATATATATATATATATATATATATATATGTCATACCGCTTTTTCCTTTTTTTGTCAGTTGTTCAGATGATATTCTTAATCAACGAAACAATGACAACATAATAAAGTTTTAAACATCCAACTAGTTTTCATATATTTCATCTTACATAATTAACTCGGAAACATACGAGACATTTTGTCACACACACATATATATATATATATATATATATATATATATATATATATATATATATATAATGATAATAAGAAGACGGGGTCTTTAATTACACACGCTCTATCTCTGATATTGAGCACTTTATCCCATAAATATAGCAAACCTTAAGACTGTATTTCTTTATTTATATATATATATATATATATATATATATATATATATATATATATTTATATATATATATATATATGTATATATCATACAAAACGTTCAAACACTAATATTCCATGGTTATTACATGGGAATCGTAATCACGATCCAATTCATGTATATACAGTGGGGGGGTATAAATATTCGTACACTTGAAAAATTGTATTTTTATAAATGTAAAAGCCTTAAATAAAACAAATCTCGACACATTTTACGTATAAAGACACATACTATTAAAAAATAATAATAAACTTAATTAATTCTTATTCTAACAGAAATTAACGCATTTTTTAATTCTATCTGGTGAAAAAAGTATTAGTACAAATCAATTATTAGAATAAAATAATCAATTAATTATGAAAAAAGTATATTCTAGAACGTTCCAGTAATGTTATCAGTAATTATAGTTAACGCTATTAGCCATTATCACAGCATTCTGCAATTTCTCGTCTTACGAGAAGGTTCTAATAATGCCTAAAGGTAAAGAATTGACTATTTCACAAAAACAAGACATTTCGTCTCTTTGGAAAGATGGGGACAGTTACAGAACGATTTCTAACAACCCGATTATTCCTTTTCCTACAATTGCTTCGTTCATTGCAAGGTTTAAAACTCGTAACAGCGTCGAAAACCAAAGACGAACAGGTGCTCCGAGGAAGATTTCTCTAAGATCAGCAAGGATATTAGGACTCCAGATCCAACAA
>OZ038497.1:18369343-18479343 GCA_964036315.1 Acanthosepion esculentum | reverse complement strand
AGAGGAGGCACTACATTGAATTTTTTATCTGTCACCGTTGCTTATCCTGTTAAAACGCTAAGTGTTTTCCATAGATGACTACCCACGTCTGTATTATCCTGCTGCAAATCTTTAATCCGACTTTCTTCGCTTTCTTTACACATTTGGCACCCTTCGCGCTTCCGTATAAATGGGCCCTCGTTTGCGCGCCTTTTTTGTGTTGAAGCGCTTGCCCATGAAAATGGAAGCAATTCTACAAGTGTATATTGGCATTGTCGGTAAACACCTTTTTTTTTTTTGGTTCATTATGATTCTTTCTTCTTTCTCTCTTGTTAAGAAAAAAAACAAAACAATTAAGGGCATATCGATTCGTGGACGAGAAAATAAAATAAGACAGAATGGAAAAATAGACAAACTATAGCACAAGCCGCAATCTTTTATTAATAGGAGATATTCAGGAACAATATGGCCCCCTTTACATGAATTTTCGAATACGGCAGAATTCAAAGAAATATCTGACACGACAAAAGAAAAAAGAAAAGAAATAAAAAAGAAATCCCTGCCTTCCATAAAACCAAATTCGAAGATCAGCAATAAAAGGTATTGCAATTTGTTCGACATTAAAATACGTTTAAAATAACGCTTCATACAAAGTTGGAATAAGGTTAAATTTCGGGACGAGTTAATTAAAATAATGCGGATAGCATAATTATCATCAGCACAGAGTGTAAAACCGGCATGACGAGTTCAAATTCCGGCCTTGCCTGTTTCTTTTATTTTCGCACTAATCGCCTTGGAAAAGGCCTGAATCCAGCTCTTCTACCTTATTATTGATTAAATACAATTTATACTGGCAACAAGTCGCCTGCATACGGATGCATCATGAATTTAGCAAATATTCCAAAAAAATGTAAGACAAGGATGCGTCTTCTCGCCGGACTTATTCAGGAAGCAATCCCGAGAGAATTACAAGTCCTACAGGATTCATTATTGGCGGTCAGAATCTTAACAATATTAGATATGCAGATGACACCGTGTTGATGGCAAACACACAAAGGAAACTAGAGGGATTACAAGGTAGTGAAGAAAAGCGAGAAGAAAGGACATAAGATCATTTGCAAGAAGAGGAACGTATGGAAAAGAAACAGCCCAACATGCTAATTCAAAAAAAAACAACAACAAGTATTTGAGTATCTATGAAGTGTTTCCACAGAGAACGAAAGACGACTTTCAGATGCTAAGCAACGTACTAAGAAACAAGAAAATTTCATTAGTGTTATATATCGTACCTATGAACATTAATGGGTATGTCCCAATCCTCATAAATGCGTTGGTCACTATTGTAAGTGGGGGTAGTATACTAAGTTATGTTTAGTTCGTTTTGGGGTTCATTCCCTCTCCTCTCATTTTTCATCATAAATTTTTATATATAATTATTTATTATCATTAAATTTTTATGTCACGGAGCGCGTTTTGTAGGACTCCCTTGAGATGATGCGGTATTATGGTGCATGGAGGGTTGATTGGTGACGGACGAGTTTTTGTGGTGAATGAGCAAATTGTAATCAGTGAATGGGTCGTGAATCCGATTAGCTAGGTATAAGATAGTTAAGACCAGCCTCAACCCCTCCCTATTTTGGCCTTGTGCCGTAATTGTATTTAATATACAATAAATATCAATATACTGTCTAAGTAGTCCACCACTAGCAGTGGTTTACCTAGTTCACGCCGCTGGCGAGTATTGTATTTTGTTGATGTTATAAAGATTACTATTTCATTTCCATCCTCCGTTTTTGTTAATTCTTATTCTGCAACCTTTTCTAGGTTACAACAATTAGCAAAGAAGAAACATTTCATTAAAAAAAGAGAAAAGAGTACTGAACTATCATCTCCCATATATGGCCGTGATTCACATATGAAAAAGAGATTTGAAGTAACAGAAATCTTGTTCTACAGGAGGATCTTGAGTATATCAAAGTTTGAACATGGGAGTAACGACCAAGTTTTAGAAAAACGGAAAGGAAGAGAACACTTCTACTTAACATCAGAAAGAGTTGACATTTCAAAGCACATGATGAGGAAAGAGGGCTTGGAGAATTTGAAACTAACAGGATATATTCAAGGCAAAAAAGGACAGAGGAAAGCAGTACGTAACATACTTAACGTGCTTGTGCAATTGGTTGACAAAACAAGGCTTAGAAGAGATCGTAAAAAGAACAATATTTATTAAGTGCTACGAAAGACAGGAAATTGTAGAGAGCCATGATCGTCAACGTCCCGAAGGAGCATGGCAAGAAGAAGAAGAAGAAGAAGAAGCAGCAGCAGCAGCAGCAGCTTTGGGTTGTAGTTCGTCTTGAAGAAGTATCACTATTAATATCGAACTGTCGGGGAGTTAGTGGAAAACTACTCCACTATCTTTCCTAAGAAGTTATGGCATTTCGCAGATAATGAAGAAATGAAATCTATGAAGAACCATGAACATCTACAAAGGAACGGTTTTCATGCCGTACTAAGATTATTAATAGAATTTTCATACATTCCTACAAGTGGGTTTCGTGTCTAGAAGGGATTCAAATTCAATGGTCGGCTTTCATTCTAAAGAATTTTTCCAATTGTTTAACACCAGAAAAAATATCAAACAGTGGAAAGAAGATTGTGCTGAGCCAGGCATCCGATTGTGACGGCCCTCCCTAATAAGAATGTCAGAATTTGGAATCCTCGTTTTTAGCAGGAGTTGAACAACAAACCCAGGAACTACTTGGAAATAAGTAACTATTTATAAATATACGAACTCTGTTCTCTCTCGCCCTTTCTTTTTTTTCTTTTTGCTCGTAGCCGCTAAACAGACGGGAAGCACGTTTAGTTCTTTTTCAGGAAATTTTCCGATCTCAGCCTCGATACCACCTCGCTAATTAATCTCAAAACTTTTCGACTATTGAAATAATTTTCCGACACGAAAAGCCATTTTCAAGGATTATATTTCAACTGTTAGAATTCGAAATAATTTGTTAATACTACCCCTCGGATAAAAATAGTTTGCTCGAATAAAAAGAACATTCGGACAGTTTTTATATAATTTATCATCTGAAAAGAAAAACATTATTAGATCGCACGAGAAATTATATAAAAAAACTATAAAAAAAACTAAACTTGTCAGTCGTTTTTAAGGAAATGTGCATATATATATATATATATATATATATATATATATATATATATATATATAAATAAAGGACGACTGAAAAGTAACTTCCTATTTTATGTGAGTGGACAGCGAGGAGTCCTGTGACTTTTTTCTTTGGGGTTGGTTAAAGTAGCAAGACTTTGGAAGAACGTGAAGGGAAAATACAAGAAATTATGTATTCCATGTCACAAGAATTCTTGGTGAAATCAGTTGACGCGATTCCTGGGCGTCTCGAGAAGATGGTAACGGAATCTTTGCCCATATCGAATTTTAAATAAAACCTCATGCTAAACACTTTCCTCTCATATCAATTCCTTCCAAAATTCGAGTTAATAAATAAATTATAAGTATTTTAAAACGGGGAGTTACTTTTTAATCGCATTGTGTGTGTGTGTGTGTGTGTGTGTGTGTGTGTGTGTGTGTGTGTGTGTGTGTGTGTGTGTGTGTGTGTGTGTGTGTGTGTGTGTGTGTGTGTGTATATATATATAATAGCTGGCCACTCGTATTCGAAGATACTCGTCTCTCAGTTCGGCTAGCCAATCCCTATTGCTGACGCTAGCTCGGGCACATTTTCTGCTTGTTCAATACCCACAGAACCAACCAACAGTTTATACTGCAACTATTCTGAGCAAACCTTAGTTACAGTTTCGGGGGGAGAGCGTGTTATCTAGCGTGATGAACAATCTGAACAAGGATTCGGTCACGATGAATTGTGACCGTGCTAGCACAACTATCGTCACCCACACACTCAAGGGTTCCGTCTACCCAATTTCACTCACAAAGTTTGGTTCAACCCGTGGTATGGTTTTCAGGCACATTCCAACTCGCACGCTGGGATCGAGAACATCAGGAAGACCCCTTCGTGATTCAAAACCGAGTCTCATGGTCAGAAAGGGAATGTTCTAACTTCTCAACCACGTGTGTGTGTGTGTGTGTGTGTGTCATTCGCAGACAGTGCTGTTTCGCTGTATCACAGCTCCTCAGTGCCACTAGACATCCGAATACCTCCAGCCAATCAGAGTTTCTATCATTGAGCTATATTCATTCGACAGAGTGAAGGAGCTAAATCTAGCGTATTGTTTTTAATAATGTAAGCAAATGTCAATCAGCCGGAGGGCTCTATTCATTTTACTGAAGAGCTTTGCATTAGCGCAGGTGGCTGTTGTTTATATAATTAGCTTGTCACTCAACGGTGCTCAATTGAAATATATTTTCAACATATATATATATATATATATATATATATATATAAAAGTGAACATAGAATTCAACACTTAGAGGCGACAGTCTGTTTCATGCTAAATGCAATCATCGGACCCGATGATTGCATCTAGCATGAAACAGACTGTCGCGTCTAAGTGTTGACTTCTATGTTCACTTTTATATTTACACACGCTCTATCTCTGATTTTGAGCACGTTATCCCATAAATATAGCACACTTTAAGACTATATTTCTTCATATATATATATATATATATATATATATATATATATATATATATATAAGCGATAGACATTTAGGGTAGAGATTTGAATATTCATTTTTAGTAATTTATTGACAATAGATGAATCCACAGCAGAATACAGAAAGCACTAGACGGCCGTTTCGTCCTATTTGGGACTCATCAGCACGTCTTCCTTCCATGGCTCTTGAGGCAGAAATCGTTGGGTTACGTATACTTAGATGAGTATCACCACGGAATTTAATGAGTAGCGGCGCTATATCGAGTCTAGTCAGTTTCTTCTTCGTCACCGAGGCACGTTGATCCAATGCTATCGTAACCGTCCGCTGTCGATTCTCGGTGGTAGATACCCAAATAGTGCGAAACGGACGTTCAGTGCAGGATTCTTTTATGCTCGGTGAATTACTATATATATATATATATATATATATATATATATATACAAATATCTATTCCACTAAAAAAATAAGTCCTCCTCTCGTTTCTTACACCTTTACTTCTCTCTTTTTTTACTCTCTGTAACATTCCCTGTGATGACCTATTAAATAGGCCAATGTCTGGTCCTTACCCACCTTCCTCACCATAAAGCATTGTAATAAAAATAAATTTAAAGGCATTCCTATCTCTCCCTTCCCTCTCTAATTTCGACCATGTCTGTCACACTATTCTCACCACTCTCTATATCACCTTACATCAACTTAATACTACACATCGAAAGTGTATAAAAATATATTTAAATTTAAATTCATTTTCTCACCCTTGGAAGTGTGGTTTGATGAGCCAGGGGGAAAGAAATTCCCTGGGGAAATAAATTATAACCAATAAACCCTTAAAGTTGTCTGTTTTAATCGAATTATATATATATATATATATATATATATATATATATATATATATATATATATGCGTAATTACGCATCTATGTACACAAGCACAATTTTTTATGTATGCATAATGTATATAACGATCACGAGGCTCGTAGCCCATTAGGGTCGTAGGGGCACCACACACACTGCAGCCAAGGTAGAAGTGGTGTGTCTTGGATAAAATTGTTTTCAATTCAGGGTTCTCCTCTTCGACAGGTTGCTATAGAACCTCAACTATCCTGCTTCTCTGTTAAAAACCCAGGTTATAGGACCCAATCTACCCCGCGACGTAACCATAGCTGGTGGGAAGAGATGGAATCATACCTTTCCCAGGGGTATTAACGCATACGTAAATGTAATGAACTCGACTGAAATAAGAACATGGCTCCCCAATTCTTCATTCCAAGCCGGAATCCATTTTACGCCAGGTTATAGGCGCGCGCTGTGTATTAACTTACACATACACTCATACTCACACGAAAAAATTCATTGTTAATGGCCTTTTCTCGATCTCCCCGTCCTTAAAATTCAAATTGACCTATTGTGGTACGCGCTTATCAGTTTGCAAACCACCGGCTTATATGTCTGGCGTTTTGTATCTCCTGGCTGGATGCTTGTGTCTCATGAGGATTGGTAAACTCCTTTCTACAAATTGACCTTTTCAAGGCAGCTGAGTTCTTAAGGCATTTTTTTTTCAGAGGAAAAACGCGACTTAGCACACGGGAAATACGGTGTACCAAATAGCATAATGAAAAAAAATCTTCACGGAAAGAAATGTATTTGCATTATTTACATTATTCGGACCGTTATCCTCATCTCCATTGCCATATTCAAAACGTATCTGCCTCTATATCTCTGAGATGAGGTATTATGATTACTTGCATTATTTACATTATTCGAACTGTTATCCTCATCTTTATTGCCATATACACAACATATCTGCCTCTATATCTCTGAGATGAGATATTATGATTACGTGCATTATTTACATTATTCGGACTGTTATCCTCATCTCCATTGCCATATTCAAAACGTATCTGCCTCTATATCTCTGAGATGAGGTATTATGATTACTTGCATTATTTACATTATTCGGACTGTTATCCTCATCTTTATTGCCATATCCACACTGTATGTGCTTCTATATCTCTGAGATGAGGTATTATCATTACTTGCATTATTAACGTAATTCGGACTGTTATCCTCATCTTTATTGCCATATACACAACATATCTGCCTCTATATCTCTGAGATGAGATATTATGATTACGTGCATTATTTACATTATTCGGACTGTTATCCTCATCTTCATTGCCATATTCACAACGTATCTACCTCTATTTCTCTGAGATGAGGTATTATAATTACTTGCATTATTTATATTATTCGGACTGTTATCCTCATCTTCATTGCCATATCCACAACGTTTCGGCCTCTATATCTCTGAGATGAGGTATTATGATTACGTGCATTATTTACATTATTCGGACTGTAATCCTCATCTTCATTGCTATATTTATAACGTTTCGGCTTGTATATCTCTGAGATGAAGTGTGATGAATCTTTGCATTATTTATATTATTCGGACTGTTATCCTCATCTTCATTGCCATATACGCAAGCCTTCGGCCTCTATATCTCTGAGATGAGGTATTATGATTACTTGCATTATTTACATTATTCGCACTGTTGTCTTCATTTTCATTGATATATCCTCAACGTTTCTGCCTCTGTAACTCTGAGATGAGGTATTATAATTACTTGCATTATTTATATTATTCAGATTGTTATCCCCATCTCCATTGCTATGTTCACAAGGCTTCCCTATTTATATCTCTGAGATGTGGCATTATGATTACTTGCATTATTTACATTATTCGGACTGTTATCTTCATCTTCATTGCCATATCCAGACCGTTTCGGCCTCTATATCTCTGAGATGTGGCATTCTGATTAATTGTATTATTTACATTATTCGGAATGTTATCTTCATCTTCATCGCCATATCCATAACGTTTCGGCCTCTATATCTCTGAGATGAGGTATTATGATTACTTGCTTTATTTACATTCTTCGGACTGTTATCCTCATCTTCATTGACATATACACAATGTTTCGGCCTCTGTATCTCTGATATACAAAATATGGAAAGAAATGTCTATTTGAAAATGTAAACGTCTCACATTTGAAGTTACATATTTTTACCGGGTATGTATTTTGAATTTTACAAGATTAAATATTACTCGGTAATTTCTAATATAATTGGTTTATTTCTTGTCATCATATTTCCCTCCCCACCACACTGCACGTTACTTTTTAGGTTTTTCGGGGTTTCTTTTGTGCTTACTTCAAAATATCGACCTAATAAAGTCGTACGGAGAAGCCACGACGACAAAGGTTGCTTTCGTAAGTTAGTTACGTGCGGGGGATAAGGATTTTCGGGCGACAGATGCGGGTGCAAGAAGGTTGGGTCTAAAATTAATGGCATAACCCAGAACGTTCATGTAATAATTGGTGTCGCAAAGACCCGACCTTAGAATTATTGCTCTGAGGTCCCTTATCAGAAATTGAAAGCAGATGAAAGAAAGGGACACTTCCGCCAAAAAAGTACAATGCCAGAATTTTTAAAAATTACGAAACATAATTAGAAAAAAATCATAGCTCAACACACGCGCATACATACACATATCCGCGTATCTATCTATCTATCTATCTATCTATCTATCTATCTCGCCATATATATATATATATATATATATATATATATATATATATATATAGAGAGAGAGAGAGAGAGAGAGAGAGAGAGAGAGAGATATTGAGAATATTAGTGGTCAATATATATATATATATATATATATATATATATAAAGATATTTTTTGTACGTACAAAATTTTATAACTGAAATGAAGGTGTTAAGCTAGGTACCTCTACGATATCGCTAAAAAAATGGCATAAGCATGATTAAAAAGACGCCAAACTTGACGAAAACAAAATTTTATCTTTTAAATGCTTATATTATGTGGAAGAGGAAAGAACAAAGTTTTTTTTCATTATTTTTAAAAAATTTTTCCTTCTTTTTAGAATATTCTAAATTTTGAATAAAAAACTTTGTTTATCTTTGTGTCACGGTCACCAGTGAAATAACATATACAATTTTTATCACTTTTTTTTTGTATGACACACATTATTTTTGGAAATCTTGCAAAAATGAAAATAATTGTCGGATCTTAATGAAACTTTCAGAAAGTATTCACAGATGATCGAAATTATTATAAATATGTTTTTTTTTATTATAGTCATGGCAGAAATATTTTTTTTATATTTATTATCCCCCCACCATAACTAATTTTATGAAAACTCTAGAAATTCGCTCGCATCGGGTTTAGTTATTACAATAGTTAAAAGCACAAGGCTTTGAAGAATGCAAATCACGTTTTGTTTTTTTTGTAATAACTCCACTTGTACCTGAAAAATAGCTTTGAACTGTAATATACAAAACTCAATAAAACAAATATATTATTTAATTTCAAATGCTTTTATTTGCTTTTAGTTGTTTGTATTAATATGGACAATATTTTCTGAAAGCAAAAAATTTTTCCGATGAATAATAAATTTTTTATTCAGTTATTTCTTAATTATTTAACTATAATACATTTTTTACATTAAGTTGGTAAAATATTTTAAAATTACTTACAAGCCGCGTCGGATTTTCAAAATGCCCTTATGATATAGATCTTGTTTTAGTGCTTTATAAATTGTATCGTTTTGACTACTCCGAACTCCACACGTACTTAAAAAATGTAATTTTGTCTTAAAAAAAAAAGTTAAAACGGTTGTTATTAAAATGTATGAGAGGTAACAAAAGTATAAAAGGTCACGTGCATTGAGTTTAAATGGCGTTAAAAATTCTTAGCGAGACAAATGTTGTGCATTTTGAATTAGCGGTTTTTACTCATTACAAAAATTTGAACATCATCCTAAGCCATTTTCACCATCAACATTACTACATTTTTAAAAATACCATTTATTTCATTTATCATTTTACATATTTCATTGCAATTTCAATTTTTTGAAGTTGTTTTACTTTTACAGCTTTCACTTTTTTTTTTCAGTGAGCCGTCTGTCAATTTTTCAATTACGATTCATTTTCATACTGTACCATTTGATTTATTTTTAATTTTTTTATATAGCTACTTTTTCAATATATTTCTTGAATTTGTGAAATTCTTTTTATAGATTTTTTAATTCATGTATATTTTTTTTTGTTATGAAATAAGAAAGATAACATATCCAACCGAGCACTGAAATTTGGCGCACTCAGATATTTTTCGACAATTTTTTTTTTTTTTTTTTTCGTTTTTTATATTTTTTGATTTAGTTTTAATAATCTTCATTGAGATTTTAATTCATTTTCATTTACATATTTTTCATATAAATAAGAAAAAGAAAAGAAAATTACCTAGCAATAGCTGATATTATTTAATTTTTGTCATCATTTATTTATCAAAATACTATATAAATTTACAATTTTTTTTTTGCTCCTTATTAGTTTGTTTCATTTCTAGACATAAAGAACAACATATAACTATCTCGGTGATCATTGTGAATTCAAACAAACTATCCAGTATTGCCTCCGAGTCCTTGGTCCATTCTGTCTACCTACAGCTCATAAAAATTCATTGTCATCACCCTGCTCAAAATGTGTTAAAAAACAAAAATACATCAAGCCATTTCTCAAACTTAAATTATAAAAAGAAAAAAAGAAAAAATTGGGTTTTTTTTTGTTATTGTTGGCTGGCTGGCCCTTGACCCAGCAATGTCGAAGTCATTTTTTGGGGCTTAATTTCAACACTGTTTTCCTCAATGCTGATTTCAAATAAAAAACATGCAAAAAAAAAAACAAAAAAAAACTGGTTTCTAATGTTCAGATATAGTAATTTTAACTATTTTTTTTCATATTTTATGCCCAGAAAAAAAATTTTTATAATCATTTTCATTTCACCAACCAATTTCACTCAGAAATGAAAGAGCATTCTTTGCTTTCAGGAAATACTTAGTTTCATGGGGTGCAGATCAAAAGTTTCCTTGATATTTTGTTCAGATGATGACATAAGTTATTTTTCAATATTTATTTCAGGGCAAATAGGCTGCAGAGTGTAACAAAATAACTATTGATATGTTTGTGATGATTTTTACTTAGGATAGAAATGTTTTATCAAGCAGATATGTATTGACTTTAGGAGGCTACAGCTACGTGACGTCATTTACGTCCTTCCGTATGATCATTCGGATCTCACGTTAGCTGACGATATGTGATGACAACACATCACTCATTGCCTGTCAATAGCGAAAGATGTTAAGATCGCCTCCCTTTATTTTAAACCACATTTTTTTTCGAAGAAAGTAAGTAAAAGTTTCCTTAGAAATATATTAAATAATCTTTAAATTAGATAATTTTCGTTAAAAAAATTTTGAACAACCTATAGTTTATTTTTAAAAGAAATTTAAACTCGGATTTTAACTTAGTTTAAAAAATTTTAAAAATATGGCTGATATCGATTTTTTTTCGATAATTTTGCTGAAAAAAAAAAACAAGATTTTTAACTAAAATTTCGGACATGCTAAGAATGAGTAAAAAAAATTTAAAAATACTCAAAAAATACTTCGGTATTTCTTCTTAATAATGATATATATACTTAAGCAGATAAAAAATTTTTTCGTCAAATTTAAGGCCTTTCTTCTCAAGCTATACTGATTTGTTTACATTTCGTGGAGGTACCTATGTTAAGCTTAATATTACTAGACATATTAAAATACTAAAGCAAAGAATAAAAAGGGGAAACCGGTTGCTGCCCTTTTTATTCTTTGCTTTAGTATTTTAATATGTCTAATAATATTAAGCTTAATACCTTTATTTCAGATATATATATATATATATATATATATATATATATATATATATATATATATATATATATATATATATATATATATTTAGTTTACAAAAAAATAGGTAATCCGTATGGGTAGACCTCACTTCGTTAATTTACATATACTTAGTACTGCCCGTCAAAAATGTGTAAATTTCTTTTCATTTTTCGTTTCAACCTTTGGAAGTAAAGTCTGATGATCCGCGGTCCTTTAAAAGGGCTGTGGTGAAATAATTTATTACATGGAACCTTAAAGTGGTCTGTTTTTATTTATATTTAATAAAGTGAACATAGAAATCAACACTTAGACGGGACAGACTGTTTCATACTAGATGAAAGCATCAGGCCTATATATATATATATATATATATATATATATATATATAATTTCGCATGCGCGTTATTGTTTTTGATTTATGGACTGGACAGTATACTAGGGAGAATTGTGCACTGTCTGTGATAAAAAAAGCACCATGGCGCAATTCCCTCTGCCAAAAATTCGGATACGGCATGCAGTGCTGCTTGGCATTTGCACCAAATCTCCAATGCGAACATTTCAGAGTATTTGGGTGTCAATCTGAGGACAGTGCAGAGGTTTCGGAAAGAGTTAGATAATAGGTCCTGTCAACATCATGGTGTTTGTATTGATTAGAAGTGATGGTGAGATGATGCCTGCATTCATCTTCCCACAGGGACTCAGATATAACACGGACGCCTACATCAATTGCCTCGAGGAGATTGTGCTGCACTGAGTCGAAAGGGTGGCTGCTGGAAAACCCTATGCCAGGCAACAGAACAATGCCGCAAAAGCCAGTCATGGCTGCCAGGCAATTTTTGCGACCACATCACCCCTTACATCTGGCCACCTAACTCCCAAGAGTGTAACCCCCTTGATTATTAAGTGCTGGGCGCAGTTGAGCGAGAGACTAACAAAATTCCTTGCAACACCAAAGATGAACTGAAGGCAAGGATTATGGCAGCATTCACGAACTTAAACAAGGAAACCGTCCAGAAGAGTTGCAGGAGATTTCGAAGTTATCTGAAGACAGCGGTTGAATCCAATAGCGATTTTAATTTTTAAAAAAAATTACTCTTCACTATTTCAAGATAATTTTATGCAGTTATGGGAAATATATTTGTTAAAATCAGATTTCAGTGTTATTTTCATTTTTGCGTCACTTAGGCGACAATTTATTTATCGGACCATATATATATATATATATATATATATATATATATATATATAAATGAACATTGAAGTCAACACTCAGAGGGGACAAGCTATTTCACGCTGGACGCAATAGTCAGGCGGCCTGATGATTGCGTCCAGCATGAAACAGCCTGTCGCCTCTGAGTGTTGGCTTCAATGTTCACTTTTATATTCATATTTACATACGCTCTATCTCTGACATTAAGCACTGTATCCCATAAATATAGCACACCTTAAAACTATATTTCTTCACACACACACACATATATATATATATATATATATATATATATATATATATATATATATATATATATATATATATATATATATATATTAATTTTCAATCAGTCCCTTAATAGAAAATATAACTCTGTTATACATTTTATTTTAGTGCACTACGATATTAGCCCCTGCACTCAATGTGAAATATTGCATTTTTAAGGTGCAATAAATGTAATTTCACAAACTTTGGAAGCGTGGACATGGGTTATTTAATGACCTACAAATTCTCGTTTCCATTTTACTGTGGGGATTTTATTTGTTTCTTTTAAGTACCAAAAATGTTTAGAGGGGGATGTTTGGTTATAATACCCATTGTTGTTGAAGGACGATACGTGTTGGTACAAAAACAATTTAAAATTATTTGTTGTGCTACCAACATGATTTTCAAAATATGAAATTTTCAGTACAACTATAAATTAATTTTAGCGTATTTTATTGAAAATCTTCTTTAAAGGATTATTACATAGAAAATGTTTTTCAATCAAAGTAAGAAAATTTTGCCCTAACTTAATACTAACCATTTGGTTAAATGGTGGTGTGTACCGAATGATTTTTCTATTTCTATTTCTCCTCTGGTTATTTTTTATTATCCTTTTTATATTTAATATCGGGACATTTATAACCACTACGTTTTAAGGTTTTATTAGAAAAATGGCAATGTTTATAAAATATATCTTCATTTGCAGAGTTAATACAAATTCATTTCTCTATGAATGAGGGTATGTGTTTTATTATAGATGGGGGTGTGATCTGACTTCAGGTGAATTATTTTTTTAACCTTATCACTCCAAGCAAGGCTGGAAGCCACTAGCACGCAAGGGGTTACAGAAGGTTTGGAGGAAGAGCAGATAGGAGTGGTAAAGGAGAGGATGTGGAGAAAGATAGTGAATCGATCAAGGCAAGGGGGTTACAGAAGATTTGGAGCGAGAGCCGATAGGAATGAAAGGTGAAAGGATGTGGAGAAGAGAAGTGGATAGATCAAGGCAAATCGAGATGTCGTTTGACGTTACACTTAAATAGTTGGAGATTGTATTTGTCAGGGAAACAGGAATAAGGAAGGGAGTTCCACAGGCGAGATGTGCGAGACATGAGGCTATTGGTGTAGAAGAGACGTCTACATCTAACAGTTTCAACGGTGAAAGTTGTGGGAACGGGATGCCAGCCTCGTAGGACGTTTAAATTCATGAGGCCTAGGAACCAGCGAAAGCAGCTCCTCGGAGCAATTACCATGAAAGTATTTGCAAAAAAGACAGAGCGAGGCAACGTCACATCTGTGAGAGAGGACTGCAGACGAGATGACAGATCAGGGCCAATTACATTGCATATCCGTCTCTGGATCTTATCAAGAACCCTGAGGCAAACAGCAGGGGCTCCAGACCATATATGACAGCAATACTCCAGGCAAGGGCGAATGGTCGATTTATAGATTTGGAGGATCGATTCCGGGGAGAAAAATTTCCTGCCTCGACACAGGGAGCCAACTTTCCTTGCGGTGGATGATGCAATTGACTCGATGTATTTGTTCCATCTCAGATCGGCGGCGAGCGTGAGACCGAGCAGCCGCAGAGAGGAGCTCTCGAGAAATTGGTCTTCAGACATTCTAATGGGATGCAGGGATGGATCCCTGTGGTGGTTAATAGAGAGCAGTTTTGTTTTAGAGGCGTTAAAGTTATAAAGGTTTTGTATTTGCTTTTTTATATGGTAGGTATATATTATTTATTTAGTCTAATGTTACATCGAGGAAGTTTAACTTTTTAAATTTCTTTTATTAATAGTAACTTTTAAATTTAGGCACTTAAACCCTCGATGTATTAGTTTTCTAATCTTTTCAATTTTGAAGTTAGCTGGATTCCTCACAACCATAAGGCCAGTATCCCTATATAGTCCAATATCATCTATATTAATTTCACGGTGGGCAGTGAGATTGTATAAAATAAACAATCTAACAACATCGGAAGACCACGCAGAGTCCAACGACCCCATTGTAATATCAAAATGGTCTCCTGAATTATTTTTCATCCACTGTTCCTTATTATGAATGGGAACAGATTTTTTTTTTGCATTTATAATCATGTTACTTTCATCCTTAGACAGATCCGAGTATACAGTGGCAAATTCTAGAGAAGCTATGAAAAGTTCCCTTGAAATTGACGGGTAATATTCATCGATGTCAAACTGGATTAGGGAACAGTTGGCTTTATCCTTTATATTGGAAAACCTATTTGTGACATCCGTGGTGTTAATCCATTGCGTCACTCCCAGGTATTCCTTAATATTTTATTCACACATTCCAGGATTTTTTACTTATTCTACCAATCTCAAGCGTAGTCGAATTCATAATCCTGGTGGTAGGATTTGTCTCAAAGTCAGGTTTATGGCTCTTCATCGTAATGGAACAATCTTTGTGTTAAGTTTACAGACTCTATCACTAATTTTTAGTTTATTTGTGATCATTTTACTAAATATATTTGTACTTTCTACTAAATTAATAATGTTATAACATGCTTTTTCTTTTTATAGATTTTGTTAATTTTTTTAATTAGTGTATTATCATCCTTGGCTGTTATTTTAGGAAAGTTTGCTGTTTTATCTGACTTTATCGGTATTCTGTCTATATTTCTGAGATGATATGTTATGAACACTATTTCTATTATTCGGACTATTGTCCTAATCTTTGTCGACATATTTCTTACAAAGTTTCGGCCTTTCAGTATCTGTCTATATTTCTAAGATGAGGTATTATGTACACTATTTACATTATTCGGACTATTGTCCTAATCTTTGTCGACATATTTATTACAACGTTTCGGCCTTTCAGTATCTGTCTATATTTCTGACATGAGGTATTATGTACACTATTTACATTATTCTGACTATTGTCCTCATCTTTGTTGCCATATTTATTACAGCGTTTTGGCCCTTCAGTATCAGCTTATATTTTTGAGATTAGTCATTATGTACACTATTTACATATTTCGGACTATTGTCCTCATCTTTGTTACCATATTTATTGCAACATTTCATTCTTTCATTATCTGTCTATATTTCTGAGATTAGGTATTATCTACACTATTTACATTATTCGGACTATTGTCCTCATCTTTGTCGCCATATTTATTACAACGTTTCGGCCTTTCAGTATCTGTCTATATTTCTGAGATGAGGTATTATGTACACTATTTACATTATTCAGACTATTGTCCTCATCTTTGTCGCCATATTTATTAAAACGTTTCGGACTTTCAGTATCTGTCTATATTTCTGAGATGAGGTATTATTTATACTATTTACATTATTCGAACCCTGTCCTCATCTTTGTCGACATATTTATTACAAAGTTTCGGCTGTTGTACGCTCCAGCCTTCTTCAGTTGGTTGAAATGTCGAACTGAACCCTTTATTTCGCTCACTGGGGTAGACTGTTCTAGTTCCACTTGCCCTATTTAGTGCCCGCTTAAGGCAATGGAGAACTTGGAGAGGGGAATTCACATGGGATAACTGATAACTGACATCCATTAGACACATTGTTTTACTTTTCTTTGTCTGCTTTTTAGTTTTGCTACTTTGTAGATCGGTCACCGTTTTTTACGACTTCCTATTAACCCTTAGTTATCACCGGAACCAGCGTAATAAGGCATGAACTCATGCACGTCGTTCTTATTGAATTCCATTCCTATAAATCTTACCCCTATCGCCGGTATGTACCATTCAAAAATCTTTTCTTTCCCTATTGCTCTCTCTCTCTCTCTCTCTCTCTCTCTCTCTCTCTCTCTCTCTCTCTCTCTCTCTCTCTCTCTTACGTTATTTGTACATTTTACACATTTATTTTACGTTTTTATCCCTTCATATTCACTATTTACACTTCTTCGATACATGCCGTGTTTCCTCAGGACGTAGGCGATCTTGATTTTCCACAATTTCCTCTCCTTTTTCCTTCCAATATATTTGTCATTTCGTTATTTCTCCTAAACACTGTTCCCCCATCCATTTACTTAAGTTCATCAAGTATGTTATACGTTGTTTCTCTCTGCCCCTCTTGCCTTCAATCAGTTCTGTGGGTATCAGATTTTCCAAGCCCTCCTTCCTCATTTTGTGTCACAGAAATTTCAGCTGTTCCTGATGTTAACTATAGGTTTCCTTTGTGCTTCAAAAGACTTGCCTTTTGCGATCATTCTTGAAGGAAACAGAAATAAAGTTCTACAGAAGGATGATGAGAATACCATGGACCAAACATGTGAGCAACGAGGAATTTCTAGAGAAAAACAGAAAAGACACTTATAAATAACATGAGGAAGAGAGTTCAAATTTTGGGGACACATAATGCAGAAGGGGTTCTTGGAAAATTGGATATATAGACAGATACTGTTTAACTGTTGCCGAATATTTAATGGCAAGCAGTATTTACGCGTCTAATCTCAAAGAAATGGACGCACCCATAGAAAATCGATTTTGGAATTTTCACCATGACAAGTGACTAATAGCAGCAGATGTTAGAAATTTGTACAAAATCAAAGGATTCAATGACCAGCTTCAATACCACAACATCCTTCTTAATCAAATGTGTCTTCATGCTAAAAATACTTTTTGCCCAAGATCAATGCTTCCCGTTCACACACGACAAAGATCCTAAACATACTGCCTTAATGGACAAACGCGCCCGTAATAGGAAAGTTAAAACTGAAGATGAGCTTTTTGGCGAATTAAAGGCATGCTGTAGAAATCTGGCGAAGGACGTTTATTTCCTAGAGAATTTAGTCTATAGTATGCTACGAAGAATTAAGACAGTTATTAAAGCAAAAGATTACCCACCAAAATACGAAATCATTTTTTGACTTGTATAATGTACATATGTACATCTGTGTTAATAAACGAATTCTATTACCCACTTGTCTTGGTAGAAATACAAAAATCGACTTTCTATGGGTGCGTCCATTTTTCGCCACGTTATTCTCTTGGGAATATATATATATATATATATATATATATATATATATATGTATGTATATAGCATGATGAGGGGCCACTTATACTTTCTTGATATGTATATAATATATGGATAAAATAACTGAAAAAAAATTGGGTGTTTTTTTATGAAAGTATTTATTTCTGTGTTGTTTGTCTATGAATACGTCGTATTGAACTACAATTTTAAAATATTCTTAATTTTAATTACTAATAGACTATACTTCTTTTAAAACAAATAAATGTAATAGAATTACTTAAATTATTTAAAAATTATTATTAAATATCAAATATAAATATGCATATTTCATTTTTCAGTTTTTTTTTTATTTAAACATTACGTAAGGAAAATTTTTGACAATGTCGGCAACGAATAGCTTTTTCATTTCTTTGATTAAGTAAATTTTTATTTTTTATAAACCTACTTATATATACTTTCTCGTGTATATATATATGGTTCTATCACTACACAGGAATTACCATGTTTTAAAAACAGAAACTAAAAACTTCAAATTGAATTATAGAATTAAATTAAAGTCCCTAGTCCTGTTTCATTTTCAAGCGAATTTTGGAATAACTTATTTTGAAATTTACCGAGTTTTATAAGCACATACATTCATAATATTAGCTTTTAAGAATATAGGAAAATCCAATCATTTTAACAAGGGGTGGTAGGGTATTCATTTCGAAAACGAGGTTACGTCAAGGTAGTGTAGGGGTGCCTTGAGTAAGGATATAAATATGTATGGATGGATGTGTATATGTATGTATGTATGTATATATATATATATATATATTGAGTCCTACCTGGATTCTATCCACTTGGGATTATTTTTTATACATATATATATATATGTATCTGTATGTATGTATGTATATATATTTATATATTTTAGATAATTGATTGTATATGTATGTGTATATTAACCACTAATATTATCAATATCTGTATATATATATATATATATATATATATATATATATATATATATATATATATATATATATATATATATATATATTTCTTTTTTTATTATTTCAATTTAAGTACGTCGTTACAGTCCCTAAGAAGTTAGAGAGCGTGAAAAAAATCTTTAAAAAATCACAATTAATAAAAGAAAACTGGCAAGAAAAAAAGAAAGAAAGAAAGAAGACAGGGGAAAGAAAGAAAGAATAGAAAAAGAACGAAAAAATAAATGAGTAAATAAAGAAAGAAAGAAAGCATTTCACAGAAAATGCAACTTGTCACAATTATAAAAAGCAAGGAAGCAAGAAAGAAAGAAAGTGTTCACGAAGGAAAAAAACGAACGAAAGAAAAACGAACGAATGAAATAAAGTAAGAAAGAAAGAATAAAGAACGGGCGGGCGGACAGACGAAAGAATGAAAACTAGAAAATCCGTATACTTTACAGAAACGGTCTATTTTAGCAATAATAAAAATCAAGAAAGAAAGAAACAACGGACAGAAAAAGGAATAAATAAATAAATAATGAACGAAAAAAAGAAAAAAAGAAAGAAAGAAACAAAGAAACAAAGAAAGAAAAAAAGAAACAAAGAAACAAACAAAGATAGGTGAAAATCCACACACTTCACAGAAACAGTCTCTTTTCCCAAAAATAAAAATCCAGAAAAAAAGAAAGAACGGACCGACGGACATAAGAAAGAAACGAAGAAAGAAACAAAGAAACAAACAAAGAAACAAACACAGATAGGTGAAAAACCACACAAAAGAAAGAACGGACATAAGAAAGAAAGATAGAAAGAAAGAAAGAAATCATCGGCGTGAAATAGAAAGAAAGAAACAAACAAACAAAAAAACAAACAAACAAACAAAGATAGGTGAAAAACCGCACATTTCACAGAAACAGTCTCTTCTCCCAAAAATAAAAATCCTGAAAATAAGAAAGAACGAAAAACGGACGGACGGTCATAAGAAAGAAAGAAAGAAAGAAAGAAAGAAAGAAAGAAAGAAAGAAAGAAATCATCAGCGGGAAATAGAAAGAAAGAAAGAAAGAAAGAAAGAAAGAAAGAAAGAAAGAAAGAAGGAAGGAAAGAAAGAAAAAAAGCAATCATCGGCGTGAAATAGAAAGAAAGAAAGAAAGAAAGAAAGAAAGAAAGAAAGAAAGAAAGAAGGAAAGAAAGAAAGAAATCATCGGCGTGAAATAGAAAGAAAGAAAGAAAGAAAGAAAGAAGGAAAGAAAGAAAGAAAGAAATCATCGGCGTGAAATAGAAAGAAAGAAAGAAAGAAAGAAAGAAAGAAAGAAAGAAATGAGAAGTGTCAGGCACTTCACAGAATGTTACCCGACTAAAAACCACCCAAAATATGCATGGAAGCAAAAGAGAAAGAATGGCCGAAATAAAAGAAAGAAAAACAGAACAGAGAAGAGTACCACTAATTTCACAGATTTTCTCTTCTCACAGTCATAAAAAAACAAAACAAACAAACCTGCGAGTAAATCGAAGGAAAGTAGGAAGGAAAGAAAGAAAAGTGAAACACAGCACTCACTCAGAAGGTTTGTTTGTTTTTTTTTTTTTGTTTTTTTTGTTTCTATCTTTCTGCCCTCATCTCTTTATGCACTCATAAATACACTCAACAATAAACGAAAACGGACAATAACAAAATAATATTAATCACTCGTCACATCTATCGCAAATTACGGTGGCAGAACATTGAACCTTACCCAGTCACCATTTCCGACATCAAGAGTTAACGCCTGACATTTTGAAAATTTTCCCTTCGTGTTTTCCCTTCCGTTTTTTCTTCTCTTTTTTTTTTTTCGTACTTATCACTCATTTTTTTTTTTTTTTTTGTTCCGTTCTGATAATTTTTATTTTTATTTTTGTTTACCATTCAAGCCTATTGCCAGGAATCAGCATAACGTTCTGCAACGTTTCTTGCTGGGGTCTTCGCAACTCGCTTTTGTCTTTCCACATCAACAAATCAACCCTGTACGTTCAGTTAACCACCATTTTTTTTTCTCTTTCTGATCAAAGTCGATTGATCCGTTATATTTGCTTTTAATCAAGAATCTTTTTCTTTTTTTTTTTTTTTTTGCTCATTCGTTCTTCTTCTTCAAATTTTTCACGTATCAGTTACTGATTCCTCTTTCTTTTTTTGTTTGTTTGTTTCTTTGTTTGTTGCCTTCTTTCCATGTTTATTCCTTTATTTCTTTCTTTGTTTCTTTCTTTTGTCTGTTTTTATTCCTTTTGTTTCTTTCATTCTTTTGTTTGCTTATTTCTTTTATTTGTTTCTATTGTTTCTTTGTTTCTGTTTTTTGTGTGTTTCTTTGTTTCTTTTATTTGTTTCTTTTGATTGTTTGTTTCTATTGTTTGATTGTTTCTTTGTTAGTTTCTTTCTGTGTTTCTATCTTTGTTAGTTTCTTTTGTTTGATTTTCTTTTTTTTGGTTTCTTACATTCTTTTGTTTGCTAGTTTCTTTCTTTGTTTCTTTGTTTCTTTCATTTTTTTGTTTATTTCTGTTGTTTGTCTTCTTCTTTGTTTCTTTTATTTGTTTCTTTGATTGTTTGTTTATTTCTTTCTTTATTTGTTTCTTTCATTCTTTTGTTTGCTAGATTCTTTCTTTTATGTTTGTTTGTTTGTTTGTTTCTTTTATGTTTCTCTCATTTGTTTGTTTGTTTCTGTTGTTTGTGTGTTTCTTTGATTTATTCTTTTATTGTTGCCTTCTTTGTTTGTTTGTTGCTTTGTTTGTTTCTTTGTTTCTATCTTTGCTTGTTTCTTTTGTTTGTTTTCCTTTTTTGTTTCTTTCATTCTTTTGTTTGCTTGTTTCTTTTATTTGTTTCTTTTATTTGTTTCTTTTGTTTGTTTGTTTGTTTCTTTCTTTCTTTTTTGTTTGTTTGTTTCTTTCTTCTTTCTTTCATTTGTTTGTTTCTGTTGTTTGTGTGTTTCTTTCTTTGTTTCTTTTATTTGTTTCTTTTGTTTGTTTGTTTCTTTTTCTTGGTTTCTATCTTTGTTACTTTCTTTTGTTTGTTTTTCCTCTTTTTGTTTGTTTAATTATTTTGTTTGTTTCTTTCTTTTATGTTTGTTTTTTCTTTGTTTCTTTGCTTTTCTTTCATTGGTTTGTTTGTTTCTGTTGTTTGTGTGTTTGTTTCTTAGTTTGTTTCTTTTGATTATTTCTCTTGATTGTTTCATTCTCTGTTTCCTTGTTTCTTTGTTTCTTTGTTTGTCTCTTTCTTTTGTTTGTTTTTTTTCTTTCTTTCTTTTTATTTGTTTCCTTCTTTCAGTGTTTCCCTTTTTCCTTCTACTTCTTCATTTCTCATGACAATTTAGAAATTAAAAAAGTTAGTTGTTGACAACCATTCTCCGTTCTCCGTTTCTGTCTTCCTTTTTTTTCTTTTCTTTCTTTCTTTCTTTCTTTCTCACTTTATATCGAATGTAAATAATTCACGTAATTACAATATTTCATCTCAGAGATAAAGACAGATGTTTCTCAATATGTTATGTCAATATTAAACATACTAAGCCTTTTTTCTCAACTTCTGTCTATATTTCTGGGGTGAAATGCCGTAACTATTTACATTATTTACATTGTTTGGACTGTTGTCCTAATCGTTACTGTCATATTCACGACGTTTCTGCCATTGTACGCTCTTTCCTTCTTCAGGATCTGCCTATATTTCTGAGATGAGGTACGATAACTATTTACACTATTTATATTGTTCGGACTATTGTCCTAATCTTTACTGTCATATTCACGATGTTTCGACCGTTGTCCGCTCCGGCTTTCTTCAGGTGGTATACGTTGGAATTTAGAATCGAACCCTTTATTTCATCCACCGGGGTAGATTGTTCTAGTTCCCCGAGTGATGCCTCTTCCCAATGTCTCAGTTATTTCTCTTTAACTCAGTTGTCCAAATGTTTGGTTCACCACTGCTGTGCACTGGTATTGAACTCAGAACTCTTTGGGTCTAGTCACTGAACGGAGTTGACGGAAATAACTGAGACATCCGAAAGAGGCATGGCACGTGGAGCTAAACAACCTACCCCGTGGACGAAATAAAGGGTTCGGTTTGCTTTATTTTGTTTTCCAGCATATCAACCTCAATGGGTTATTTAATGTCGACAAGCTTTTTATTGCTGGTAATATTTTGTTTTGTCAAAAATCTTATTCTAGTAATATATTTCCTTCAAAATTGATTTGCTGTTAATAATTATCAACAAAAAGTATTGCTGGAAATAGTTAACTATTTTCCCATAGCTGGGACCCTCACAGGTTCTACCACCCCTGGTCAGGGCGGACCTGGGAACACCAGCAATTTAGAGGTTGATCCATTCTCCTCAAAACCTCCTGATCAGAGGCTTTGCTGCTGGACGTGTTTAATGTCTTACCAAGGACGCGGATGTAGTTTAACGTCTTACCCAGGACGGAAATAAAGGGTTCGGATTGAAATTCCAATCACATGAAGAAGCCCGGTGTGTCAACGGCCGAAACGTTGTGAATATGGCAATGAAGATGAGGATAATGGTCCGAGTAATAATTCAAGTAATCATAATCTCATCTCGGAGATAAAGACAGATATTTCTCAATTTATGTCAATGTTAAACATTCTAAGCCTATTTTTTCTCAATATCTGTCTATATTTCTGAGAGGAAGTACCGTAACTATTTACACTATTTACATTATTCAGACTATTATCCTCATCTTTACTGTCATATTCACGAGGTTTCGGCATTTGTAAGCTCCGTCCTTCTTCAGGATCTACCTATATTTCTGAGATATGGTATTGTAAGTATTTACTCTATTTATATAGTTTGTACTATTGTCCACATCTTTACTGTCATATTCACGACGTTTCGGCCTTTGTAAGCTCCGTCCTTCTTCAGGATTCACCTATGTTTCTGAGATGAGGCATTGTAACTATTTACACTATTTACATTGTTTGTACTATTGTCCTGATCTTTACTGTCATCTTCACGAGGTTTCGGCCTTTGTAAGCTCCGTCTTTCTTCAGGATCTGCCTATATTTCTGAGATGAGGTATTGTAATTATTTACCCTATGTACATTGTTCGGACTGTTGTCCTCATCTTTATTGCCATATTCCCCTTCAACTTCTGTCTATATTTCTGAGATGAGGTATTGTAATTATTTACACTATTTACATTGTTCGGACTGTTGTCCTCATCTTTATTGCCATATTCCCCTTCAACTTCTGTCTATATTTCTGAGATGAGGTATTGTAATTATTTACACTATTTACATTGTTCGGACTGTTGTCCTCATCTTTATTGCCATATTCCCCTTCAACTTCTGTCTATATTTCTGAGATGAGGTATTGTAATTATTTACACTATTTACATTGTTCGGACTGTTGTCCTCATCTTTACTGTCATATTTCACGACCTTTTGGAGGCATCTGATAAAAAATGAAAACAAAATGACTTGAAATCAGAGAGAAAGAGAGATCTATAATTTCGGGAACACATAATGAGGAAGTAAGGCTGGTAAATTTTCATTTTAACACCCGAGCGCTAAATTCACTGCTGAATGGGCCTATTTACTTCCTTTCCTTGCAGAAATTAGTACCCGCTAAAAATTAATGCACAAACTAGTTAAAGTAGATGGGTTGATTCTATATTTTCATTAGTTTTTTCATTGGTCCCCTTGTTCTACACAGAAAGAAACCCCCTCCCCTAACCTTAACACCTAAAGAAGAAGAGAACAAATTAAAAAATAAAAAACATTAAATTAAGTAATTGCTTCAATTGCCCTAATCTTTTGGGGGTTAGAGAGAACGATTAATTTTTCTTTTCATTCTTCATAAAAAAAAAAAATTACTTTTTATTCTTTCATTTGTCGATGTTTACATATATTTGAATGAAAGTTAACTTTCTTCTTAAATTAAGTACCAAAAAAAAAAAAATTAAAAATCGCTTAGCGGAAGCGCGTACTAATTTCTGCAAGGAAAGGAAGTGATTAGGCCCATTCAGCAGTGAATTTAGCGCTCGGCTGTTAAAATGAAAATTTACCGGAAGGCTTTAAAAATTTGACAACCTCAGCACATATCGCAGGCCAAAGTTTGAGAGGATAACAGCGGGTCACCTATCTGACGAGGAATGGTCGACATAACTGGGATTTTGAGAGAGATGCTAAAAAGATAAAGCAATGTAATCACCCATATCATCATTTTCAGAAATATCGTATTTCGTGAAAGTTGCACACTGAAGGTTGTTCGCGAATTTGTGCTTGGTCGCATTTTATTGCAGAGCGACGTACAGCGTTCTACATTGAAGGATTTTACAATTTCTCGAATGATTTATTTCAATAAATTGAAAGACATTTGCAAAATGAAAAGGCCGGTTATCTGTTTAAAATTTATGAAATAATGTAAATAATTGCCTCACCAAGAATCTCATACAATCTATAGGTTTCCTATTTATAAATTTTAAATTCCATGACAATATGTTGCTAATTTAGAAGCTTGAAAATCAAAGGCCGTTGAGAAAAATGCAATTAAAGCATCAGTTACAGACACACACACACACACACACACACACACACACATATATATATATATAATACGTTAGAATTTCCATTTCTCTGTCGTGTGGTGATAGCTTAGTGGTAGGATGAACGACTGATGCCAAATCTGTCGGGTTTCGAACCCGGCTTGATCGGATATCTAGGCACACTGATGAGCTGTGAAACAGTGAAACAGGTTTGTATATATATATATATATATATATATATATATATATATATATATATATATATATATATATATATATATGAAGAAATATAGTCTTAAAATGTGCTAAATTTATGGGATAAAGTGCACAATATCAGAGATAGAGCGTGTGTAAATATAAAAGTGAACACAGAAGTCAACACTTAGAGGCGACAGTCTGTCTCATGCTAGATGCAATCGTCAGGCCATATATATATATATATGTGTGTGTGTGTGTGTGTGTGTGTGTGTGTGTGTGTGTGTGTGTATAACTGATGTGTGTGTCTGTGTGGTAGTTAGAATTCCTTTGTCTTTGAGTATCTGGTTGTAAGCAATTGTCAAGCGTGACGTCATATGTAAGGGCTCTTTGGAACGAGGCCGCACAAAAAGAAGGCTATTTATTTATTTCATTTTATTTATTTTTAATTATGTTTTTTTTACCTGTCACCTGTCGAAACTGAGTGCAATCCGTGCAAACATCGACCAGCGCATCAGGAACGATCTAAATGTTGCTATCAGCATAAGACATATCTTCGTTGATAAAACCAAAACATTCTACCGCACATTTATTTGTCGGGGTTAACTCCTCTTAAATTTCCCGATTGTTCACTAGGGCACACTCTCCCTACACTATGAAAACTGGGCGATTTCTTGCGTCGTTCTCTTCTCTTACATTAAACTAAAGGATGTAATTTATTTCCTCTTTTTAGCTTCAGAAACACGGGGGCGTATAATGAACAAGGATTTAATTTATTCCTTGATTTTAGCTTCAGAAACACGGGGTCGTATTAAACTCAGGGATGGAATTTATTCCCTGCTTTTAGCTTAAGAAACACGTGGGAGGGTATTATGAACAAGGATGTAAATGAGTCCCTGATATTTGCTTCAGAAACACGGGGTCGTATTATACTCGACGAATTAAATTATTCCTTGTTTTTAGCTTCAGATACACGGGGTCGTATTAAACAGAGGGATGTAATTTATTCCCTGCTTTTAGCTTCAGAAACACGGGGGGCGTATTATGAAAAAGGATGTAAATGAGACCCTGATATCTGCTTCAGAAACACGGGAATCGTATTATACTCGAGGATTTAATTTATTCCTTGTTTTTAGGTCCAGAAACACGGGGTCGTATTAAACTCAGGGATGTAATTTATTCGCTGCTTTTAGCTTCAGAAACACGGGTGGCGTATTATGAACAAGGATGTAAATGGGTCCCTGATATTTGCTTCAGAAACACGGGGTCGTATTATATTCGAGGATTTAATTTATTCCTTGTTTTTACCTTCAGAAATACGGGGTCGTTATTAAACTCTGGGATGTAATTTATTCCCTGCTTTTAGCTTCAGCAACACGGGGGGCGTATTATGAAAAAGGATGTGAATGAGTCCCTGATATTTGCTTCCGAAACACGGGGTCGTATTATACTCGAGGATTTAATTTATTCCTTGTTTTTACCTTCAGAAATACGGGGTCGTTATTAAACTCAGGGATGTAATTTATTCCCTGCTTTTAGCTTCAGAAACACGGGGCGCGTCTTATGAAAAAGGATGTAAATGAGTCCCTGATATTTGCTTCAGAAACACGGGGTCGTATTAAACTCTGGGATGTAATTTATTCCATGGTTTTGGATTCAGAAACACGGGGGTGTATTATGAAAAAGCATGTAAATGAGTCCCTGATATTTGCTTCAGAAACATGGAGTTGTATTATACACGGGGATTTAATTTATTCCTTGTTGGCAGCTTCAGAAACACGGGGTCGTATTAACCTCAGGGATGTAATTTATTCCCCGCTTTTAGCTTCAGAAACACGAGGGGCGTATTATGAAAAAGGATGTAAATGAGTCCCTGATATTTGCTTCAGAAACACGGGGTCTTATTATACTCGAGGATTTAATTTATTCCTTGTTTTTACCTTCAGAAATACGGGGTCGTTATTAAACTCTGGGATGTAATTTATTCCCTGCTTTTAGCTTCAGAAACACGGGGGGCGTATTATGAAAAAGGATGTAAATGAGTCCCTGATATTTGCCTCAGAAACACGGGGTCGTCTTATACTCGAGGATTTAATTTATTCCTTGTTTTTACCTTCAGAAATACGGGGTCGTTATTAAACTCTGGGATGTAATTTATTCCCTGCTTTTAGCTTCAGAAACACGGGGGGCGTATTATGAAAAAGGATGTAAATGAGTCCCTGATATTTGCCTCAGAAACACGGGGTCTTATTATACTCGAGGTTTTAATTTATTCCTTGTTTTTACCTTCAGAAATACGCGGTCGTTATTAAACTCTGGGATGTAATTTATTCCCTGCTTTTAGCTTCAGAAACACGGGGGGCGTATTATGAAAAAGGATGTAAATGAGTCCCTAATATTTGCCTCAGAAACACGGGGTCTTATTATACTCGAGGATTTAATTTATTCCTTGTTTTTACCTTCAGAAATACGGGGTCGTTATTAAACTCTGGGATGTAATTTATTCCCTGCTTTTAGCTTCAGAAACACGGGGGGCGTATTATGAAAAAGGATGTAAATGAGTCCCTGATATTTGCCTCAGAAACATGGGGTCTTATTATACTCGAGGATTTAATTTATTCCTTGTTTTTACCTTCAGAAATACGGGGTCGTTATTAAACTCTGGGATGTAATTTATTCCCTGCTTTTAGCTTCAGAAACACGGGGGGCGTATTATGAAAAAGGATGTAAATGAGTCCCTGATATTTGCCTCAGAAACACGGGGTGTTCTTATACTCGAGGATTTAATTTATTCCTTGTTTTTACCTTCAGAAATACGGGGTCGTTATTAAACTCTGGGATGTAATTTATTCCCTGCTTTTAGCTTCAGAAACACGGGGGGCGTATTATGAAAAAGGATGTAAATGAGTCCCTGATATTTGCCTCAGAAACACGGGGTCGTCTTATACTCGAGGATTTAATTTATTCCTTGTTTTTACCTTCAGAAATACGGGGTCGTTATTAAACTCTGGGATGTAATTTATTCCCTGCTTTTAGCTTCAGAAACACGGGGGGCGTATTATGAAAAAGGATGTAAATGAGTCCCTGATATTTGCCTCAGAAACACGGGGTCTTATTATACTCGAGGTTTTAATTTATTCCTTGTTTTTACCTTCAGAAATACGGGGTCGTTATTAAACTCTGGGATGTAATTTATTCCCTGCTTTTAGCTTCAGAAACACGGGGCGCGTCTTATGAAAAAGGATGTAAATGAGTCCCTGATATTTGCTTCAGAAACACGGGGTCGTATTAAACTCTGGGATGTAATTTATTCCATGGTTTTGGATTCAGAAACACGGGGGCGTATTATGAAAAAGCATGTAAATGAGTCCCTGATATTTGCTTCAGAAACATGGAGTTGTATTATACACGGGGATTTAATTTATTCCTTGTTGGCAGCTTCAGAAACACGGGGTCGTATTAACCTCAGGGATGTAATTTATTCCCCGCTTTTAGCTTCAGAAACACGAGGGGCGTATTATGAAAAAGGATGTAAATGAGTCCCTGATATTTGCTTCAGAAACACGGGGTCTTATTATACTCGAGGATTTAATTTATTCCTTGTTTTTACCTTCAGAAATACGGGGTCGTTATTAAACTCTGGGATGTAATTTATTCCCTGCTTTTAGCTTCAGAAACACGGGGGGCGTATTATGAAAAAGGATGTAAATGAGTCCCTGATATTTGCCTCAGAAACACGGGGTCGTCTTATACTCGAGGATTTAATTTATTCCTTGTTTTTACCTTCAGAAATACGGGGTCGTTATTAAACTCTGGGATGTAATTTATTCCCTGCTTTTAGCTTCAGAAACACGGGGGGCGTATTATGAAAAAGGATGTAAATGAGTCCCTGATATTTGCCTCAGAAACACGGGGTCTTATTATACTCGAGGTTTTAATTTATTCCTTGTTTTTACCTTCAGAAATACGCGGTCGTTATTAAACTCTGGGATGTAATTTATTCCCTGCTTTTAGCTTCAGAAACACGGGGGGCGTATTATGAAAAAGGATGTAAATGAGTCCCTGATATTTGCCTCAGAAACACGGGGTCTTATTATACTCGAGGATTTAATTTATTCCTTGTTTTTACCTTCAGAAATACGGGGTCGTTATTAAACTCTGGGATGTAATTTATTCCCTGCTTTTAGCTTCAGAAACACGGGGGGCGTATTATGAAAAAGGATGTAAATGAGTCCCTGATATTTGCCTCAGAAACACGGGGTCTTATTATACTCGAGGATTTAATTTATTCCTTGTTTTTACCTTCAGAAATACGGGGTTGTTATTAAACTCTGGGATGTAATTTATTCCCTGCTTTTAGCTTCAGAAACACGGGGGGCGTATTATGAAAAAGGATGTAAATGAGTCCCTGATATTTGCCTCAGAAACACGGGGTCTTATTATACTCGAGGATTTAATTTATTCCTTGTTTTTACCTTCAGAAATACGGGGTCGTTATTAAACTCTGGGATGTAATTTATTCCCTGCTTTTAGCTTCAGAAACACGGGGGGCGTATTATGAAAAAGGATGTAAATGAGTCCCTGATATTTGCCTCAGAAACACGGGGTCGTCTTATACTCGAGGATTTAATTTATTCCTTGTTTTTACCTTCAGAAATACGGGGTCGTTATTAAACTCTGGGATGTAATTTATTCCCTGCTTTTAGCTTCAGAAACACGGGGGGCGTATTATGAAAAAGGATGTAAATGAGTCCCTGATATTTGCCTCAGAAACACGGGGTCTTATTATACTCGAGGATTTAATTTATTCCTTGTTTTTACCTTCAGAAATACGGGGTCGTTATTAAACTCTGGGATGTAATTTATTCCCTGCTTTTAGCTTCAGAAACACGGGGGGCGTATTATGAAAAAGGATGTAAATGAGTCACTGATATTTGCCTCAGAAACACGGGGTCGTCTTATACTCGAGGATTTAATTTATTCCTTGTTTTTACCTTCAGAAATACGGGGTCGTTATTAAACTCTGGGATGTAATTTATTCCCTGCTTTTAGCTTCAGAAACACGGGGGGCGTATTATGAAAAAGGATGTAAATGAGTCCCTGATATTTGCCTCAGAAACACGGGGTCGTCTTATACTCGAGGATTTAATTTATTCCTTGTTTTTACCTTCAGAAATACGGGGTCGTTATTAAACTCTGGGATGTAATTTATTCCCTGCTTTTAGCTTCAGAAACACGGGGGGCGTATTATGAAAAAGGATGTAAATGAGTCCCTGATATTTGCCTCAGAAACACGGGGTCTTATTATACTCGAGGATTTAATTTATTCCTTGTTTTTACCTTCAGAAATACGGGGTCGTTATTAAACTCTGGGATGTAATTTATTCCCTGCTTTTAGCTTCAGAAACACGGGGGGCGTATTATGAAAAAGGATGTAAATGAGTCCCTGATATTTGCCTCAGAAACACGGGGTCTTATTATACTCGAGGATTTAATTTATTCCTTGTTTTTACCTTCAGAAATACGGGGTCGTTATTAAACTCTGGGATGTAATTTATTCCCTGCTTTTAGCTTCAGAAACACGGGGGGCGTATTATGAAAAAGGATGTAAATGAGTCCCTGATATTTGCCTCAGAAACACGGGGTCTTATTATACTCGAGGATTTAATTTATTCCTTGTTTTTACCTTCAGAAATACGGGGTCGTTATTAAACTCTGGGATGTAATTTATTCCCTGCTTTTAGCTTCAGAAACACGGGGGGCGTATTATGAAAAAGGATGTAAATGAGTCCCTGATATTTGCCTCAGAAACACGGGGTCGTCTTATACTCGAGGATTTAATTTATTCCTTGTTTTTACCTTCAGAAATACGGGGTCGTTATTAAACTCTGGGATGTAATTTATTCCCTGCTTTTAGCTTCAGAAACACGGGGGGCGTATTATGAAAAAGGATGTAAATGAGTCCCTGATATTTGCCTCAGAAACACGGGGTCTTATTATACTCGAGGATTTAATTTATTCCTTGTTTTTACCTTCAGAAATACGGGGTCGTTATTAAACTCTGGGATGTAATTTATTCCCTGCTTTTAGCTTCAGAAACACGGGGGGCGTATTATGAAAAAGGATGTAAATGAGTCCCTGATATTTGCCTCAGAAACACGGGGTCTTATTATACTCGAGGATTTAATTTATTCCTTGTTTTTACCTTCAGAAATACGGGGTCGTTATTAAACTCTGGGATGTAATTTATTCCCTGCTTTTAGCTTCAGAAACACGGGGGGCGTATTATGAAAAAGGATGTAAATGAGTCCCTGATATTTGCCTCAGAAACACGGGGTCTTATTATACTCGAGGATTTAATTTATTCCTTGTTTTTACCTTCAGAAATACGGGGTCGTTATTAAACTCTGAGATGTAATTTATTCCCTGCTTTTAGCTTCAGAAACACGGGGGGCGTATTATGAAAAAGGATGTAAATGAGTCCCTGATATTTGCCTCAGAAACACGGGGTCGTCTTATACTCGAGGATTTAATTTATTCCTTGTTTTTACCTTCAGAAATACGGGGTTGTTATTAAACTCTGGGATGTAATTTATTCCCTGATTTTAGCTTCAGAAACACGGGGGGCGTATTATGAAAAAGGATGTAAATGAGTCCCTGATATTTACCTCCAGAAATACGGGGTCGTTATTAAACTCTGGGATGTAATTTATTCCCTGCTTTTAGCTTCAGAAACACGGGGGGCGTATTATGAAAAAGGATGTAAATGAGTCTCTGATATTTGCCTCAGAAACACGGGGTCGTCTTATACTCGAGGATTTAATTTATTCCTTGTTTTTACCTTCAGAAATACGGGGTCGTTATTAAACTCTGGGATGTAATTTATTCCCTGCTTTTAGCTTCAGAAACACGGGGGGCGTATTATGAAAAAGGATGTAAATGAGTCCCTGATATTTACCTCCAGAAATACGGGGTCGTTATTAAACTCTGGGATGTAATTTATTCCCTGCTTTTAGCTTCAGAAACACGGGGGGCGTATTATGAAAAAGGATGTAAATGAGTCCCTGATATTTGCCTCAGAAACACGGGGTCGTCTTATACTCGAGGATTTAATTTATTCCTTGTTTTTACCTTCAGAAATACGGGGTCGTTATTAAACTCTGGGATGTAATTTATTCCCTGCTTTTAGCTTCAGAAACACGGGGGGCGTATTATGAAAAAGGATGTAAATGAGTCCCTGATATTTACCTCCAGAAATACGGGGTCGTTATTAAACTCTGGGATGTAATTTATTCCCCGCTTTTAGCTTCAGAAACACGGGGGGCGTATTATGAAAAAGGATGTAAATGAGTCCCTGATATTTGCCTCAGAAACACGGGGTCTTATTATACTCGAGGATTTAATTTATTCCTTGTTTTTACCTTCAGAAATACGGGGTCGTTATTAAACTCTGGGATGTAATTTATTCCCTGCTTTTAGCTTCAGAAACACGGGGGGCGTATTATGAAAAAGGATGTAAATGAGTCCCTGATATTTGCCTCAGAAACACGGGGTCTTATTATACTCGAGGATTTAATTTATTCCTTGTTTTTACCTTCAGAAATACGGGGTCGTTATTAAACTCTGGGATGTAATTTATTCCCTGCTTTTAGCTTCAGAAACACGGGGGGCGTATTATGAAAAAGGATGTAAATGAGTCCCTGATATTTGCCTCAGAAACACGGGGTCGTCTTATACTCGAGGATTTAATTTTTTCCTTGTTTTTACCTTCAGAAATACGGGGTCGTTATTAAACTCTGGGATGTAATTTATTCCCTGCTTTTAGCTTCAGAAACACGGGGGGCGTATTATGAAAAAGGATGTAAATGAGTCCCTGATATTTGCCTCAGAAACACGGGGTCTTATTATACTCGAGGATTTAATTTATTCCTTGTTTTTACCTTCAGAAATACGGGGTCGTTATTAAACTCTGGGATGTAATTTATTCCCTGCTTTTAGCTTCAGAAACACGGGGGGCGTATTATGAAAAAGGATGTAAATGAGTCCCTGATATTTACCTCCAGAAATACGGGGTCGTTATTAAATTCTGGGATGTAATTTATTCCCTGCTTTTAGCTTCAGAAACACGGGGGGCGTATTATGAAAAAGGATGTAAATGAGTCTCTGATATTTGCCTCAGAAACACGGGGTCGTCTTATACTCGAGGATTTAATTTATTCCTTGTTTTTACCTTCAGAAATACGGGGTCGTTATTAAACTCTGGGATGTAATTTATTCCCTGCTTTTAGCTTCAGAAACACGGGGGGCGTATTATGAAAAAGGATGTAAATGAGTCCCTGATATTTACCTCCAGAAATACGGGGTCGTTATTAAACTCTGGGATGTAATTTATTCCCTGCTTTTAGCTTCAGAAACACGGGGGGCGTATTATGAAAAAGGATGTAAATGAGTCCCTGATATTTGCCTCAGAAACACGGGGTCGTCTTATACTCGAGGATTTAATTTATTCCTTGTTTTTACCTTCAGAAATACGGGGTCGTTATTAAACTCTGGGATGTAATTTATTCCCTGCTTTTAGCTTCAGAAACACGGGGGGCGTATTATGAAAAAGGATGTAAATGAGTCCCTGATATTTACCTCCAGAAATACGGGGTCGTTATTAAACTCTGGGATGTAATTTATTCCCCGCTTTTAGCTTCAGAAACACGGGGGGCGTATTATGAAAAAGGATGTAAATGAGTCCCTGATATTTGCCTCAGAAACACGGGGTCTTATTATACTCGAGGATTTAATTTATTCCTTGTTTTTACCTTCAGAAATACGGGGTCGTTATTAAACTCTGGGATGTAATTTATTCCCTGCTTTTAGCTTCAGAAACACGGGGGGCGTATTATGAAAAAGGATGTAAATGAGTCCCTGATATTTGCCTCAGAAACACGGGGTCTTATTATACTCGAGGATTTAATTTATTCCTTGTTTTTACCTTCAGAAATACGGGGTCGTTATTAAACTCTGGGATGTAATTTATTCCCTGCTTTTAGCTTCAGAAACACGGGGGGCGTATTATGAAAAAGGATGTAAATGAGTCCCTGATATTTGCCTCAGAAACACGGGGTCGTCTTATACTCGAGGATTTAATTTATTCCTTGTTTTTACCTTCAGAAATACGGGGTCGTTATTAAACTCTGGGATGTAATTTATTCCCTGCTTTTAGCTTCAGAAACACGGGGGGCGTATTATGAAAAAGGATGTAAATGAGTCCCTGATATTTGCCTCAGAAACACGGGGTCTTATTATACTCGAGGATTTAATTTATTCCTTGTTTTTACCTTCAGAAATACGGGGTCGTTATTAAACTCTGGGATGTAATTTATTCCCTGCTTTTTGCTTCAGAAACACGGGGGGCGTATTATGAAAAAGATGTAAATGAGTCACTGATATTTGCCTCAGAAACACGGGGTCGTCTTATACTCGAGGATTTAATTTATTCCTTGTTTTTACCTTCAGAAATACGGGGTCGTTATTAAACTCTGGGATGTAATTTATTCCCTGCTTTTAGCTTCAGAAACACGGGGGGCGTATTATGAAAAAGGATGTAAATGAGTCCCTGATATTTGCCTCAGAAACACGGGGTCGTCTTATACTCGAGGATTTAATTTATTCCTTGTTTTTACCTTCAGAAATACGGGGTCGTTATTAAACTCTGGGATGTAATTTATTCCCTGCTTTTAGCTTCAGAAACACGGGGGGCGTATTATGAAAAAGGATGTAAATGAGGCCCTGATATTTGCCTCAGAAACACGGGGTCTTATTATACTCGAGGATTTAATTTATTCCTTGTTTTTACCTTCAGAAATACGGGGTCGTTATTAAACTCTGGGATGTAATTTATTCCCTGCTTTTAGCTTCAGAAACACGGGGGGCGTATTATGAAAAAGGATGTAAATGAGTCCCTGATATTTGCCTCAGAAACACGGGGTCTTATTATACTCGAGGATTTAATTTATTCCTTGTTTTTACCTTCAGAAATACGGGGTCGTTATTAAACTCTGGGATGTAATTTATTCCCTGCTTTTAGCTTCAGAAACACGGGGGGCGTATTATGAAAAAGGATGTAAATGAGTCCCTGATATTTGCCTCAGAAACACGGGGTCTTATTATACTCGAGGATTTAATTTATTCCTTGTTTTTACCTTCAGAAATACGGGGTCGTTATTAAACTCTGGGATGTAATTTATTCCCTGCTTTTAGCTTCAGAAACACGGGGGGGCGTATTATGAAAAAGGATGTAAATGAGTCCCTGATATTTGCCTCAGAAACACGGGGTCTTATTATACTCGAGGATTTAATTTATTCCTTGTTTTTACCTTCAGAAATACGGGGTCGTTATTAAACTCTGGGATGTAATTTATTCCCTGATTTTAGCTTCAGAAACACGGGGGGCGTATTATGAAAAAGGATGTAAATGAGTCCCTGATATTTGCCTCAGAAACACGGGGTCTTATTATACTCGAGGATTTAATTTATTCCTTGTTTTTACCTTCAGAAATACGGGGTCGTTATTAAACTCTGGGATGTAATTTATTCCCTGCTTTTAGCTTCAGAAACACGGGGGGCGTATTATGAAAAAGGATGTAAATGAGTCACTGATATTTGCCTCAGAAACACGGGGTCGTCTTATACTCGAGGATTTAATTTATTCCTTGTTTTTACCTTCAGAAATACGGGGTCGTTATTAAACTCTGGGATGTAATTTATTCCCTGCTTTTAGCTTCAGAAACACGGGGGGCGTATTATGAAAAAGGATGTAAATGAGTCCCTGATATTTGCCTCAGAAACACGGGGTCGTCTTATACTCGAGGATTTCATTTATTCCTTGTTTTTACCTTCAGAAATACGGGGTCGTTATTAAACTCTGGGATGTAATTTATTCCCTGCTTTTAGCTTCAGAAACACGGGGGGCGTATTATGAAAAAGGATGTAAATGAGGCCCTGATATTTGCCTCAGAAACACGGGGTCTTATTATACTCGAGGATTTAATTTATTCCTTGTTTTTACCTTCAGAAATACGGGGTCGTTATTAAACTCTGGGATGTAATTTATTCCCTGCTTTTAGCTTCAGAAACACGGGGGGCGTATTATGAAAAAGGATGTAAATGAGTCCCTGATATTTGCCTCAGAAACACGGGGTCTTATTATACTCGAGGATTTAATTTATTCCTTGTTTTTACCTTCAGAAATACGGGGTCGTTATTAAACTCTGGGATGTAATTTATTCCCTGCTTTTAGCTTCAGAAACACGGGGGGCGTATTATGAAAAAGGATGTAAATGAGTCCCTGATATTTGCCTCAGAAACACGGGGTCTTATTATACTCGAGGATTTAATTTATTCCTTGTTTTTACCTTCAGAAATACGGGGTCGTTATTAAACTCTGGGATGTAATTTATTCCCTGCTTTTAGCTTCAGAAAAACGGGGGGGCGTATTATGAAAAAGGATGTAAATGAGTCCCTGATATTTGCCTCAGAAACACGGGGTCTTATTATACTCGAGGATTTAATTTATTCCTTGTTTTTACCTTCAGAAATACGGGGTCGTTATTAAACTCTGGGATGTAATTTATTCCCTGCTTTTAGCTTCAGAAACACGGGGGGCGTATTATGAAAAAGGATGTAAATGAGTCCCTGATATTTGCCTCAGAAACACGGGGTCGTCTTATACTCGAGGATTTAATTTATTCCTTGTTTTTACCTTCAGAAATACGGGGTCGTTATTAAACTCTGGGATGTAATTTATTCCCTGCTTTTAGCTTCAGAAACACGGGGGGCGTATTATGAAAAAGGATGTAAATGAGTCCCTGATATTTGCCTCAGAAACACGGGGTCGTCTTATACTCGAGCATTTAATTTATTCCTTGTTTTTACGTTCAGAAATACGGGGTCGTTATTAAACTCTGGGATGTAATTTATTCCCTGCTTTTAGCTTCAGAAACACGGGGGGCGTATTATGAAAAAGGATGTAAATGAGTCCCTGATATTTGCCTCAGAAACACGGGGTCGTCTTATACTCGAGGATTTAATTTATTCCTTGTTTTTACCTTCAGAAATACGGGGTCGTTATTAAACTCTGGGATGTAATTTATTCCCTGCTTTTAGCTTCAGAAACACGGGGGGCGTATTATGAAAAAGGATGTAAATGAGTCCCTGATATTTACCTCCAGAAATACGGGTTCGTTATTAAACTCTGGGATGTAATTTATTCCCTGCTTTTAGCTTCAGAAACACGGGGGGCGTATTATGAAAAAGGATGTGAATGAGTCCCTGATATTTGCTTCCGAAACACCGGTCGTTTTATACTCGAGGATTTAATTTATTCCTTGTTTTTACCTTCAGAAACACGGGGTCGTATTAAACTCTGGGATGTAATTTATTCCCTGATTTTAGCTTCAGAAACACGGGGGGCGTATTATGAAAAAGGATGTAAATGTGTCCCTGATATTTGCTTCAGAAACACGGGGTCGTATTAAACTCATGGATGTAATTTATTCCATGGTTTTGGATTCAGAAACACGGGGCCGTATTATGAAAAAGCATGTAAATGAGTCCCTGATATTTGCTTCAGAAACATGGAGTTGTATTATACACGGGGATTTAATTTATTCCTTGTTTGCAGCTTCAGAAACACGGGGTCGTATTAACCTCAGGGATGTAATTTATTCCCCGCTTTTAGCTTCAGAAAAACGGGGGGCGTATTATGAAAAAGGATGAAAATGAGTCCCTGATATTTGCTTCAGAAACACGGGGTCTTATTATACTCGAGGATTTAATTTATTCCTTGTTTTTACCTTCAGAAATACGGGGTCGTTATTAAACTCTGGGATGTAATTTATTCCCTGCTTTTAGCTTCAGAAACACGGGGGGCGTATTATGAAAAAGGATGTGAATGAGTCCCTGAGATTTCCTTCCGAAACACCTGTCGTATTATACTTGAGGTTTTAATTTGTTCCTTGTTTTTAGCTTCGGAAACACGGTGTCGTATTAAACTCATGGATGTAATTTATTCCCTGTTTTTTACTTCAGAAACACGGGGCGCGTATTATGAAAAACGATGTGAATGAGTCCCTGATATTTGCTTCAGAAACACGGGGTCGTATTTTTCTCGAAGATTTAATTTATTCCTTGTTTTTACCTTCAGAAATACGGGGTCGTATTAAACTCAGGGATGGAATTTATTCCCTGATTTTAGCTTCAGAAACACGGGGGGCGTATTATGAAAAAGGATGTAAATGAGTCCCTGATATTTGCCTCAGAAACACGGGGTCGTCTTATACTCGAGGATTTAATTTATTCCTTGTTTTTACCTTCAGAAATACGGGGTCGTTATTAAACTCTGGGATGTAATTTATTCCCTGCTTTTAGCTTCAGAAACACGGGGGGCGTATTATGAAAAAGGATGTAAATGAGGCCCTGATATTTGCCTCAGAAACACGGGGTCTTATTATACTCGAGGATTTAATTTATTCCTTGTTTTTACCTTCAGAAATACGGGGTCGTTATTAAACTCTGGGATGTAATTTATTCCCTGCTTTTAGCTTCAGAAACACGGGGGGCGTATTATGAAAAAGGATGTAAATGAGTCCCTGATATTTGCCTCAGAAACACCGGGTCTTATTATACTCGAGGATTTAATTTATTCCTTGTTTTTACCTTCAGAAATACGGGGTCGTTATTAAACTCTGGGATGTAATTTATTCCCTGCTTTTAGCTTCAGAAACACGGGGGGCGTATTATGAAAAAGGATGTAAATGAGTCCCTGATATTTGCCTCAGAAACACGGGGTCTTATTATACTCGAGGATTTAATTTATTCCTTGTTTTTACCTTCAGAAATACGGGGTCGTTATTAAACTCTGGGATGTAATTTATTCCCTGCTTTTAGCTTCAGAAACACGGGGGGCGTATTATGAAAAAGGATGTAAATGAGTCCCTGATATTTGCCTCAGAAACACGGGGTCTTATTATACTCGAGGATTTAATTTATTCCTTGTTTTTACCTTCAGAAATACGGGGTCGTTATTAAACTCTGGGATGTAATTTATTCCCTGCTTTTAGCTTCAGAAACACGGGGGGGCGTATTATGAAAAAGGATGTAAATGAGTCCCTGATATTTGCCTCAGAAACACGGGGTCTTATTATACTCGAGGATTTAATTTATTCCTTGTTTTTACCTTCAGAAATACGGGGTCGTTATTAAACTCTGGGATGTAATTTATTCCCTGCTTTTAGCTTCAGAAACACGGGGGGCGTATTATGAAAAAGGATGTAAATGAGTCCCTGATATTTGCCTCAGAAACACGGGGTCTTATTATACTCGAGGATTTAATTTATTCCTTGTTTTTACCTTCAGAAATACGGGGTCGTTATTAAACTCTGGGATGTAATTTATTCCCTGCTTTTAGCTTCAGAAACACGGGGGGCGTATTATGAAAAAGGATGTAAATGAGTCCCTGATATTTGCCTCAGAAACACGGGGTCTTATTATACTCGAGGATTTAATTTATTCCTTGTTTTTACCTTCAGAAATACGGGGTCGTTATTAAACTCTGGGATGTAATTTATTCCCTGCTTTTAGCTTCAGAAACACGGGGGGCGTATTATGAAAAAGGATGTAAATGAGTCACTGATATTTGCCTCAGAAACACGGGGTCGTCTTATACTCGAGGATTTAATTTATTCCTTGTTTTTACCTTCAGAAATACGGGGTCGTTATTAAACTCTGGGATGTAATTTATTCCCTGCTTTTAGCTTCAGAAACACGGGGGGCGTATTATGAAAAAGGATGTAAATGAGTCCCTGATATTTGCCTCAGAAACACGGGGTCGTCTTATACTCGAGGATTTAATTTATTCCTTGTTTTTACCTTCAGAAATACGGGGTCGTTATTAAACTCTGGGATGTAATTTATTCCCTGCTTTTAGCTTCAGAAACACGGGGGGCGTATTATGAAAAAGGATGTAAATGAGGCCCTGATATTTGCCTCAGAAACACGGGGTCTTATTATACTCGAGGATTTAATTTATTCCTTGTTTTTACCTTCAGAAATACGGGGTCGTTATTAAACTCTGGGATGTAATTTATTCCCTGCTTTTAGCTTCAGAAACACGGGGGGCGTATTATGAAAAATGATGTAAATGAGTCCCTGATATTTGCCTCAGAAACACCGGGTCTTATTATACTCGAGGATTTAATTTATTCCTTGTTTTTAACTTCAGAAATACGGGGTCGTTATTAAACTCTGGGATGTAATTTATTCCCTGCTTTTAGCTTCAGAAACACGGGGGGCGTATTATGAAAAAGGATGTAAATGAGTCCCTGATATTTGCCTCAGAAACACGGGGTCGTCTTATACTCGAGGATTTAATTTATTCCTTGTTTTTACCTTCAGAAATACGGGGTCGTTATTAAATTCTGGGATGTAATTTATTCCCTGCTTTTAGCTTCAGAAACACGGGGGGCGTATTATGAAAAAGGATGTAAATGAGTCCCTGATATTTGCCTCAGAAACACGGGGTCGTCTTATATTCGTGCATTTAATTTATTCCTTGTTTTTACCTTCAGAAATACGGGGTCGTTATTAAACTCTGGGATGTAATTTATTCCCTGCTTTTAGCTTCAGAAACACGGGGGGCGTATTATGAAAAAGGATGTAAATGAGTCCCTGATATTTGCCTCAGAAACACGGGGTCGTCTTATACTCGAGGATTTAATTTATTCCTTGTTTTTACCTTCAGAAATACGGGGTCGTTATTAAACTCTGGGATGTAATTTATTCCCTGCTTTTAGCTTCAGAAACACGGGGGGCGTATTATGAAAAAGGATGTAAATGAGTCCCTGATATTTACCTCCAGAAATACGGGTTCGTTATTAAACTCTGGGATGTAATTTATTCCCTGCTTTTAGCTTCAGAAACACGGGGGGCGTATTATGAAAAAGGATGTGAATGAGTCCCTGATATTTGCTTCCGAAACACCGGTCGTTTTATACTCGAGGATTTAATTTATTCCTTGTTTTTACCTTCAGAAACACGGGGTCGTATTAAACTCTGGGATGTAATTTATTCCCTGATTTTAGCTTCAGAAACACGGGGGGCGTATTATGAAAAAGGATGTAAATGTGTCCCTGATATTTGCTTCAGAAACACGGGGTCGTATTAAACTCATGGATGTAATTTATTCCATGGTTTTGGATTCAGAAACACGGGGGCGTATTATGAAAAAGCATGTAAATGAGTCCCTGATATTTGCTTCAGAAACATGGAGTTGTATTATACACGGGGATTTAATTTATTCCTTGTTTGCAGCTTCAGAAACACGGGGTCGTATTAACCTCAGGGATGTAATTTATTCCCCGCTTTTAGCTTCAGAAAAACGGGGGGCGTATTATGAAAAAGGATGTAAATGAGTCCCTGATATTTGCTTCAGAAACACGGGGTCTTATTATACTCGAGGATTTAATTTATTCCTTGTTTTTACCTTCAGAAATACGGGGTCGTTATTAAACTCTGGGATGTAATTTATTCCCTGCTTTTAGCTTCAGAAACACGGGGGGCGTATTATGAAAAAGGATGTAAATGAGTCCCTGATATTTGCCTCAGAAACACGGGGTCTTATTATACTCGAGGATTTAATTTATTCCTTGTTTTTACCTTCAGAAATACGGGGTCGTTATTAAACTCTGGGATGTAATTTATTCCCTGCTTTTAGCTTCAGAAACACGGGGGGGCGTATTATGAAAAAGGATGTAAATGAGTCCCTGATATTTGCCTCAGAAACACGGGGTCTTATTATACTCGAGGATTTAATTTATTCCTTGTTTTTACCTTCAGAAATACGGAGTCGTTATTAAACTCTGGGATGTAATTTATTCCCTGCTTTTAGCTTCAGAAACACGGGGGGCGTATTATGAAAAAGGATGTAAATGAGTCCCTGATATTTGCCTCAGAAACACGGGGTCTTATTATACTCGAGGATTTAATTTATTCCTTGTTTTTAACTTCAGAAATACGGGGTCGTTATTAAACTCTGGGATGTAATTTATTCCCTGCTTTTAGCTTCAGAAACACGGGTGGCGTATTATGAAAAAGGATGTAAATGAGTCCCTGATATTTGCCTCAGAAACACGGGGTCGTCTTATACTCGAGGATTTAATTTATTCCTTGTTTTTACCTTCAGAAATACGGGGTCGTTATTAAACTCTGGGATGTAATTTATTCCCTGCTTTTAGCTTCAGAAACACGGGGGGCGTATTATGAAAAAGGATGTAAATGAGTCCCTGATATTTGCCTCAGAAACACGGGGTCGTCTTATACTCGAGCATTTAATTTATTCCTTGTTTTTACCTTCAGAAATACGGGGTCGTTATTAAACTCTGGGATGTAATTTATTCCCTGCTTTTAGCTTCAGAAACACGGGGGGCGTATTATGAAAAAGGATGTAAATGAGTCCCTGATATTTGCCTCAGAAACACGGGGTCGTCTTATACTCGACGATTTAATTTATTCCTTGTTTTTACCTTCAGAAATACGGGGTCGTTATTAAACTCTGGGATGTAATTTATTCCCTGCTTTTAGCTTCAGAAACACGGGGGGCGTATTATGAAAAAGGATGTAAATGAGTCCCTGATATTTACCTCCAGAAATACGGGTTCGTTATTAAACTCTGGGATGTAATTTATTCCCTGCTTTTAGCTTCAGAAACACGGGGGGCGTATTATGAAAAAGGATGTGAATGAGTCCCTGATATTTGCTTCCGAAACACCGGTCGTTTTATACTCGAGGATTTAATTTATTCCTTGTTTTTACCTTCAGAAACACGGGGTCGTATTAAACTCTGGGATGTAATTTATTCCCTGATTTTAGCTTCAGAAACACGGGGGGCGTATTATGAAAAAGGATGTAAATGTGTCCCTGATATTTGCTTCAGAAACACGGGGTCGTATTAAACTCATGGATGTAATTTATTCCATGGTTTTGGATTCAGAAACACGGGGGCGTATTATGAAAAAGCATGTAAATGAGTCCCTGATATTTGCTTCAGAAACATGGAGTTGTATTATACACGGGGATTTAATTTATTCCTTGTTTGCAGCTTCAGAAACACGGGGTCGTATTAACCTCAGGGATGTAATTTATTCCCTGCTTTTAGCTTCAGAAACACGGGGGGCGTATTATGAAAAAGGATGTAAATGAGTCCCTGATATTTGCCTCAGAAACACGGGGTCGTCTTATACTCGAGGATTTAATTTATTCCTTGTTTTTACCTTCAGAAATACGGGGTCGTTATTAAATTCTGGGATGTAATTTATTCCCTGCTTTTAGCTTCAGAAACACGGGGGGCGTATTATGAAAAAGGATGTAAATGAGTCCCTGATATTTGCCTCAGAAACACGGGGTCGTCTTATATTCGTGCATTTAATTTATTCCTTGTTTTTACCTTCAGAAATACGGGGTCGTTATTAAACTCTGGGATGTAATTTATTCCCTGCTTTTAGCTTCAGAAACACGGGGGGCGTATTATGAAAAAGGATGTAAATGAGTCCCTGATATTTGCCTCAGAAACACGGGGTCGTCTTATACTCGAGGATTTAATTTATTCCTTGTTTTTACCTTCAGAAATACGGGGTCCTTATTAAACTCTGGGATGTAATTTATTCCCTGCTTTTAGCTTCAGAAACACGGGGGGCGTATTATGAAAAAGGATGTAAATGAGTCCCTGATATTTACCTCCAGAAATACGGGTTCGTTATTAAACTCTGGGATGTAATTTATTCCCTGCTTTTAGCTTCAGAAACACGGGGGGCGTATTATGAAAAAGGATGTGAATGAGTCCCTGATATTTGCTTCCGAAACACCGGTCGTTTTATACTCGAGGATTTAATTTATTCCTTGTTTTTACCTTCAGAAACACGGGGTCGTATTAAACTCTGGGATGTAATTTATTCCCTGATTTTAGCTTCAGAAACACGGGGGGCGTATTATGAAAAAGGATGTAAATGTGTCCCTGATATTTGCTTCAGAAACACGGGGTCGTATTAAACTCATGGATGTAATTTATTCCATGGTTTTGGATTCAGAAACACGGGGGCGTATTATGAAAAAGCATGTAAATGAGTCCCTGATATTTGCTTCAGAAACATGGAGTTGTATTATACACGGGGATTTAATTTATTCCTTGTTTGCAGCTTCAGAAACACGGGGTCGTATTAACCTCAGGGATGTAATTTATTCCCCGCTTTTAGCTTCAGAAAAACGGGGGGCGTATTATGAAAAAGGATGTAAATGAGTCCCTGATATTTGCTTCAGAAACACGGGGTCTTATTATACTCGAGGATTTAATTTATTCCTTGTTTTTACCTTCAGAAATACGGGGTCGTTATTAAACTCTGGGATGTAATTTATTCCCTGCTTTTAGCTTCAGAAACACGGGGGGCGTATTATGAAAAAGGATGTAAATGAGTCCCTGATATTTGCCTCAGAAACACGGGGTCTTATTATACTCGAGGATTTAATTTATTCCTTGTTTTTACCTTCAGAAATACGGGGTCGTTATTAAACTCTGGGATGTAATTTATTCCCTGCTTTTAGCTTCAGAAACACGGGGGGGCGTATTATGAAAAAGGATGTAAATGAGTCCCTGATATTTGCCTCAGAAACACGGGGTCTTATTATACTCGAGGATTTAATTTATTCCTTGTTTTTACCTTCAGAAATACGGAGTCGTTATTAAACTCTGGGATGTAATTTATTCCCTGCTTTTAGCTTCAGAAACACGGGGGGCGTATTATGAAAAAGGATGTAAATGAGTCCCTGATATTTGCCTCAGAAACACGGGGTCTTATTATACTCGAGGATTTAATTTATTCCTTGTTTTTAACTTCAGAAATACGGGGTCGTTATTAAACTCTGGGATGTAATTTATTCCCTGCTTTTAGCTTCAGAAACACGGGTGGCGTATTATGAAAAAGGATGTAAATGAGTCCCTGATATTTGCCTCAGAAACACGGGGTCGTCTTATACTCGAGGATTTAATTTATTCCTTGTTTTTACCTTCAGAAATACGGGGTCGTTATTAAACTCTGGGATGTAATTTATTCCCTGCTTTTAGCTTCAGAAACACGGGGGGCGTATTATGAAAAAGGATGTAAATGAGTCCCTGATATTTGCCTCAGAAACACGGGGTCGTCTTATACTCGAGCATTTAATTTATTCCTTGTTTTTACCTTCAGAAATACGGGGTCGTTATTAAACTCTGGGATGTAATTTATTCCCTGCTTTTAGCTTCAGAAACACGGGGGGCGTATTATGAAAAAGGATGTAAATGAGTCCCTGATATTTGCCTCAGAAACACGGGGTCGTCTTATACTCGAGGATTTAATTTATTCCTTGTTTTTACCTTCAGAAATACGGGGTCGTTATTAAACTCTGGGATGTAATTTATTCCCTGCTTTTAGCTTCAGAAACACGGGGGGCGTATTATGAAAAAGGATGTAAATGAGTCCCTGATATTTACCTCCAGAAATACGGGTTCGTTATTAAACTCTGGGATGTAATTTATTCCCTGCTTTTAGCTTCAGAAACACGGGGGGCGTATTATGAAAAAGGATGTGAATGAGTCCCTGATATTTGCTTCCGAAACACCGGTCGTTTTATACTCGAGGATTTAATTTATTCCTTGTTTTTACCTTCAGAAACACGGGGTCGTATTAAACTCTGGGATGTAATTTATTCCCTGATTTTAGCTTCAGAAACACGGGGGGCGTATTATGAAAAAGGATGTAAATGTGTCCCTGATATTTGCTTCAGAAACACGGGGTCGTATTAAACTCATGGATGTAATTTATTCCATGGTTTTGGATTCAGAAACACGGGGGCGTATTATGAAAAAGCATGTAAATGAGTCCCTGATATTTGCTTCAGAAACATGGAGTTGTATTATACACGGGGATTTAATTTATTCCTTGTTTGCAGCTTCAGAAACACGGGGTCGTATTAACCTCAGGGATGTAATTTATTCCCCGCTTTTAGCTTCAGAAAAACGGGGGGCGTATTATGAAAAAGGATGTAAATGAGTCCCTGATATTTGCTTCAGAAACACGGGGTCTTATTATACTCGAGGATTTAATTTATTCCTTGTTTTTACCTTCAGAAATACGGGGTCGTTATTAAACTCTGGGATGTAATTTATTCCCTGCTTTTAGCTTCAGAAACACGGGGGGCGTATTATGAAAAAGGATGTGAATGAGTCCCTGAGATTTCCTTCCGAAACACCTGTCGTATTATACTTGAGGTTTTAATTTGTTCCTTGTTTTTAGCTTCGGAAACACGGTGTCGTATTAAACTCATGGATGTAATTTATTCCCTGTTTTTTACTTCAGAAACACGGGGCGCGTATTATGAAAAACGATGTGAATGAGTCCCTGATATTTGCTTCAGAAACACGGGGTCGTATTTTTCTCGAAGATTTAATTTGTTCCTTGTTTTTACCTTCAGAAATACGGGGTCGTATTAAACTCAGGGATGGAATTTATTCCCTGATTTTAGCTTCAGAAACACGGGGCGCGTCTTATGAAAAAGGATGTAAATGAGTCCCTGATATTTGCTTCAGAAACACGGGGTCGTTATATACTCGAGCATTTAATTTATTCCTTTTTTTTAGCTTCAGAAACACGGGGTCGTAACTCAAGTCGTATTATAGATAAAACCGGAAATTAAGAGAAGAAACAATCAATGGCTGAACATCCGGTTTATTTCACTTCTTTAATATCATGAAAAATTAAATATTTTAGTGAAATGAAATAATATCTACTATAATGGATAATATGGTACAAGTTTGCCAAAAAATATTTACATATGGACGGTTGTACTATGAGGTCGTATTATACACAAGGATGTTATTTGTTCCCTGTTTTTAGATTCATAAACACGGGCGCGTATTATACACAAGTTGTATCATCCACAACTATTATACACAAGAAAATAGGACAAGTGATCGACGTTTCATAAACTGGCTAAATAACATAGATGCTGAAAGCTTTGCATTCTTCAGGACGATGGCCATGTCGACCTGATTATGTCTGTCTTGTCGGATGTGCGACAGGTTTTTGAGGACTTTCAGCTTTAGTACTTGTATTAACTTGGGCTTTTGTGTAGATAACGGTACTATCTAAATTGGTTTTAAACTATCATTTGCGACCATATCCTTATGACTGTTTCTCTCGACAGCGAATTATTTATTTTTATGGGGCACATGGTTTGGGCCATCATATCTTTTAGTCACATGTCCCTTCGAATGAATATAAATTTTAGCGAGGAATCATCAAAAGTTGAGAAAATGATAGTTCAGTGATTGCGTTATTAGTGGTCATATGACTGTGATTTACGTTTTAGTTACACTTGGCAGAAATCACTTTTTAAAGTTTAAATGGATTTCAATAAATGAAAAATTAAACCGAAACAAATCTTATTGATAGTAGCTTGTTTGCTTTTAATGTAAAGGTCTTCCAAGATTTGTAAACGTTTTTACAGTTGGTGTAGTATTATACACAAGTATTATACACAAAAAAAATAGAACAAGTGAGCGAAATTTTATAAAATGGCAAAGTAACATAGATGCTGAAAGCTTTGCATTCTTCAGGACGATGGCCATGTCGACATGATGTCTGTCTTGTCGGATGTCCGACAGGTTTTTGAGGAGTTTCAACTCTAGTACCTGTATTAACTTGTGCTTTTGTGTAGATAACGGTACAATCTAAATTGGTTTTAACCTATCATTTGCGACCATATCCTTATGACCGTTTCTCACGACAGCGAATTATTTATTTTTTATCGAGCACAAGGTGTGGTTCATCATCTCTATGAAGAGGTTCTTTTAGCCACATATCTCTTCGATAATAAGTTTGGAAAGGGGAATTAGGTGAAGAAACACGTAATGGCGAAACATCCGGTTCGTTTCCCTTTTTAAATATATTGAAAAATTAAATATTCTAGTGAAATATATGTACACCATACATTGAGACTTTAATAGATAATATGATACAACTTTTCAAATGAAAATTACATAGTGATGTCTTTAATATGAGGTCGTGTTATACACAAGGATGTAAATTATTCCCTGTTCCTAACTTCAGAAACATGGGGTCGTATTATGCTCAAGTCGTATTGTATACAAAAAAAATACGATATTTGTAAATATAAAATGTTCACATGCACGTGAATGCTCCTTTGTGTATGTAAAAATATATACACAATAACGCGCGCATGTACGTACGTCGGGACGTGTGTTTACATATAAATGCGTGCAGGTGTATGGAGGGGTTCGTGGTTGGTTATTAAGGGTGACGCTAACAAAAGGAAATCTAATTCTTTTGTTAACTCTTAACATATCAAGATTGAAACTAATGCCGACAAAAAGCCCTTCAAATTTTTATAAGATATCTCTTAACAATTCGTAGATAGATAGATAGATAGATAGATAGATAGATAGATAGATAGATAGATAGATAGATATGAAGAGTGAAAGATAGATAGACATGAAGAGTGAATTAGAGAGAGATGAACAGATAAATAAATAGATAGATAGATAGAAAAAGATTGAGATAGATAGATAGATAGATAGATATGAAGAGTGAATTAAAGTGAGATGAACAGATAGATAGATAGACAGATAGATAGCTATGAAGCGTGAATTAGAAATAGATAGATAGAAAGATAGATAGATATGGGTGCGTGAATTAGAGAGAGATGAACAGACAGATAGATAGATAGATAGATAGATAGATAGATAGATAGATAGATAGATAGATAGATAGATAGATAGATAGATAGATAGATAGATAAAATTATTTTACAATAAGCAGTTGATATTTAGTTTCATACGCTTTTTGAAATTTCACAAGTGTAGCCAAATATTCGCCATGATGAACAGATAGATAGATAGAAAAAGATTAAGATTGATAGATAGATAGATAGATAGATAGATAGATAGATATGAAGAGTGAATTAAAGAGAGATGAACAGATAGATAGATAGATAGATATGAAGCGTAAATTAAAAATAGATAGATAGATAGATATGAAGTGTGAATTAGAGAGAGATGAACAGATAGATAGATAGATAGATAGATAGATAGATAGATAGATAGATAAAATTATTTTACAATAAGCAGTTGATATTTAGTTTCATACGCTTTTTGAAATTTCACAAGTGTAGCCAAATATTCGCCATTTAAAATACAAAAACGAACAAAGGAAAACTCAAATCGAAACGTTCACCTACCCCCACCCAGATAAAGAAAGGGAATCAAAAAATAAACATGAAACCTTACAATAGCAAACATCTCATTTACTTCATAAAAAAGGAAAAGAAAAAAAATCATCCCTTTAAGGAAATCTTTAACACAACGAAAATCGTTTACTTTTATAATGTTCCACCAGCAGTGTTATTTATACAAAAAAACAAACGAACGAAATCTCTTTTCAAATAATTGACAGAGGATTTTCGTTTTATAATAATAATAATAATAATAATAATCGCTCAAAATGTACATATATATATATCAATGAAATTTAAAAGTTCGATACACCCGCAATCGAATGAGCTATCAAAAAAACTGTTCCAAACAGAATACAGTAAAATCCCTCATATCCGGAATCTCGCATATCCAGAATCCCGCATATCCGGAATCCTACATATCCGCACATGATTTTGATGTGTATATTTGAACTATTTGGGTGATATATAACTTATTTGAAATTTCTGTTTTTCTGGAAATTTACTTTGGATAATTGCTTATGCTTATTTCACCCTAATGTCTTGTCTTGGTGCAAAAGATGATGGGAATAAGAGGAAAAGAACAACTTTGGTGTTATCGCAAAAAAGTGTAAATTTTAAACAGACTAGATGCTGGTGAAAGTTTATTGTAACTAATGGCTGAGTTCAACATGGGAAAGTCAACATTGTATGATATAAAATCTTCCAAAGAAACTATTCTCCAACGTTCACAATGTCACAATGAACAAAGAAAAAAAAACTTGATTGTGATGAAACCTGAACTGAAATTGAAAAAGCTATTGAAAAGGTTGTCAGTTTTATGGAAAGAAAGCCAGCATTTAGCTATGGCAATTGCACGTAGAGTTAAAAAGTGTGTTTCGTTTAAAAACTTTCAAGAACAAAACGAAATGCGGAAAAAGTTGAGAATGACATTAGAAGAGAAAGAATCATCATGCAACAGCGATTAAAAAATCCTCGTTACATTATTTGTTTTGCATACGTGGCATACTTAATTTAATGAATTTTCATTAACATTACATAATTTATTTCTTTTTCCTTAAAATCAATTCCGTTATATTTCACTCGCCATTAGATTATTTTGTTTACTATAAAACATGCAGAATAAATGTTAAAACTGATTTCAGTTCTTTTATATTAATCTAAATATAACCCCTTATATCCGGACTTTGTAACCAATTCCTCATATCCGGAAGGCCTTCTTAGTCCGGTTCACAGGGGTTCTATTGTAATATGAAAAGTCCTCGCGCCGATAACCATCAAAATATCATTCTTCAAATATACCAAACTAATCACCCTCCATCCAGTATTATAAAAGAAAAAGAAAAAAAACTCAACGTCCTTAAACTTCTTCCTTCTTTATAGCAGCGAATGTTGGACGATTCCCTCAAAGATGAAGAAGAAACTCGAGGCGACGGAGATGTGGTTCTACAGAAGGATACTAAGGATATCATGGACCGAGCGTGGGAGCAACGACGAGGCCTTAGAGAGGATGCAAAAAACGAGGAGGCTCATACTTAATATCAGGAAGAGGACGCTAACGTTTCTGGGACACGTAAGGAGGAAGGAGGGCCTGGAGAATCTGATACTCACAGTTCAAATAGAGGGAAAGAGAGACAAAGGAAAGCAACGCATGACACATCTAGTGGGCTTGAGCAAGTGGATTACAGAACGTGATCTGGTGGAGATGGCAGAGGGAAGGAACTTGTTAAGAGCTGCAAGGGGTAGAGGGAGTTGAAGAGCCATGATCGCCTACGTCCTGAAAGGACATGGCACGCTCAAGGTCAGAAGAGCCTAACCACGGTGTAGATCCTAGGACCTCAAGGAGACCCACAAACAAAGATATATACTTTATAAATTTGCGAAAAGGAACAATCATAAATTTAAAAATAATCTAGGGATAAATAGCAGATTTATTTTACTAAATATCACCCAATATAAGGTCCAAGAGCCACACAAGGTAGAGTCGAAATGAAAATGAAGGGTGAAATAAGGGGGGAGAGGATTGTTAGAAACGGGGATTATTCGGGTAGGAAGTGGGGTTTATGAGGACGTAATAACGATTGACCTTTGACTTGAAGAAGTCAAGATTAAAGTATCCACGTGGAAGTCTGCTCCACGAAGAAATTCCTTCTTATATTTGAAACGCGACGGAAATAGGGATGATTCGATTCCGTGCAAGTAGCGTTGAGTAGTAGTCTGAACATCAGGACAAACTTCAAAAGCTTGACGACACTTCGCAGATATATTTCCCGAGTAAGACCCCCTCCCATTGAGGAGATCATGACTAAAGACAGTGTGCACGCTATCCCGTGCAGCTACGGAAAGAAATATAAAGAAGAGACAGGCCGCCCCCTTAAGGTGAGGCTTCAAGAACACCAGAGAGCTGTAACACGAGGGGAAGTGGAAAAATCAGGCGTGGCTGACCACATATGGAGAGAGAAGGGAGATCACCGCCCTCTGTGGGATCAGGTTGAGATCATAGACAAGGAACACCATTGGAAAATTCGTAAACTTATGGAATGAGTATATATGCTAGGCCACAAAAATCTCCTGAGCCGACCAAGCATAGAAATGAATACAATATGAGAACCAGTAATAAGGAGTAACAGAGAAAAGCGATAATAACAACAAAAGTTGCAATATGAGCTCTGGTAAAAACACGCAATGATAACAGCAAAAATTGCAATATGAGCACTGGTAAAAATGGTTGCTGAAGACATTAGGTTTATAATACCCAGAAATTCATACTCAGAGGCCCTCAATGACACATGGCACAGTGGATAAAGGTGTTAATTAGATCCAGTGACAGGACCCAAAGAGTGTGAGTTCAATACCCGGTTAAGGCAGTGGAGAACTTTAACAGGAGATAACTGATAACTGGAACTAGAACAGTCTACAGTGAGCGAGTTAGACATTCCAACCACCTGAAGAAGGCTGGAGCGTACAACGGCTGAAAGGTTGTAATAAATATGGCGACAAAGATAAGGAAAATAGTCTGTATAATGTAAATAATGTACATAATAACTCATCTCAGAAATATAGACAGATATAATCTGAACTGTGGATAACGACTTTGGTTAGATCTAGTGACTACACCCAAAGTTCAATAAGGCCACAAGCGAACCAAAAGTTAAAGGGAAATAACTGAGACATCCGAAAGAGGCAATCTACCCCGGTGGATGAAATAAAGGGTTCGATTAGAAATTCCTTACGATGTGAATATTAAAAATGAGGATAATATTGTAAATAATGTAAATTACAGCCTCACGTATGATAATGTTTAATTGGAGGTTGCGGAGGGCCATAATAATCTACATATAGAAGCTTATAAAAATATAAATGATCGGTGAAGATATACAATGCCATGAGATCAAAGAGTATCTGTCTATATCTCTGAAATGAGGTATTATGATTACTTGCATTATTCGGACTGTTATCCTCATATTCATTGCCATATTCACAACGTTTCGGCCATTGTACGATCCGGCCTTCTTCACGCGATTGGAATATATGTCTATATCTCTGAAATGAGGTATTATGATTACTTGCATTATTTACATTATTCGGACTGTTATCCTCGTCTTCATTGTCATGTTCACAATGTTTCGGCCGTTGTACGCTCGCCATTTGAGACATCCGGAAGAGGCATGGTACGTGGAACTAGAAGTATCTACCCACGAAGGACGAAATACAGGGTTCGGTTCGAAATTCTAATCACCTTCATTACCATATTCACAACGTTTCAGCCGTTGTCCGCTCCGGCCTTCTTCAGATGATTGTAATTTCGAACCTTTTATTTCGTCCGTCTGAGTGGATTATTCTAGTTCCACGCCTTTTCCGGGTGTCTCAGTTATTTCCCTTAAACTGAACTTTTGGTTCACCACCTAAGAAAAGGCATGACTTTATCTACTCCCCCATCAGGAAAAGCATAAATCTGTATCTACACCATCAGCTATATCGTCACTTTTCATTCAGCTATGCCCTTGGAAAAAGGCATCTATAAGTCTCTTCCTACTCAACTATGACTTCGGAAAAGGCATATATCCATCTCTTCTAAACCCACTATGACCTTGGTAAGGGTATGTATCTGTTTTTTGTCCGTCTGCTATGACCTTGTAAAAGGTATGTATCCGCCACTTCTCGCTCAGTCATAACCTTGGAAAAGGCATGTATCCGTCTCTTCTGAATCAACTATGACCTTGGTAAGGGCATGTATCTGTTTTTTGTCCCAAAGCTATGACCTTGGAAAAGGCATGAATCCGTCACTTTTCTCTCAGCTATGGCATTGGAAAAGGCATGTATACGTCTCTTCTCTTTCAGTTATGACCTTGGAAAAGGCATGTACCGGTCTCTTCTCAACCAGCTATGACCTTGGTAAGGGTATATATCTGTTTTTTGTTCCAAAGCTATGACCTTGGAAAAGGTATGTATCCGTCACCTCTCGCTCAGTCATAACCTTGGAAATGGCATTTACCCGGCTCTTCTCAACCAACTATGACCTTGGTAAGGGCATGTATCTGTTATTGTCACTCAGATATAACCTTGGAAAAGGCATGAATCCGTCACTTTCCCTCAGCTATGGCATTGGAATTGGCATGTATCCGTCTCTTCACACTTAACTATGATCATGGAAAAGGCATGTATCCGTCTCTTCTTCCAAAGCTATGACTTTCTTCCTCAATGCCCTTGGGAAAAGGTATGATTTTCTCTTCTACCTCATGTATATCATTAGTAAACACATGAATCTGTCTCTTCTGTCTTTTGGAAAAGACATGTTTCTACCTCTACTCCCTCAGCTATGACCTTGGGAAAAGCATTTATTGTCTCTTCTCCCTTATTTATGCTCTCGGGAAAGAATCACTAACCCTCAGTTATGCCCTTAAGGAAACGCATGAAGCAGACTCTTCTCCCTCAGTTATGCCCTTGGATAAAGTTTTGAATCCCATCACATCATCAAGACCAATGCCCTTGGGTAAAGTCATGAATCATTTTTTTCTCCCACAGCTATGCCATTTAGAAATGTTTTAAATCGGGCTCTTCTCCCCCAGCTATGCTCTTGAGGAAAGTCCTGAATCTGTTTTTTCACCCCGAGCAATGCCCTTGAGAACAGATTTTAATCGGTCTGTTCTCCAGGAGCAATACCTTTGGGAAATCTTTTCAATGTATTTTTCTCCCCAAGCAATCCCCTTGAGGCAAGTCTTGAATCAGTCATTTCTCCTTGGAATCTCCCTTCTTCAGTCAGAGCCAGCCTAGATCTGTCCTAAAGTGAAAACTTTGGAGACGGCAGTGGGAAACTAGTCCTCTATATTTTTCAAGACGTTTTAGGAAAGGAAGCTGTGGAGAACCGTGATTACACATCTCCTGATGGAACATAATATTTAAGAAAAGAAAGTGCTTGTTCGAACAATTTGTTCTCTTAGATGACTTACATTAACAGAATTCTTTAATTGAATTATTAAGAAATTCTTTGACGCACAAACAGGACCGGAACTTACGATGGAAACCAAACTTCTTTGAATGGAACATTTAAATTTGAGACATTTGTTCAGTTTATTGCATTATCATCTGAACATTCGGAAAGAAATATCTCAGTCTGCTTCATTAAGGTGGCAGGTTGTTAGTAAGTACACACGTAATGAATATATTTTATTACAAGACTAGCAGCATGGACCGGCGTTGCTCGTGCTTGATTCAAAAATCGTACAACTCATACAGCAATCGCTATCACTTGACTTAAAATACTTTTGCCCTTCCTTGCCTTTAAAAGAATGCCCTTTGCCGTGCTGATGTTGCTACATGCCTTATTTCTTGCCTATCTCACACTGCTAATTTTTTCTAAGCTCTATACTAAACATTAAATCTGTTACGAAAAAATAACTAAACAAAATGAACACAAAACGATCAGCTTTAAAAAAGGACTCGTAACTGGAAAAACCGAATGAAAAAAGAATGTTAACAACAAATACTTTTTCACACCCAACCCAGTTATGCGGAGTCAGAATCAAAGTTGACTTTAAGCAAGCGAATGAGCCAATTGGAATAAAGTGCCATGCAGATTTAAATTTTTACCACTTGTGACGAATGCGGCTATCGATTGTTTTTGCATTCTAGCATGCTAGTTAACATTCGTGTCAGTCAGCTGTTGGCTCTCACGCTGGCCAATAGAATCTTCCTGCCTATTCGTGACAGCCAGCTATAGGCTCTCACTCTGGCCAGTAGAAAATGGCCGCAAACTACATGAAAACTGTCGTAAAAGCATGAAATATCGATTATTTCGACTATCAATGGGAGTTGGGAAATGCAAAGTCGGTCTTAGCCTTATTGCATAGAGATGAGCATATAGAGCATCTGCATGTAAATTTTGGTGCAAATCCGTCGAAAATTGCGGCCGTGCATTCGTTACACACACACACACACACACACACACATCTTGCCTTTTATAGATAGAGATGATTGAAAGATAAGAATAATAAAGATACATCTTTTTAAAATTCAGTTTTACTATCAAACCCTTCCTCTCTCCTGACGAACGGATACTATCTCCGCGAAACTCAGAATTGCGACAGATAAGTGACGGTTCAATTTTATTTGTTACAAAGTGAAAAATATAAATGTTTCTTTTCTGTTAAGTCACCCCAAATAATTAAAGTTACTTATCGCAAATATTAATTCTCTCCAAGAAATTATCAATTTTGAATGAAAGTTTATTTGCGCTTTTATTAAATTTTTAGCACTATTTTGAAATTATAAATTTTAAATCAAAATTTGTTTAGCTTGCCTCACAACAACTCCAACCTTCAGAATGAAAAATTACCAAAAATCATGGATTTATTAAAATTTCTTAAGTGCAGATGTTATTTCGGGTAATTACATGCAATTTTTACAATTTAAAAAGGGCACTTCGACGTTGTGTAATGGTTAACAAGCTTGTCTTGCTAAATCCGTTACCAGTTATTGTGAGTTCACTCCACAATTTCGGCCTTGTTCCACATCTAAGCTATGCTTAGAAAATCTTTAGGGCACCTCGGCGTGGTGTAATATTTAGCAAGTTTGTCTCGCTAAAACAGTTACGACTGAATAGTGAGTTCGATCCTCATTGGGTACCCCATACTTTCGGTATTGTGTCGCATCTAAGCTACGCTTAGAAAATCAAATTGGGCACCCCGAGGCGGTGTAATGGTTAGCAATCTTGTCTCGCTAAAACAGTTACGAATGAGTATTGAGTTCGATCCTCACTGGGTGACCCATACTTTCGGCCTTGTGCCACATACAGGCTACGCTTGGAAAATCACTTTACAATTTAAAAAAGAAAGAAAAAAATCTGTTTTTGGCTTGTTTATCGAATTGAGCGCGAACGTAGACCGCACACTTAGAAATTAGCGCACCAGAGTCGCCCACATTTGGGGCGATCGCAAAGGTTGTGCAACGGAAGGGCCTGGCTGAGGGAGAATTTGGTGTGAATTTTAGTAAATATAACTTTTTTTTAAAATTATTTTGGGGTGAATTAATAATCTGAACAGAAATTTTTTGATGGCATGTGAGCGCATAATATTTACTGTGGTGTAAACTGTCCATTTTTTTCTTGCGCAAGAACTTTCCGAATAAATAATGAGGGCAATATTTATTTATTTTCGTTGCGTATATTTTAAACGGATGTGCCGATGACGTAGTAGTCATCAGCGCTAATAATAAGACCTCCTATCTGAGTTCAAATTCAAGCCTTTTTCTTTCACGCTAATAGGAAGGCAAGACTAATTTATCTCACTCAAGCTATGATTTAGATCAGACATCAGCAACCTTTTTACGCAGTGTACCTCGTATGAGGTACAATACATCCTAAACTGCTATTAAAAAGTGAATGTAATTTTCATACTTGCGAGAAGAGTTTTTAGTCTTTGAGGCATGGACTTCCAGGAATCCCTTCAATTAGTCTACTGGAATCTTTTCCAACCAGTCCTAGGGCTCCAATGTTCCCATTGTGCCACATTTGTATACGCTGGAAAATGGTGTTAGGTTGTTCGGAAAGTAGTGTCCGATTTCAGAATCAACCTCTTTATTGTGGTCTAATCTTTTATTCTAATAGCTGCACAAAAATATATTACTGATTTCTAATGATTAAACAGTTCTCTTTGTAAATTTTATATCAATCTCTTCCGGAATATTGTTCTCAAATACCTGACGCGCCCTCTGTATACGTTGAAAAATGGTATTAGTTTGTTCAAATTCAAGCCTTTTTCTTTCACGCTAATAGGAAGGCAAGACTCTTTTATTTATCTCACTCAAGCTATGATTTAGATCAGGCATCGGCAACCTTTTTACGAAACGTTCCTCGTATGAGGTACAATACATCACAAACTATTAAAAAGAGAATGTTATTTTCATCAAAGATACCGCGGACATTTTCCCAGCAAAAAGCCATCTGAGAAGCATTTGTCTTAGAAATGAAGAAAAGTTGATTTTTTTCTTAAGGAGAAAATATTCCTCCTATAATTAAAAAAAAAAAAATGTAATCTTAGTATATTATCACTGATGACAGAGTGATTAATGCACTTTGTTGCATGTACTTTGTTTTTCAATTTGACAATGCAAAAACATTTTTATAAGAAGTATATTTATTCTCCAGAGGAAACTAATTATCATTAACGTTTTATGTTTATGAAATAAAAGGTGTTTTCACTTAGGATCTTCCTTCGTAAATATCGCTAATGATTTAAAATGCTGACAACGTTGCCGTCAGCGAAATGTTACAAATTCAAGAAACATTGTATTTGTTTATGTATGTTGTTAAATTTATCAGGGCACGGAAGTAAAGATTAGACAGCGCCAGCCGGAATGCAATACTCCATTTTTGTTCTAATCTGAGTTTTGTATCAGTTTGTTCCGAAAGTGAGTCTGATTTTAGAATCAAACTTTTGTGTTCTAATATATTATTATAATAGCAGGCACAAAAATATATTACTGATTTCTAAGGATTAAAGAGTCCTCTTTGTTAAGCTTATATCAATCTCTTTCAGAATACCGTTCTCAAATACCTGACGCACCCTCTGTATACGCTGAAAAATGGTGTTAGGCTGTTCGGAAAATATTGTCCGATTTTAGAATCAACCTCTTCATTTTGTACTAATATATTATTTAAAGGGTCCTCTTTGTTAAGTTTATATCAATCTCTTTCAGAATATTGTTCTCAAACACCTGACGCACACTCTGTATACGCTGAAAAATGCTATTAGACTGTTCGGAAAATAATGTCCGATTTTAGAATCAACCTCTTCATTTTGTACTAATATATTATTTAAAGGGTCCTCTTTGTTAAGTTTATATCAATCTCTTTCAGAATATTGTTCTCAAATACCTGACGCACACTCTGTATACGCTGAAAAATGCTATTAGGCTGTTCGGAAAATAATGTCCGATTTTAGAATCAACCTCTTCATTTTGTACTAATATATTATTTAAAGGGTCCTCTTTGTTAAGTTTATATCAATCTCTTTCAGAATACCGTTCTCAAATACCTGACGCACCCTCTGTATACGCTGAAAAATGCTATTAGGCTGTTCGGAAAATAATGTCCGATTTTAGAATCAACCTCTTCATTTTGTACTAATATATTATTTAAAGGGTCCTCTTTGTTAAGTTTATATCAATCTCTTTCAGAATACCGTTCTCAAATACCTGACGCACCCTCTGTATACGCTGAAAAATGGTGTTAGGCTGTTCGGAAAATAATGTCCGATTTTAGAATCATCCTTTTAATTGGGTTCTAATCAATTATTATAAGAGCTGCACAAAAACATATAACTCGGTCCTCTTTGTTAAGCGTATATCAATCACTTTCAGAATTTAACTTCAAACATTATATATCTCTCGTCTTAAACATGAAATAAGAAGAGATAAGTTTACTTTTTGAAGCGTTCAAGCTTCGTCATAATTCTCCGCAAAGTGCTGCCAACATTCACAAAGTCTAGGGTGAAGGATCCACTTTGGATTGAATCGTACGGCGCAGTGGGGATAGGAGTTTGAAGAACATGTCAGTGGGGGACGTCCACCTTCAACTGACAATCAACAACTGTAAACACTAGTAAAAAAAAAAAATTAAAAAAATTTAAAAAAACACGTCAAAGTTGCCACCATTTCAACAATATCGGACCAGCTGAAGAGAATTGGTACGGTGAAGAAATTCGATAAATGGGTTCCACATGAACTCAGGAAGTGTCAAAGAGTTCGATATCTACGAAATTCGAATAATCCATTTCTAGATCGAGTAATGGTTTAAGGTGAGAAATGGATCATTTATGACAGCGACTATGGGACGTGACCCCAAATGGAGTCGCGAAGCGAAATGATGGGGTCGCGAAAACTAAGTTCAAACACATGAATTTGCTGAGTAATTGTGTGTCTCAAACTTGAATTTACGAAAACAATCTTTGACTGAATTCTGGATCGGAAGAATACACAGATGGTTACAGAGAGTGAAATTAAGAGAAGTTAGAATTAATTAAGTTGGTTATGGGGTGGGAGATTGTGGAAAAGATAAAAAGGATAGATAGATAGATAGATAGATAGATAGATAGATAGATAGATAGATAGATAGATAGATAGATAGATAATGAACGTAATGGGATAGATAGATAGATAGATAGATAGATAGATAGATAGATAGATAGATAGATAGATAGATTTTTAAAGCATTTCATCCCAATATCAAGGTGGGAGAGGATGTTTATCTGCAACTGACAATCAACATCTGCAAACACTAGTCGAACCAAATGCCACGTGAAAATGTCTCAGAAATCTCTCAGATAACTGGTGCCAGCATTTCAGCAATATTGGACCATCTCGAGAGAATTGTCAAGGTGAAGAAATTCGATGAATGGGTTCCTTGTCAAAGAATTCAACGTTTTGAATTGTGTTTGATGCTTCATCTTCTAAATTCGAATTATCCATTTATTGATCGGATATCGATTCGTGATGAGAAATGGACCCTTTATGACAATCGTAAACGGTCGACTCAGTGGTTTTATCATGACGAAGCTCCCAAACTCTTTCCAAAATCGAATGAGACTTTGCGCCAGTCTAGTAGTGAACTTAAATTCATAAAGTCTAAGTACCAAAGAGAAAACTTCATCAGAACAATTACCATGAAAGTCTTTATAGAAATGGTACACGAATGTTACGTTACGAGGATGGGAAATTGACTGAAGCCGAGATGCCAGGTCAGGACCAATAATATTGCTGATTCTTCTTTATATTTTATCAAAAAAGCTCTAGATAAATAGCAAGAGCAACTGGCCATATGTAGCAGCAATAAATAAATGAATGGTAGACTTATAGATATGTAAGACAGATTCGGGAGAGAAAGATTGTCTAAGTGAGCCAATCTTCTTAGCAGTCGACCTCGCAGTCGATTAAATTTAGGCTTTCCACTTTCCGTCTGTTAAGAATGATAGCCCGAGAAGGCGAGACGGGTCACTCTCCTAGAGGTTTGGATGAACCATTGTGATGGAAGACGGAAAGTGATCTCTCAGAAGATACCATTTTCCTTTTTACCTGAATTAAAGACTGTTTAAATGTATTACTTCTGGAATAAAAGTTGATTATAGATTCAGACATTGTTTGCTGAACAGCCTAATAAAATTCCCAGTAGGTTTAACTGTTACGGCATGATTATTATTTTCCAAATGATTTCCTCCACGGCACGACTATTTTGTCACACATTTATTAAACTTATGCAAACCGCTGGGTCTTGAAAAGGTGAAACCGTCATCAAATTTTATAGACTGACGCTATATAAACCTAAGACAACGAGCTTTAACAAATAAGAAAAAACGCAGCACTTGGAGACTTCCAACAGCAGTAACAATTGAAATGGGTAGCATGTGTAAATAGAAAGGAAAATAACAATATCATAAAGATGTTGGCATTCCACACGACATTAACCCGAGAACATTAACCATCAATTAAACATAGTATCAGCAGCAGCCCATAATAAACATAATATCAACAGCAGCCCTTAATAGACATAGTATCAGCAGCAGCCCATAATAAACATAGTATCAGCAGCAGCCCTTAATAGACATAGTATCAGCAGCAGCCCGTAATAAACATAGTATCAGCAGCCGCCCTTAATAGACATAGTATCAGCAGCAGCCCTTAATAGACATAGTATCAGCAGCAGCCCATAATAAACATAATATCAACAGCAGCTCTTAATAGACATAGTATCAGCAGCAGCCCATAATAAACATAGTATCAGCAGCAGCCCTTAATAGACATAGTATCAGCAGCAGCCCTTAACCCTAGAACACTAACCATCAATTAAAGTTACACCACTACTAACCATGGGTATATCATAACCGATTTTGAAAATATCATTAAAAAAATATTAAATATAAATCTTTATTTGAAATATTTTACATGCAGGCACTTCAAACTTTGTATTTTGAGTTAACATTAATAGGAACTGAAAAACATATTATTTAGGTAAGAAAATCAGGTACTGAAAATTGTAATTAAAAACTGGAAAATTTGCACTGAGTACTATATACCTATGGTTAGTGTTCTATGGTTATGAATAGGATAGGAATTAAACCCCTCTCAACATTAGAAAAAACAATGGACTTGTGAAATCTAATTTCCTGAAAATTCATAATTAGTTACACGATGTTGTGTGTTTATTTAAATTCTCTTTTTCATAGACATTTTTTATAAATTTATGAATAAAAAACTTATTTTCATATTTATGTCTTTATAAAATGGTAAATAATAAGTATTTCATTATGTTTCGTTCTCATATTTTATAATCTCATAAATATAAAATTTTTCTCGTAAATAAGCAATCTAATTAATTATGTTTATATATCTAAATATATCTATATTTTGTGCATTATAATCTGGTTGCATATGTATTGTCTTTTGCAAAATTTCATCCTCCTCTGCCCATATCACCATTTCAAATATATCTAAGATGTAACAAAGTTTTATATCCCCCATTAGATTAACGTTTATTCTGCTGAGATTTTGACTTTTCAATTAATACAAAATAAATAATAAAATATATGTATTTTTCCTCAGTTTCTTCTTTAAATAATTTTATATTTTAAACTAAATACAGATGAAATTTAAAATTTAAAATTGATAATTTTTAATTTCCAATTTTATAGTAAAACTAGCAGCATGGCCCGGCGTTGCCCTTTCTTAATTCAAAAATCGTACAACTCATACAGCAATCACTATCACTTGACTTAAAATATTTTTGCCCTTCCTTACCTTTAAAAGAATGCCCTTTGCCGTGCTGATGTTGCTACATGCCTTACTTCTTGCCTATCTTACACTGTGAATTTTTTCTAAGCTCTATACTAAACATTAAATCTGTTACGAAAAAAAAATAGACAACGTAACTGGAAAAACCGAATGAAAAAAGAATGTTAACAACAAATACTTTTTCTCACCCAACACAGTTATGCGGAATCAGAATCAACATTGAGTTTAAGCAAGCGAATGAGCCAATTGGAGTAAAGTCCCATGCAGAGTTAAATTTTTCCCACTTGTGTCGAATGCAGCTATCGATTTTTTTTTTTTTTTGCATGCTAGCATGCTAGTTAACATTCGTGTCAGTCAGCTGTTGGCTTTCACGCTGGCCAATAGAATCTTTCTGTCTATTCGTGGCAGCCAGCTGTAGGCTCTCACTCTGGCCAGTAAAAAATGGCCGCAAACTACATGAAAACTACCGTAGAAGCATGAAAAAATCGATTATTTCCATTATCGATGGGAGTTGGGAAATACAATGTCGGTCTTGGCCTTCCAGCTAACTTGGAGCATGTGCATGTAAATTTTGGTGCAAATCCGTCGAAAATTGCGGCCGTGCATTTGTTACACAAACACATTCTGCCTTTTATAGAGATTTAATATTAATTTGAATTATTTCTATTTTAGTTTAACCCTAACATTAAGGCATTATTATACCCAAGGTTCGTTGTCAAGTTTTTTGAATTCTCATATACTTGTATTTTGATTGGTCATTGCGGCTTATGTACCATCGTTTCACATATCGAGGCATGTTTGGTCGATTTGAACCTTTTAAAACTCTTAATACTACATTAAACACCATCACTTGATAAAACACCAGAAGTATTGAAACAAAATGGCTATTTTTGTAGTGATTTTATAAAATATTTATGTTATAATTTTCGAATAAATTTTATTTGCTCTACTCTGTATTGAGAATGGTATTTTTTGGTTATTGGAATTTATTCCGTATGCACCAATCCTATACTTGGATATATATATATATATATATATAAAATGAACATAGAAGTCAACACTTAAAGGCGACAGTCTGTTTCATGCTAGATGTTGCCTCTAAATGTTGACTTCTATGTTCACTTTTATATTTACACAGGCTCTATCTCTGATATTGAGCACTTTATCCCATAAATATAGCACATTTTAAGACTATATTTCTTCATATATATATATATATATATATATATATATATATATATATATATATATATATATATATATATGTATGTATGTATACGTATGTGTGTGTATGTGTAAAATGTGTATGTATATAAATATGCATATATATATATATATATGCAATTTTATATATATATATTATATATGCGCGGTACTTATTGGAAACCGCTCAATATCAGTGATAGAGCTAACATATTTAGTTGGATTTCATATGAGTTTGTGACCCTGGGTTTCACGCTATTTGCGATCGTCAGACAATCGCAAATACCATGTAACCCAAGGTCACAAACACAGATCAATCCACCTAAATATATATATATATATATATATATATATATATATATATATATATATATATATATATATATATATATATATATAGGGATGTGATACGTGGCATCTAACTCATTCAGATATATACAACCACTTTCTCAGATTAAGGATTAAAAAACGGCTTGATGCAAATGAATCTTGTACATCTTAAAGAAGACAAAAAACGCTTCATCTGATTTCCTAGTCTGGCACCACAGAATCAAAACAAACAAAGAGATGTACCAAATAACATAAAATGCAGCACTCGAAGACTTCCAAAAGCAGTAACAACAAAAATGAATAGCACATATAACTAGAAGGGAAAATAACGATATAATAAAGATGTTGACTTTTCACAGTACCAAAAACAAAAGATTAGGAAGGAAAGTCCTATCAATAATTTCGGCTTACGGCCATATCACGTCGAAACACCGGTTCACGTACGAATACCGAAGTTAAACAACGTCGTCTCCGAATAACGGGTGCTGTAAACTTGGATGTGCGGGTGGTGTAATGGATAACGTCACAGAATTGGAAATACGAGAGATCCAATTTCAGTCGGGTGCGTTGTATTCAATTACGTGTAAATACCCTGGGGAAATGTATGATTTGAATCAGTAAATCATTATTATGTCAAAAACAAATATTCTTACAATCTAGAAATATATTTACAGTTTTAAATAGCTTGCGAAGAGGTTGTTAAACCGTCAAAAACAAATCAGTCAGGAGAAAGAACAGTTAATGGAGTTGAGAAATCTAATTTCCTGAAAAACTGTTCGCTCATTGCATGCCTAATGTTTCTGTATGGAAGCCGATAATTTCAGCATAGTCATTATCATACAAACGGCGCAACATTTCCATTAATCGGAAATTGAAGAATTTCCACCAACATGACTATTCTAGCCGGGACTTGTTTGGGGGGGTGAAATTCTACAATAAGCATTGCCACCAAAAATAATCATTTTTCTCTTTTATTTTATTTTTATTTTATTTAATTTTTTATTTCATTATTTTATTTTATTATTTTATTATATTTATTATATTATTTTATTACATAATTATTTTGTTTTTATTTTTATTTTATCTTATTTTTCTCTTTTATTTTATTTTATTTTATTAGATTATTTTATTATATTTATTATATTAGTTTATTATATAATTATTTTATTTTTTATTTTATTTTATTTTTTATTATTATTAAACGTTACTATAGGTAAATAAGTCCAGATGAGATTTAATTTTTGATTAAATATCACAAAGGTTAATAGTGGAGTCCAGTTTACCATTTTAATTCATTGTAAATCTAAGGAAAAAAATATGCTCATACTACGTGATTTGTTCAAATGGGAAAAAAATTATTTATTTATACATTTTGAATTCCATAATTTGTACTGCCTAATCGATAGCAATATATAAATAAAAACCCCAGAAATATGAAATTCAGTTTGTTTGTTTGTTTTGTTTTGTTTTTTGTTGTTGTTGTTGTTTTTAATTTTAAAAGATCGCATGGAATGAGCATATTTTGTTTTGTCTTCCGGAGTCAATTCAATTTACAATGAATTTTAAAGCACTGAAGAATGGCAGACTTACAAAGGTGCAAGACTGATTCTATATACTTTTCAGTCTGTTCCTTCGTATCTATCTATCTATCTATCTATCTATCTATCTATAACATTCTGTTACTATCTATCAGGGTTTCTTTCTTTCTTTTTTTCAATCTGTCTATCTCTCACGTTCTTTTCATATCTATCTATCTATCTATCTCATTCTGTTCATATCTATCTAGCTTATTCTGTTCACACCTATTGATATATATATATATATATATATATATATATATATATATATATATATATATATATATATATATACATTCTGTTCATATCTATCTCATTGTGTTCATATCTATCTATCTATCTCATTCTGTTCATATCTATCTAGCTTATTTTGTTCACATCTATTGATATATATATATATATATATATATATATATATATATATATATATACATACATACATACATATATATATATATATATATATGCATATATATGTAAATATATATTATTCTGTTCATATCTATCTCATTCTGTTCATATCTATCTAGCTTATTCTGTTCACATCGATTGATATATATATATATATATATATATATATATATTATTCTGTTCATATCTATCTCATTCTGTTCATAGCTATCTAGCTTATTCTGTTCACATCTATTGATATATATATATATATATTTATTATTCTGTTCATATCTATCTCATTCTGTTCTATCTATCTATCTATCCTATTCTACTCATTATCTATCTATCTATCAATCCTAATCTACTCATTATCTATCTAGCTAGCTAGCTAGCTATCTGTCCTTCTGTCTGTCTGTCTATCTATCTATCTATCTATGTTCTTTCTTTCTTTCTACATATATATTTATTTATTTCTACGTTCCATTCGTTATACGTTTGTTTGCATCCATCTATTTATCTATCTACCAACTTAATATTTTTTCAATCTATTTATTTTTTATTATTTTTGTGATCTTAAGTGCTTAATCTATATGAGAAATAATTTGATACAATAATTTCTCTCGCACTGCTTATTACTCAAATCTACCCCATTTGATACAAAATAGTATATATTTTGCGTATGTTTTCGCGGGCTCTTAGATTATATCTGATACAAGGTCTTAATCTTAATCATACAGAGATGATGACCTCACCTTCTGTTCATTCGCCAGGTACGAGGTCCTCATCAGAGGATCCTCAAAACTGTGTTCCCATATCCGGATTTGGTCCCAACGTAATTAAAAAAAGAAGCTAAATCTTGTTTGCAAAATATATTTGAAAACAAAACATATAAGAAAAAATATAAGTCTTAAAAAATATTATCAATATAAATAAATACCTTGAAAGCCATTAAATTCTGAGTCATCGGATGCCTGATATCAATTAAAGTTTCTCCCCTCCCCACTTGTGAGTGGAAAAGATGAACAGAAAACGCGTTCCGGATAACGATATGTTGCATTGTGTATTCTCGTGGCGTCACTTTAAACTGATATTTCATTTCTATCAATATCTTACACTTCTGAAAACGTTGAAATTTTAAAACGTATTTCAGTGAAAGTGATAGATAGATAGATAGATAGATAGATAGATAGATAGATAGATAGATAGATAGATAATCATCTAAGATAGATAGATAGATAGATAGATAGATAGATAGATAGATAGATAATCATCTAAGATAGATAGATAGATAGATAGATAGATAGATAGATAGATAGATAGATAGATAGATAGATAGATAGATAATCATCTAAGATAGATAGATAGATAGATAGATAGATAGATAGATAGATAGATAATCATCTAAGATAGATAGATAGATAGATAGATAGATAGATAGATAGATAATCATCTAAGATAGATAGATAGATAGATAGATAGATAGATAGATAGATAGATAGATAGATAGATAGATAGATAATCATCTAAGATAGATAGATAGATAGATAGATAGATAGATAGATAGATAGATAGATAGATAGATAATCATCTAAGATAGATAGATAGATAGATAGATAGATAGATAGATAGATAGATAGATAGATAATCATCTAAGATAGATAGATAGATAGATAGATAGATAGATAGATAGATAGATAGATAATCATCTAAGATAGATAGATAGATAGATAGATAGATAGATAGATAGATAGATAGATAGATAGATAGATAGATAATAATCTAAGATAGATAGATAGATAGATAGATAGATAGATAGATAGATAGATAATCATCTAAGATAGATAGATAGATAGATAGATAGATAGATAGATAGATAGATAATCATCTAAGATAGATAGATAGATAGATAGATAGATAGATAGATAGATAATCATCTAAGATAGATAGATAGATAATCATCTAAGATAGATAGATAGATAGATAGATAGATAGATAGATAGATAGATAGATAGATAGATAGATAATCATCTAAGATAGATAGATAGATAGATAGATAGATAGATAGATAGATAGATAATCATCTAAGATAGATAGATAGATAGATAGATAGATAGATAGATAGATAGATAATCATCTAAGATAGATAGATAGATAGATAGATAGATAGATAGATAGATAGACAGACAGATAGATAGATAATCATCTAAGATAGATAGATAGATAGATAGATAGATAATCATCTAAGATAGATAGATAGATAGATAGATAGATAGATAGATAGATAGATAGATAGATAGATAATCATCTAAGATACATAGATAGATAGATAGATAGATAGATAGATAGATAGATAGATAGATAGATAGATAGATAGATAGATAGATATAAACTGCCTGAGATAGATAGATAGATAGATAGATAGACAGATAGATATAAACTGCCTGAGATAGATAGATAGATAGATAGATAGATAGATAGATAGATAGATATAAACTGCCTGAGATAGATAGATAGATAGATAGATAGATAGATAGATAGATAGATAGATAGATAGATATAAACTGCCTGAGATAGATAGATAGATAGATAGATAGATAGATAGATAGATAGATATAAACTGCCTGAGATAGATAGATAGATAGATAGATAGATAGATAGATAGATAGATAGATAGATAGATAGATAGATAGATAGATAGATAGATAATCATCTAAGATAGATAGATAGATAGATAGATAGATAGATAGATAGATAGATAGATAGATAATCATCTAAGATAGATAGATAGATAGATAGATAGATAGATAGATAGATAGATAGATAGATAATCATCTAAGATAGATAGATAGATAGATAGATAGATAGATAGATAGATAGATAGATAGATAGATAGATAGATAATAATCTAAGATAGATAGATAGATAGATAGATAGATAGATAGATAGATAGATAGATAGATAGATAATCATCTAAGATAGATAGATAGATAGATAGATAGATAGATAGATAGATAGATAGATAATCATCTAAGATAGATAGATAGATAGATAGATAGATAGATAGATAGATAGATAATCATCTAAGATAGATAGATAGATAATCATCTAAGATAGATAGATAGATAGATAGATAGATAGATAGATAGATAGATAGATAGATAGATAATCATCTAAGATAGATAGATAGATAGATAGATAGATAGATAGATAGATAGATAATCATCTAAGATAGATAGATAGATAGATAGATAGATAGATAGATAGATAGATAGATAATCATCTAAGATAGATAGATAGATAGATAGATAGATAGATAGATAGATAGATAGACAGACAGATAGATAGATAATCATCTAAGATAGATAGATAGATAGATAGATAGATAATCATCTAAGATAGATAGATAGATAGATAGATAGATAGATAGATAGATAGATAGATAGATAGATAATCATCTAAGATACATAGATAGATAGATAGATAGATAGATAGATAGATAGATAGATAGATAGATAGATAGATAGATATAAACTGCCTGAGATAGATAGATAGATAGATAGATAGACAGATAGATATAAACTGCCTGAGATAGATAGATAGATAGATAGATAGATAGATAGATAGATAGATATAAACTGCCTGAGATAGATAGATAGATAGATAGATAGATAGATAGATAGATAGATAGATAGATATAAACTGCCTGAGATAGATAGATAGATAGATAGATAGATAGATAGATAGATAGATAGATAGATAGATATAAACTGCCTGAGATAGATAGATAGATAGATAGATAGATAGATAGATAGATAGATAGATAGATAGATAGATAGATAGATATTAATTGATTATTAATTCGACAGATTTGATCATATCAGTGATTAGTGACTCTTGAGCTGAGCTTCATATAGATACCTCCAATAATTCTCTGAGAAATGAGAGTCCATGTGTCCTCTAGGACACATGGCACAGTGGATAAAGGCGTTGGTTAGATCCAGTGACACGACCCAAAGAGTGTGAGTTCAATACCCAGTTAAGGCAGTGGGGAACTTTCCGTGGGAAAAATTAACAAATTAAAATTTGATTTATAATAACTGATAACTGACATCTATTAAACATGGCACGTGGAACTAGAACAGTCTACCCAAGTGAGCGAAATAAAGGGTTCAGTTCGACATTCCAACCACCTGAAGAAGGCCGGAGCGTACAACGGCCGAAATGCTGTAATAAATAGGGCGAAAAAGATGAGGACAATAGTCCGAATAATGTAAATAATGTACATAATACCTCATCTCAGAAATATAGACAGATACTGAAATATTTACATTATTCGGAATATTTTCCTCATCTTTGTCGCCATATTTATTACAACGTTTCGGCCTTTCAGTATCTGTCTATATTTCTGAGATGAGGTATTATGTACACTATTTACATTATTCGGACTATTGTCCTCATCTTTGTCGCCATATTTATTACAACGTTTCGGCCTTTCAGTATCTGTCTATATTTCTGAGATGAGGTATTATGTACACTATTTACATTATTCGGACTATTGTCCTCATCTTTGTCGCCATATTTATTACAACGTTTCGGCCTTTCAGTATCTGTCTATATTTCTGAGATGAGGTATTATGTACACTATTTACATTATTCGGACTATTATCCTCATATTTGTCACCATATTTATTACAACGTATCGGCCGTTGTACGCTCCGGCCTTCGTCTAACTGCACCCTTTATTTCACTCACTGTTCTAGTTCCACGTGCCATGTTTAATGGTTTGTCAGTTATCAGTTATCTCCTGTTATCGCCTGATCTTTCCACTTCCCCTCGTGTTACAGCTTTCTGGTGTTCTTGAAGCCTTACCTTAAGGAGGCGGCCTGTCTCCCTTTTATATTTCTTACATGGAAAGAGAATTGAGATCACCGCCCTCTATGGTATCAGGTTGTGATCATAGACAAAGAATCACATTGGAAAATTCGTAAACTTACGGAATCGACACATATATACGTTGCAATAAATATGGCGACAAAGATGAGGTCAATAGTCCGAATAATGTAAATAGTGTCACTTTGTGAAATCAAACAGATATTTTGGAGTTTGTATTTTTCGTCCTCGCCTTGTTTTTTCAGTATCCCTTTCATTACTTGTCACAATATACGACGTGTTCTCAATGTCAACTGACTTGTTCATTCCTTCAGTGTTTAAATATTTCTCTTTATCTAATTTTATTCTGACTCCAGTTCCTCTTTTTAGAGTTGGTAAATTTCTGGCATCATAGAAACTGTTAAAATTATTTTCCAATTATGGTTTAGCCAGTTTGCCTCCCTCCCTGATTTTTTGGCTATAAAGGTAATGGATTTCATTTTTTTTCTCCATAATTAATTCAGTGAAAGTGACACCCTGGTTTGAATTGGCGTACTTCCGTATGCCATTAATGCTTGAAATGTGTCTGACTGTTCCGAAATACTTTTAGCTATTTTAACAGCACTTTTCGTTTTTCCATTTGCTTGTGGATAATGTGGACTTGATGTTATGTGTTTAAATCTATAAATGTCTGCAAAATCTTTGAAATCGTAACTTCAGAATTGTTTCCCATTCCCACTGAAAAGTTCAATAGGAATTCTCACCATCGTAAGAATGTTGGTTGCTTGTTTGGGGTTTTATGGCATATCAACCACTTTGGGTTATTTAATGCCAGATCCAGTATTTACTAAATATATCAAAAACGTATAGCTGGCAACATCATTGTTTCAAAAACGTATAGCTGGCAACATCATTGTTTCAAAAACTGGCGACATCATTGTTTCAAAAACTGGCAACATCATTGTTTCAAAAACGTATAGCTGGCAACATCATTGTTTCAAAAACTGGCAACATCATTGTTTCAAAAAGGTATAGCTGGCAACATCATTGTTTCAAAAACTGGCGACATCATTGTTTCAAAAACTGGCAACATCATTGTTTCAAAAACGTATAGCTGACAACATCATTGTTTCAAAAACTGGCAACATCATTGTTTCAAAAACTGGCGACATCATTGTTTCAAAAACTGGCAACATCATTGTTTCAAAAACGTATAGCTGACAACATCATTGTTTCAAAAACTGGCAACATCATTTTTTCAAAAACTGGCAACATCATTGTTTCAAAAACGTATAGCTGGCAACATCATTGTTTCAAAAACTGGCAACATCATTGTTTCAAAAACTGGCAACATCATTGTTTCAAAAACGTATAGCTGGCAACATCATTGTTTCAATGTGCTGGAAAAGACCCTAAAGTTTACTATTATCCCATACCTGGGACCCATCGTAAGAAGAAATTTTTCAACTTCCCTATAATGCATTCGCATGACATTGGGTTAAGATTTGCTATTTTTCCATATATCTTGAGAAATAATCTATTGCGACAGTATATTGTTTTTGGTGAGTGAAAATGTCTGTACTAATTCTTTGCCGTCGACCTTAAAGAAATGGCGTTACTTTTAATTCTTCCTTTTTATTTGTTGGACGGTGTATCCTACAAAACGAGCTTTTTTTAGATACTCATCCAACTCCTGAGATATGTTAAGCCACCACACCGATTCTGTTTAGTCCCAAATGACCATTATGAAGGCTCCGGAATATTTCTGGCCTAATTCTCTCAGCTATGACAATTTTTCCCTGAAACTAGAGTAAATTGTCATGAACCGATCATTCATTCCGATTTGGAAAATATGGCCTTATGCCATCTTTTATTCTTCCTTCTTTGTGTAGGTATCCATTCAGCGTGAGATGTATTATTTCTTGTAATACCCTATCCTGTTGAGTAGCTCTTTTTATTTCATTTCATTTCTTATCTGATGCCTGATCGGGTTCTTGCCAGGCAGTCTCTGTATACTCCCAAATCTTTGCTGGTATTACAACCAGTGTTGGATGAAGGACTTCTTGAGAGTATATCAGGTACAATTAGTGCCTTCCCTAGAACGTGTTCTACTACTGGGCTATATATTCTCAGTTATTAGTATTTCGTCTAAAAAAACACCTTCTATAGTTCTACCATAGATTAGAACATCGTCCATCATTGTTTCGACTCTGAATATTTTTCAGTAAATCTGACATCTTTTATTGAAAGATTTCTAAAGATGATGTTATACGAAAAGGTAATCTTTTGAATCAATATCTCCAAAGTAGCGTAATGAAAGTCGTGAGTAGATAGCTTTCTTTACTTAACGGAATATATACATTATGAAAGTCCGTCAATTATTTTAAAGACATTTTTATGTTTATAAATTCTTTTTTATAGATACAAATATTTAAGTAAATGCTCTGTTTATAATAAACAGTATTAATAACATTTACCAGCCTGAATGTCCGAGAAGTTTTCACAGAAAATATTCGTCCTCCGACAGGATTCGAACCTATATCCTATACGGAACCGTCATATAGCCTGACGTGCCTTTAAACGATTTGGCCACAGAGGATCGTTCTGTTAGTAAGATCAAATTTACTGTCTTTAAACTTCAATCTTCTATGAATCTCTCACGCACATTCATATCTGTTCAAAGCGTATCCAAATGTAAACAAATGACGTCACACATTATGAAATGGACAAAGTCCGACAATTATTTTAAGACATTTTTATGTTTATACATTCTTTTTATAATAAACAGTATTAATAACATTTACCGTAGGACGAATATTTTCTATGAAAATTTCTCGGACATTCAGGCCAGTAAATGTTGTTTAACACTGTTTATTATAAACAGAGCATTTACTTAAATATTTGTATCTATAAAAAGAATGTATAAACATAAAAATGTCTTAACGGAATATGATGGAATCTGTTCCAATTTAAAAAAGAATTTAGCTTCATTTAGTTTAGGCGAAATATTATTTAAATTTGGTAACATATAAAATTCCCTTTTCACTGCAAAATTCAATTTCTTTAAATCTGCCCATATTCGGAGTTTTCCGTTTTTATTACGGGTAAAACAGGCGCACACCAATCATTTGGTTCTGTAACCATTTCAAGGAGGAGGCGCGCTGGTGTAGTGGATAGCGGCTCGGATTGAGGAATCGGTGAACCGAGTTCGAATTCCAGTCGCAATCCATTACATTCACTTGCGTACCTTGGGAACGGTATGAATCCTCCTCCAAGCTATGGGTAAATATTAGGACAGACCGGGTTCTATAACCTTGGATGGCAGAAAGAAATGACAACCTACTGCGGGAAAAAAATCTGCCTCGTCAGTCATGTATCGATACATGATCTCGTAAGCGTGTATCACGCATTGCACATAACTGAAGTGATATTCACTTAAGTACTAATACCCTAGGGAAAGGTATGAATCCTCCTCTTCTAAGCTCTGGGTAAATAGCAGGACAGACCGAGTTCTATACCGGTAAAAAACGAATTTGATTTTTGGACTAAGCCTCTAAAAAGAACTAAAACTAAAACTTAGCTCACACCAAAATATTTGTAGGCCGCTGTTATTGAAAAACAACGAAATGGAGAGCCAGTCCCGGGGATCCTGACCTTCCGACAGCACCTCCTTTGAGTGTATCTACTATTAAATCTGCTGTCATTAAAAAAAAGAGCATGTAGTATTATTTTCACCGATTCTTTTACTATCGATTGACAAGAACGGAAGAATATGTCAGCGAATACATCTGAAATCGAAATTCATTTCTGTTTATTTTAACAGGGAAAGGTATGAACCATCTTCTTCTCCCCCTGGCTATGGGTAAATAGCAGGACAGACTGGGTTCTATAGCCTTGGTTGGCAACTGGTCTACCGCAGAAAGAAATGGCAACCTAATGCGGGAAAAAAATCTGTCTCGTCATCATGTATCGAAAGATACATGATCGCCTAAGCGTGTATCACTCATGGCACATAACTGTCTGAACCTTTTCAATAATTCCCTTGTTTTCCACTCTAGTCGATTCTTCCTTCACCTTTGGTAAATTAGGTAATGGTAATCTCCTAGCTGTTGTTACACATTAGGGTATAAACCCTTTTCCCAGAACTATTTTCTCCGGTGTAAGATGAAGTTCCTTGTTCTATTTTGTTTAAACGTTTCACTAATTTCTATATTACAGACGTTTTTTTTTTCTCGGCAATAAGTTCTCTCGCTTTATACATTCAATGACGTATAGTTCCAAATAATATTTGTCGCTACCTTCTTTTTTTTTTTATATAAGCGTATCACCTTAAGCAAGGCTGGAGGCCACTATCACGCATGGGGTTACAGAAGAGCAGATAGGAGTGGTAAAGGAGAGGATGTGGAGAAAGAGAAAGTCAGTGGATCGATCAAGGCAAGGGGGTTACAGAAGATTTGGAGCGAGAGCAGATAGGAATGAAAGATGAAAGGATGTGGAGAAGGGAAGTGGATAGATCAAGGCAACTGGAGATGTCGATTGACGCTACACTTAAACCGTTGGAGATTGTATTTGTCAGGGAAACAGTAATAGGGAAGGGAGTTCCATAGGCGAGATGTGCGAGACATGAAGCTATTGGAGTAAAAGAGACGTCTACATCTAACAGTTTCAACGGTGGGAACGGGATGCCAGCCTCGTAGGACGTTTTCTGTAACGGTATTAAATTTTCCAATGCATTGGACTATTCTTCCGGGATTTGTGAAGATGCCATTTACTGGTTTGAAATATAGGTTTTTTTCTATCAGATTTTTGTAAGTTTCAGTTGAGATAATGTTTATATCGGCGCCTGTGTCGATTTTAAATTTAACCTGTTTTACAATTTTTATTTTTATTTTTATACTACGGGTCATTTAAATTTGTTTCTGTCAGCTCTCCTAGGAAATATTTCTTTTCTTCATTTACTGTCTATATCGTATTCGTTTGAGTTCTGCAGGCTACAGAGAAATGATTCATTTTTGCAGTGTTTCCCTTTCGCCCGACAGTTTTTAAAATCATGTATTTTATTACATCTACGGCAATTACTATAGTTGTTGCCGTTTCCACTTGTTCTTTTTTAATTTTGTATCTCGTAGGTTTTCTCTGGCTCTTGAGTTTGTCTACATTTTCTCGTGGATTTCTTCCATTTGAGATTTTATTTGATCACCTCTCCTGGCCATCTCCGTAGATGTTTCGAGTTTCAAATCAGGAATTAATCGTAATCTTTTGGATAAGTCTTCATTCTAAGGTTCTATCACAAGACGGTCTCTGATTTCTCTTGGGATTGGTTTATGTGGTTCAGTTTATTTTGTTTTACGGCATATCAACCTTAATGGGTCATTTAATGCCGACATTTTTAGGATAGATTCGTATGAATAGAATATGTATTCTTTGGTTTAGATTGGTTTGGTTTATTTTGTTTTACGGCATATCAACCTTAATGGGTTATTTAATGCCGACAACATTTTTAGGATAGATTCGTATGAATAGAATATGTATTCTTTGGTTTAGATTGGTTTGGTTTATTTTGTTTTACGGCAAATCAACCTCAATGGGTTATTTAATGCCAACAACATTTTTAGGATAGATTCGTATGAATAGAATATGTATTCTTTGGTTTAGATTGGTTTGATTTATTTTGTTTTACGGCATATCAACCTCAACAGGTTATTTAATGCCAACAAAATTTCTATTGCTGGTAATGCTTTTCTTCAGAAATCTATTTCTGGGAATATTTTTCCTTGAAGAAATCGAAAGCTGGTCATATTTTTTTCAAAGAATATATAACTGTTTGTATTGCTGGTATTTTTTTTAAGTATTGCTGATAATAATTTTTCCTTAAAAATTATTTCTGTAATATTTTTTTACAAATTATTTCTGGTATTAAAACCTATTTTTACACAAGTTTGGGTGTTAACTATTTGCCCATAGCTGGGACCCTAACAGGTGCTACTACCCCGAGTCAGGGTGGTCCTGGGAACACCAGCAATTAAGATGTGGTTCCACGCTCCTCAAGGCCTTCTGATCAGAGGCCTTCTGCTGGACGTAGTTTATCGTCTTACCCAGGACGTGGATGTAGTTTAACGTCATACATAGGACGCGATTTGTCTTTGGAAACTCACATTCTAATTCGTGCAATGGGTGAATAAAGGTTTTCATTGGCTCTCCTGGTAATTGACCTCAAAGATAGACTTTTCTCTTTTCATGAATTATATTTCTTTTAGGCATAAAGTATACATTGAATTTTTCCAAAACTGAGTCGTACACATTTGCGTCTTTTCGCCGTGAGAAAAGATAATGTCCGGAATATATTGTCGGTTTCGCTACCTATACTTTTTTAAGCATTTCACACCAAGCAAGGCGGGATGCCACCAGCACGCAAGGGGTTACAGAAAGTTGGAGCGAGAGTCAAGTGGCGTGATAGAGAAAAGAATGAAGAAAAGGACGAGGAATAGATCAAGGCATCTGGAGATGCCGATTGACATTACATTTGAATAGTTGGAGATTAGAGCTATCAGGGAAACAAGTAATAGGAAGGGAATTCCACAAACGGGAGGTGCGAGACATGATGCTATTGGAGTAAAAGAGACGGCCACATTTAACCGTTTCAACAGTGAAAGGATGAGACCGTGATGCCAGCCTAGTAGCACGTTTAAATTTAAAATTCATGCAGTCTGGGAACCAGCGAAAGTAGCTCGTCGAAGCAGATACCGTGAAAATATTTGTAGAAAAGATAGAGAGAGGCGACGGCACGTCTGTAAGAGCGACTGTAGTCGAGATGCCAGATCAGGACCAATGACATTGCATATCCGTGTCTGGATTTTGTCGAGGACCTTAAGGCGAACATCGGGGGCACCATATATGGCAGCAGTATTCCATGGCAGCAGTATTCCATGCAAGGGCGAATGGCTGATAGATCTGAAGGATGGATTCGGTCGAGAAAAACTTTCTGACGCGACTTACTTGAGTTTTGTTATCTTATTCCCAGAGCTTCGATGCTTCCCGAAAACGTTGAAATCTCTGCGACGATTTCTGCTAATTTCCCGGATTTGTAAAATCAAACGGCTCTGGTGTAGTTAATGTGAACATTTATTTTCTTTTTTTTTTTTAATAATTTTCTTTTTTTTTTTTTCGTATTGGGTCCTGTTCTTCTCGAAAATAATTTTCATCTTATAGAAAGAACCCCTCTCTGACGTTATGTTCCACTGAGCTTAGCGAGGAAAGATATATGAGAATGGCCCACTGAAAAGTCGAAGAAACACAAAGACAACACGACGCGTGGTAAACTCAACAACGTATTTATTTCAACTGCCCCTGGATCCGTTTTGATCCCAACATTCCCTAGTTAGACCGGAAGTCCTTATAATCATCATCATCATCATCATCATTGATGTTGTTATAACAACTATGACATTATTTAATTAGAAAAGCTTTTAATTGTTTTATGAATATATTATCATATATTATGATATATATTATGATTATGATATATTATGATAAATTGTGGACACTGTTGTCTTTAGTAAAAGTTTTTTCGATGAATAATGAATTTTTACAAGAATGCATTTCCTTTTTTTAAATTTAATTAGAATAATTTATAAAGTTTTAAATCTTTTAAATTTCCGTATTAATTTGTACGGGTTAAAGGATATTGTTATTAAATAAAAAGATATATTTATTAATCATAAATTGAAAGGCTTACTACAAATCATCACACTCGAATATTTTTTAAAGAATTTTAATTTAATTTTATATATGTATAAACGTGTCGATTTTCTATATACGGTCGACCATGCACAACATTATCAGAAAATAAGGGCGATAACTATAGTAAATTTACTGCCAAAAATATCTAAAAATTCAATAAAACATTAAATTACGGAGAATATTTTTTTTAATTTGTAAGATTACCGACTACTTAAAAATTATATGTAAAAGGCGCTCACGTTAATTCAATTACTTTCTTAGCGCCTAAGTACAACATTACGTGAATAACAAGCTGCCATCAAGCTGTCTAACCCGAGAACACCTTAAATAAACGGCTATCGAATTAAAAAGTGTATTTTTTTCGATATTTTAAAATTAAATTAAATGGCGTTTGTTTCAAATCGGCTTAATTATATCTGTTTAAATTTCTGAGATGAGGTATTATGTACACTATTTACAAGGACACATAGCATAGTGGATAAAGGCGTTAGTTAGATCCAGTGACAGGACCCAAAGAGTTCAATACCTGGTTAAGGCGGTGTAGAACTTTGAGAGGGGAACTCACAGGAGATAACAGACATCTATTAGACATGGCACTTGGAACTAGAACAGTCTACCCCAGTGAGCGAAATAAAGGGTTCTGTTTGACATTCCAACCACCTGAAGAAGGCTGTAGCGTACAACGGCCGAAATGTTGTGATAAACATGGCGACAAAGATGAGGACAATAGTCCGAATAATGCAAATGGTGGATTAATTATACTTTAAATCAGCTAATATTCCATAAATAAAGTTTCAGAAAAGTATATTTTATTTTTGGAAGATTTTTTTAATAAAGAGAATTACATCGCGATGAAAGACAACTAAAAAGGGGCGCTATAATCAACTATTTTAGCACACAAAAAAAGAAAATCTTTCCAGATATTTAAATTAGTTTTTGAAATACAGAAAGTATTTTGCATATTGAAAATATTAAATTTAATCTGTTAACTTGAAATTAAATCTAAAATAAAAGCTTCAAGAAATATTTTTCCACTTTAGGTATTATTTGTTTTGTTGATTTTGTTTTTGGAGGGACCTACGTTTATATTTGAGTAGGAGCTCAATTTATTAAGCAGAAATTTTATTTATTTTCGTATGCTAACATGAACATTCGTAAAATGTTATTGGAAAACGAATATTTATTTTTAATAAGATTTCTCGAATATTCAGGCCGGTAGACGAAAATAAATATACTGTTTAATAAAGAAACATCTACTGAAGTATGGGTATCCAGTAATGTGACGCTTGAGATTATCAAGTATATTAGATATATCATTTTTTTTAAATAATTATAATTTAAGCTCTACTTTTGTATTGAGCACTGTTTTTTAAAAATAAAAACAAAAATACTAAAGAACTAACATGTTCTATTTATTTTAATATATTTGCACGTACACACACGGACAAACACACACACACGCGCACACATATATATATATATATATATATATATATATATATATATATATATATATATATATATATATATAGGTAACTATACTCGTGTCGAAAATCCTTCGAATTCTTGATTTAACAATAGCCAAATCAATAACGAAGGTTTGACTATATATATATATATATATATATATATATATATATATATATATATATACATATATATATATATATATAGCATAATGAGAGGCCACGTATGCTTTCTTGATATGTATATAATATCTGGATAAAATAAATGAAATTTATAATTTCATTTATTTTATCCAGATATTATATATATATATATATATATATATATATATATATATATATATATATATATATATATATATATATATATATATATATATATATATATATATTTTATCCAGATATTATATATATATATATATATATATATATATATATATATATCACCTAAACGGATCGTTAGGGTATATATATATATATATATATATATATATATATATATATATATATATATATATATATATATATATATATATATAAGAATCCAATATATATATATATATATACATATATATATATATATAAGAATCCAATATATATATATATATATATATATATATATATATATAAGAATCCAATATATATATATATATATATATATATATATATATATACATATCCAATCCAATATATATATTTAAAAGGTAAAACATGGACTTAAACAATGAAATAAAGATACCAGCTCACCTCGGTATGAATTCCGGAAATGGAAAGCCGGATGTAGTAATAAGACACCATTATATAGAAGAGGAGTGTGAAAAGCCCTGTTTTCATTGGCTGACGCCGACTGACATATCAGGGAGGCGGCCCGACTCGCCTAGAATCAGGTCAGGGTTGCTGTCGAATTTACTGTTATAAACTTCAATCTTCCATGAATCTCTCACGTACATTCATAAATTCAACATTGCCAACCTCAGTGGCAGAAACGGTTAAGGCACGTCAGGCTATATGACGGTTCCGTATAGGATGCAGGTTCGAATCCTGTCGGAGGATGATTATTTTCTATGAAAATTTCTCGGACATACAGGCCTGTAAATGTTATTTAATACTGTTTATTATAAACAGAGCATTTATTCTAAAACTTGTGTCTATAAAAAAAAGTATGTTTAACATAAAAATGTCATTTTAATAATTGTCGGACTTTGTCCATTTCATAATATATATATATATATATATATATATATATATATATGCATATACAAATGTAAAAGAATAAAATCCAAACGTTCATCAGATTAGTTTAAAAAAGGTCTGAATAAAAGAGTAGAGCAATAAATATTTAACATAAGAACATGCAAGTTACTATTACAAAATTGCATATTTTGTTTCGACATCCAACACGCCTCATCAAGTATTTAACAATGATGGTAATAAAACGCTTATCGTTTCTTACCATCAATGTTAATTGCCTGTTAATATTACAATGAAGATAAGGATAACAGTCCGAATAATGCAAATAATGTAAAATAGATTTCATTTTTAGAAATAATCCATCCCAAATTTGTAACGATTTACACTGTTCGGACTTTTGTCTCCATCTTTATTGCCATATTCACGACGTTTCAGCCGTTGTACGCTCCGGCTTTCTTCAGGTGATATACGGAGGACTCTCCATTGATTTATAAATTACTACTCACCGAATTGATGTTGGTTATTTTTGTCTAAAAAATAGATTAAATTTTTTTGAATTAAGAAACGTTACTCAAGTATGTAAATGTATTCTCAATACAGTTAAGAATGGGTGAAGATTGAATATATGTCTTTAAGATCTCCATTTGACGAATATCCATATCTACGCTGTCACTGTAGGCATCACGAAACGTCTAATCAGATACTTATATAATGTCTTTAAAAAATCCCGTTAAGCAAATAAGCCTCATTGGTTTTTATTTTTTTTGCGTACGCATCTCGTCAAAAGAATTGAGAAAAAACAGTCCTATCTACGTAGCTGATACTTTCATGATAGAGTCTCAGTTTATTCCCGTTTTTATTCTTTTGATATGATGCGATCCTTGAACAAATTATTGATTGATTGAGATGCTCAGACCTCATTCTCCAGTCTTGATAGTGTCCAAAAACTCTCTGACCCCTTGTGGGTGACGAATTATTCTCCATCCTTCAGCCTCTCTCCCACGGGCGGGATATGAAAAGCCACTCGCTATTCTACCGCTAATCTCAAGCGCTCGAAGGAACTACATTCCCTGGTCCCACCGAGGCAAACCTTCACAGCAAGAACACCCTAAAGTTGCTGAAAGACCCGCCAGTTCCTTCTATCGCTCCAAAAAAGACGTAATTCCTGCTACCATGCTTCATGTTTACAAGAGTTAGATCAAGCCAAGAATGGAATCTTGCTTACATAATTGGGCTGGCAAAGCGCAGTCCTCACTTTTGTTTGTTTAGAGGCACATCAATTCCTTTATGGGTCATTTAATGCCGAAATTAAATTTTCTTGGGAGCATTAGATAGTTCTTTTACAAAAATGTATTGCTGGTAATAGTTTTTTTTCCAAAAATGCATTGCTGGTAAAGTTAATTATTTTTTTACAAAAATTTGATGCTGGTAATTTTTTTACTATGACTATGTATCGCTGGTATTTTTACTATAAAATTGAACCCCAGTTTGAGGGTAAACTATTTGTCGGTGGCTGGGACCCTAACAGGTGATACCATTCCGGGTCAGGATGAACCTGATGACAACTGCAATTAAAAAGTGGTCCCGTTATAGCTTCTGCTGCCGGATGTAGTTTATCGTCATACCAGGACCTCAGCTTTTATAGATAGATAGATAGATAGATAGATAGATAGATAGATAGAAAAGTGATTACGTGGCCTTGTGGGTGAGAGTTATTATTATTATTATTATTATTATTATTATTATTATTATTATTATTATTATTTCCTCTGATTTCTGGTGTGTACACATTTCTTTCCTGCCCAGAGAACTAAGGTTAGAAATCGCATCATGACATTTCCCACCGAGCAATTAAAAACAAACAAAAAAAATCACACATATTTTACATAGATAAAGCTCTTCGTAAGGTGTGGACTGTACTCGTGAGAACATTTTTTTTTTTGGGTATTTCTTTAAGGCATGGACTTCCAGGAATCCCTACAACGAGTCTACTTGAGTCTTTTCCAAACAATTCGAGGGCTCTAAATACAACAGTGATTGTTAATGTTCCCATGTGCCACATTTTTGAGATTTCGATTTCAAGGAACTTTGTATTTTGACAGCTTTTTTGAAGATCTTCAAAGATACATTGCAATCTGCAGGGACTGCCATGTCAATAAGAAGGCACTTTTTGGTTTTTGCGGTCTCTGATCACGATGTCTTGGCGATTGCCTTTGATTCTTCTGTCTGTCTGTATTGTGTTGTTCCATAAAATAGTTACATGTTCTATCTCTGTTTGCATAATTTAGGTCTAATGTAGTCTTCCAGTTTTACATGCTCTCCGTTATGAATTTGACCGTTGTGGAACAAGCTATGCATATTTTTCAGGCTCTTCTCTATCCATGAGTGTGATACACTGTCGAAAGCCTTTCCTTAGTCGATGGATGCTATCGATAAATTTCTTTATTGATAATTAGTTGACTTTTGCACCCGTAACTTCTTTTACATCCTTTCTGTTCTGCTGGGAGTAAATTGGGAAGTTCTATGGCCTCTAGGTTATTATTATTATTATTATTTTATTTCCTTTGATTTCTGGTATGTACTCATTTCTTTCTGGGTCCTGCCCAGAGACCTTAGGCAAGAAATGGCATTTTCCACTGAGCAATTAAAAAAAAAAAAACACATATTTTACATAGATAAAGCACTTCATGAGGTGTGGGTTGTACTCGTGAGAACAATTGTTTGTATTTCTTTAAGGCATGGAATCCCTTCAGTGAGTCTACTGGAATCTTTTCCAACCAATCCAAGGGCTCCAACTACAACAGGGATTGTTGATGTTCCCATGTGCAACATTTTTGAGATATCGATTTCAAGGTCCTTGTATTTTGATAGATTTTTGAAGATCTTCGAAGACACATTGCAAACTGCCATATCAATAAGGAGTATTTATCTCAGATGGTACTGCTATGTCAATAAGAATATACTTCCTAAATTCTTTGTCTTTTATGATAATATCAGGTCTGCCGGCTTTTGTTTCCCTATCAGTTTGAATTGGCATGTCCCAAAGGATAGTTACATCGTTATTTTGGGTAAATGATCTTTGTGTCCAATCTTTTAATATCATTGAACTTCCATTAAATAATGTTTCAGCTGTATGTTACTACGGATATAGCTAAGGTGTTGATAGCCTTTATTTTATTGGCGCCATTAAGTTCGCTTTTTAGTATCAAACGCACTCTCCTGTAATATTCTGTTCGGATCTTTTCCCTCGTAATTGAATGTTGTATTCTGTCTCCTTTTATTAATTCCTAGGTATTTTTATATATCATCCTGGTTTAGTTCCTTAGAGCTAATGTGTTGATAGTCTTTGTTTTATTGACCTCCATTAAATTCGCTTTCTAGTATCAGACGCACTTTTTTCTTCATAATTGAATGTTGTATTCCGTTTCCTTCATTAATTTCTAAGTATTTATATATACCATCTTGGTTTCGATTTCAAGGTCCTTGTATTTTGATAACTTTTTAAAGATCTTCAAAGATACATTGCAATCTGTAAGGACTGCCATATAAATAAGGAGGCACATCTTGACTTTGCGGTCTCTAATCACGAAAACAGGGCGATTGGCTCTGAGTGTTCTTCCTCATTATTATTATTATTATTATTATTATTATTATTAAGAAGGGTACCTTTTTGTGTGCGGTTTCTAATCACGATGTATCGGCGATTAGTTTTGATTGTTCTGTCTGTGTGTATTATAACGTACCATAAAATTGTAATAGGTCTTATCTCTGTAACCTGGTCTGGGTGGTGTTCGTACCAATTTCTTGCAGTTTCCTTTCCATAACAGTTACAGATTTTCCAGTGCAGATATTGGCCCAATATTAAATGAGTCTGTCTGAACCTTTTCCAATCAATCCGAGGGCTCCAACTACAACTGAAATTGTTGATGTCCTCATGTGCCTCATTTTTGAGAATTCGATTTCAAGATCCTTGTATTTTGTTAGTTTTTGAAGAACTTCAATGATACATTACAATCTACAGGGACTGGCATATCAATAAGAAAGGACATTCTGTTTTTTGTTATCATTATTATTATTATTATTATTTCCTTTTTTGATCATTGTTTTAAAAAATAAATTAAGGTAACACACATTTTACAAAGATAAATTTCTTGCATTTCTTTTAAGCTTGGGCTTTCTGGAATAATTTTGGAACCTTCTCCAATCCATCCGAGGGCTCCAACTACAACTGAAATAGCTGATGTCCCCATGTGCTATATTTTTTTTTTTTTAGATTTTTTCATTGTTTTTTGAAGATCTTCAAAGATACATTGCAGTCTGCAGTGTCTGCCATATCAATAAGGAGGCACATTTTGTCTTTGCGATCTCTAATCACGAACACAGGGCCATTGGCATTGAGGGTTCTTCATTATTATTATTATTATTATTATTATTATTATTATTATTATTATTATATTTTTAATCATTTCACCCCATGTAAGACAATAACGCCAGTAAAACACAAGTGATTAGTGAGTGTTACAGAATATGAATAAAAGAATACAGAATATAATGATTGACATTGCATTTTAATTTTTGAAGATCGAAGTTGACTGGAAAGCAGAAAACCGGGAGAGAGTTTCACGAACGGGAAGTACTAGAGAAGAAACTATTAGCATAGAACTTACAGTTGCATCTATCAATTTCAATTGTAAAATGATGGGACCTTGCCGCCAATCTAGTACTGCGCTTAAATCCATAAAGTCTACGTACCACAGAGGACAGTTCATCAGAACAATTACCATGAAAGTATTTATAGAAAAAGCACAGGGAAGCGAAGTTACGGCGTTGGAAAAGTGACTGAAGCCGAGATGCTAGGTCATGACCAATAACATTGCATATTCTTCAATGGATTTTATCAAGAATCTCTAACTAAATAGCAGAAGCACCAGACCAGATTTGAGAGCAATATTCTTAGCATGGACGAATGGAAGAATTATAAATACGTAAGATAGATCCTGGCTAGAAAAATTGCCGAGCACGATACAGTGAACCAATTTTCAACAGACTTAGCAATTGATACAATATAATTTTCCCACTTGATGTCGACGGAAATTGTTAGAACGAAAAGGCGCAATGGTTCAAGTTCCTGGAGGTTAGCATCTGCCATGCTGATAGAAGGCAAAACGGGTTCCCTAAGAGGATTCAAAGCGAGCAGTTTCGTTTTGGAGGCGGTCAAATTAGCAAGCCATTCTCTGTCCCAGTTAACAACAGATTGTAGGTCAGTTTTTTTTTTCTAGATCATCTACCAATTTGACTTCATAGAACCGATCAGAATTACTATATAGACAGGAGTTGGGCATCTCGAGGTGGTGTAATGGTTAGCAAGCTTGTCTCGCTAGAACAATTACGACTGAGTAGTGAGTTCGATTCTCACTGGGTGCCCCCTAATTTCGACCTTGTGCCACATCTAAGCTATGCTTGGAAAATCACTATGTAGAGAGGAGTAAACAGATTTGAGAACTGATTCCAACAGATGACATGCCATTGCAGATTCTTCTTTGGATTTAATCAAGAAACCTCTAAATATATAGCAGAAGAACCAGACCAACTATGACAGCAATATGTAAAATCAAGGATGAATGGTAGACTTATAAATATCTAAGATAGATTCTGGCGGGAAACATTGTCTAGCAGGACACTGAATGAACTTTCCTAGAAGCAGACCTGGTAATGTACACAATATACTTAATGTCAGCTGAAAACTTTAATCTCAGAAGGAACAAGCGGATACTCTCCTTGGGGTTAGCATCAGCAGTGTTGGTGGAAGGCAAAAAGGGTTCTCGAAGACGGTTAAAAGAATAAATGTAAAAGAATATGAAAAAAATTAATATTTGACTCAGAGATCCGTGTTCGAATCTTACCATGGTCAATTTGTGAGGAAGGTGAATTCTTGATGTTATCGGCTTGGAGAGGCAATCCCAACATTTTTAAATCATTTCACCCCAAGCAAGGCAATGTAGCCGCTAAGACGTAAAGGGTTTTCTGTTATAGAATACGAGGAAAATATACTATTAAGGGGAGAGAACAATAAAAGAACAAGAATTAAGAAGACAGAAGATAACGATTAACTTTGCAATTAAATTTTAAAGATCAACGTTGACTAAGAAACAAGAAGCCGGAAGAGAGTTCCACAAGAGAGTTCTGTTAGCATTGAACTTACAGTTACATCTAGCCATTTCACCTGTAAATTGATGAGACCTAGCCGCCAATCGAGTACTGCGCTTAAATTCATAAAGTCTAGGCACCATAGAGGAAAGGTCATCAGAACAATTACCATGAGAGTATTTATTTTTTAAAAAGGCAATAGTAAGCCACATTATGGTTGTGGGTGAGTGAAGAAGAGATGCCAGATCAGGACCAATAACATTACAGATTCTTTTTTTGAATTTTATCAAGAATCTCTAAATATATAGTGGCTAAATTAGCAAGCCCTTCTCTATCCCAGTTAACAACAGATTGTAGATCAGTTTTTTTCTAGAACATCTACCAATTTGACTTCATAGAACCGATCAGACTTACTATATAGACAAGAGTAAACAGAGTTGAGAACTGATTCCAACAGATGACGTGCCATTGCAGATTCTTCTTTGGATTTTGTCAAGAATCTCTCTGTATATAGCAGAGCACCAGAGTAGATGTGGCTACTGTTGTGGATTCCGGCATGAAATCCGGTATCAATAATAACAAACGCCAAGAATGAATATAGAAAAATAAATGTATTACCGTAATAATACAAACTGGTAATACAGGTTAGTAGTTCCAAGAATGCGGGGTTAGTAGAAAGTATATAGATAGTATTTAGTATCGACGTATTGCTGTATGACTTCTTGCTGAGTCTAAGTGCTCGTGACTGTGACTCTTGCCGCTACGTTATTCTACTCGACCGACTCAACGTTCTACTACTACTACTGTCCGACTTGACTTAACGTACTATTACTCACCCGGGTATTCAGTGGTAGTAGTATATGTATACCTTAGGTGAGTCCATTTGTGTAAAAATGGCAGACCCCACAATAGCTACAATATGCAAAGCAAGGACGAATGGTAGACTTATAAATATGTAAAATAAATTCTGGCGAGAAAACTTGCCCCTTACAACACAGGGAACCAACTTTCTCTGCTGCAGACTTAGCAAATGGTTCAATATAATCTTTACACTTCATGTCAGCTGAAAACGTTAGTCATAGAAGGCGCAATGTGTTGCTCCCCTGGAGGTTAGCATCAGCCATCCTGATGGAGGGCAAAAAGGGTTCTCGCAGACGATTAAAATAATAAATGCTAAAGAATATGAAAAGTTAATCTAAGAGTTTTTGAATACATAGCAAACGTATCAGACTAGATGTCGCAACAACATTTAAAGTATAGATGAATTAAGTAAGAAATCGGAAGAGAATTCCATAAGCGTGAAGTGTGATAGAAGAACCTGTCAACATAGAACTTACGGTTAAATCTAGACATCTCAACTGTACAATGATGAGATATTGCTGCCAATCTCGTACTGCGTTTAAATTCATAAAGTCTAGATACCGTAGAGGAAAGTTCACCAGAAAAATGACCATGGAGGTATCTACAGAAAAGGCAGAGGGAACCTACAAGACGGTGGTTGGAATATGGTTGAAGCCGAGATGTCAGGTAAGAGCCCATAAAATTACAAGTTTTTCTTTGGGTTTTACAAAGATTCTCTGAATACATAGCTGACGCACCAGACCAGATGCGGCAGCAATATTCAAAGTAAAGACGAATGGTAGACTTATAAATATGTAAGGCGAGAAAAATTGTCTTGCACGACGTAGGGAACCAACTTTCTTAGCTGAAGACTTAGCAATTGTTTCGATATACTCTTTCCACTTCATATCAGCTGAAAATGTTTGTCCAACATGAAACGCTTTCTCCCATTGAAGAAACATTGTTAGCCTCTCAATCTTCTATCTCGTCCTGGGTAAGACGTTAAACTACGTCCAATAGCAAGGCCTCTGATCAGGAGGTTTTGAGGAGCGTGGAACTACCTCTTAATTGCTGGTGTTCCCAGGTCCACCCTGACCCGGGGTGGTAGCATCTGTTAGGGTCCCAGCTATGGGCAAATAGTTAACTATTACCAGCAATAGATTTTAGAAACAAATTATTACCATCAATACAATTTTGAAGGAAAGATATTACCAGAAACAAATCTTTGATACAACAAAATATTACCAGCAATAAAAAATTTTGTCAGCATTAAATAACCCACTGAGGTTGATATGCCGCAAAACAAAATAAACCAAACCAATCTAAACCAAAGAATACATATTCTATTCTTACGAATCTATAGACAGATACTGAAAGGCCGAAACGTTGTAATAAATATGGCGACAAAGATGAGAACAATGGTCCGAATAATGTAAATAGTGTACATAATACCTCATCTCAGAAATATAGACAGATACTGAAAGGCCGAAACGTTGTAATAAATATGGCGACAAAGATGAAGACAATAGACCAAATAACGTAAATAGTCTACATAATACCTCATCACAGAAATATAGACAGATACTGAAAGACCGAAACGGTGTAATAAATATGGCGACAAAGATGAAGATAATAGTCCGAATAATGTAAATAGTGTACATAATACCTCATCTCAGCAATATAGACAGAAACTGAAAGGCCGAAACGTTGTAATAAATATGGCGACAAAGATGAGGACAATTTGTCCGAATAATGTAAATAGTGTACATAATACCTCATGTCAGAAATATAGACAGATACAAAAAGTTGAATAACTTTAAAACATTCAATGGCTTCAACATTATGGATAAAAAATAGTTAATTTTAAATCGTACCTTTCGTGACTGAGCATGAGCAAAACAAATTCACTGATGTTGACGAAAAATCGTGACGGCGTTGATCCAATGAGTGAAATTGTGTAGACGGAATTGGTCGGACGCTCTTGGCGTCTGTGTTAACTCGAAATCACAAGTCATCGTGACCGAGGAGATTTCTTGCCAGATTATGTTCTCTCCTCCAGAAACTTTAACTAATGTCCGCTCAGCATATTTGCAGTATAAAGCACAAATGCGCCTGAACTGGGGTCTGCAAGAGATATTGTCTAGCTGCAGACATGATGTGCAAAACGAGAGTAACCGGCCACATATATATATATATATATATATATATATATATATATATATATATATAAAGCCCGGAGTTGCTCGGAGTTTTAAGTAGTTAAATTGCTACCCCTGAGCTATCAGCGCCAGGTGGAGAGGAAGGCTAATTTTTACTAATTTATTCTTCGAATACACACGCCAATGACCGAGAGGGCTCAATTCATGGAAGAGCTTTGCAGTATTAGCAATAGTAGTCATTGTTTACCAACTCGCGCTTTCTTCCAAGAGTGCTCGACCGGAATTAAATTCTGCGGGGGCGTATATATATATATATATATATATATATATATATATATATATATATATATATATATATTATTGTCATCCACAGACATACTGTTTCGTTTCAGTGTGGCTAGACGTCCGGTTACCTTTATCTAGGATCAAAACCCGACTGAATTGGCGTCGGGAATTCTACCACTAAGCCGTCGGGGCACGGCAGGGATGAAGGTGAATTTTGACGTATCTATTTTTAGATAAACACACAGTGACCGACAGGACTCAATTCGCTTTTGCCGAAGAGTCACGCTATATTAGCGTTATGTGTGTGTGTGTGTGTGTGTGTGTGTGTGTGTGTGTGTGTGTGTGTGTGTGTGTGTGTGGAGGTAATTTAATTCGCTGTATTAACCTCCTGAAGGGACCTTGATGATCGAAGCCACGGTCGTGTTTCTATCTAGCGTCTAAAGATTTTATTACCTATTAGCAGTAAAGCCCGGCGTTGCTCGTGGTTTTATGTAGTTAAATTGCTTTGGGTTTGAATTGTTGAACTTACGCACGTATCCACAGTTCAATGAGATCAAGGGCGACCGGTTTCAATAGGTTGCTGCTGTGTTGCTGCTCCGTGCTTACCCGAAGACTGCCACCCGTTCATAATCGATCAAGATTTTTAATTCTGGCAACGTAAAATAGTGGTTGCGTTTTCACTGTAGGACTCGCCCCTTCACTATTAAGTCCATAAGTTTTCCCAGTTTTAAGCGGAATATACGAGCAGTAATGTCATGACTGTGAGTGTAATCCTGTCCGGGTAGGAGTTCACGCGTTATCTCAACCCATTTGGGGTTACAGGTAAACGTTATATATAAGTCTGGCCGCCCATATTGCCTAACGTATGTCATAGCGTCCTGCGTGCGTTCATGAATGTAACGCGGTCCCCAGTGTAGGTAGAGGCAGAATGCACAGCTTCCCTGGGTCGCGGGGACTGACTTAATTTCGAAGGCTGTCGCGTAAGTGTACGTAGGAGTCTGAGCGCAGCTGTTTCTGATGATTCCGTATAAAACAAAGCCTCTCCGATTCCATCTTAGTGGCCATGTCAACCGCAAACTGGTGGAAAAGCTCCCTGTATCTATGAAGCAGGTTGAAGTCTCCATCCCTAACCATGAAACGGTATGAGTAGAAGGCCTTGCACGATAAGGCTTTGGAAGACGTTGCGGGTTGGCCACCAGGAGTATGAAGGGGAATGCCGAAGTGGTAGCCATCGTCACTATAAGGGAAAAGTAAAGGGTAGTGAAATGAGTCATATGATCGACGGGTCTCTGAAATCCTGCGAAGAGCGCCGCCTCTTGATTTGAGGACAATATCGCGAGTGCGGTTTTGCTCCCCATGTATAATAGCGGCCACTTCGTTGCACGCAGGAGCATTGTAGCGGCGTTCGTGTTCATCATAAGGTCGTTTGTCGGCGTTAATTACAATGCTGAAGGAAGGAAAGGTAGCATTTTCCAAAGAATATTTGAAACTGTGAATGTAGCCGTTAACCTCGTGAAGCATGGCCTGAAGTAGTAGTATGACGTCCCTGCCAGGAACTCTTCCCGACGGCGACAAAATACCAATCCGGGTTTCGGCCTGTAGGCTGTAGTCTGCAATAAAATACAGTCGAAGGAATTTAGGCGTAGAGGTCTCAGCAGAGACCCAATTCGGTGGTATACCTGCCCATGTAAAAACGTGGGCATCCAACGCTCTTCTCGAACCCCCTGAGCCCCAAACGAGGTCATTTAAAAGGAGATATTTTATTGTCTAATTGTTTTAAGGAAGTGGTTGCAGTCGGGATGGGAGATGGTTATTAGTCCCCTCAACTGGGTAAGGGGTTCATGCAAAGGTGGCAGTCGAACTTTGCCGGAGGAGCAGCACAGATCGGCTGTTGCGGGCATTGCAGAATTGGCAAACGCAGGTCATGGACCCAACATTGATGTCGTCACGCGTAGTTAAGTTAATGCCGGGGTCGTAATTGAAAGCCAAGAAAGACCAAAAAGAGCTACTAGGACAGGTAACACCACGGGCGGCCGCAAGGCGCTGAATGTCGCCGTCGAGGCGTTTGCGGCGAGCTTGGGGAGTTTGATATGAGCGCACAGCGGCCATGTTTGTAGCAGCCCTTGAAAGTCTGTTTGCCCTTGTCTGTGGGCCCTCGGAGTTTCTGGCAGCAGAAGACGCTGCAGCGTTGTAGGCATTGCGGGTTGCCCGCTGCAGCTCTGTCTCGGACATGGCAGTGGTGGCAGCATTCCGAGCATTTCGCACAGACCTACGGAGCGGTGTCCTAGCGCTCGCTGTTGCAGCAGCGTACCTGGATTGACGGGCGCACCTCCGGTCAAGTGTCACTATTGCCCTTGATTTCGCAGTGGCAACTGCGTTTCTTACGTTACGAAGAAGCCTTTGATGATGAGTCTTGGAAGCCCGAGATGCAGAGGCGGTTGCTGCAGCCTGTACGTTCATTCTCGTCCGTTGTGCATCCTTGAGCCTTGATCGCAACCAAGCCCTGTAGGCAGCTTTCCCAGCCAAGCAGGTGACACGCTCCTCTTGTGACTGCGAGACCTGCCTGAGGGCGCTGCGTTGAGCGACCTGTGATAGTCACATTGCAGTCTGCTGCTGGGACTCGCGGGCCCTTCTTGCTCTCATAGCGGACTCTCTTGCAGACCGAAGGCTAAGACGTACCCTCCTTTTTGGCAACATGGGGAAAAGTGATGCTAGTAGTGGTTGATTAGGGTTGCTCAATTGCAGGAATAAAAAGTCTAACTTAGTATCGCAAAGCGTGAGCCAGAATCGTGAAGGCAGATATTTAAGTAAAACAACTGAATAAATTGTTTATGGTAGTTGGAAAGATGTAGTTAAACAGACAAACAGAAAACAAAAACGTAAGAAAAAACTTGCGGTAGGAGAAATGATCAGTTGAAGGAGCCTATCGTATCAACCGGATGGCGGCGTAACAGGAGAAGTGAGACCTTCGTCTCACAGCTGTGCACAACAGGTTCAAATGCGAAGTATTACTGGCCAATCGGTTGTACCAATCAGCGAGCGTCCTAGGGTCTCGAACACCAATCAGCGTCCGCGTACTACACTCAGCCAATGAGATGCCGCTATGTGAAGCATGGTCACGCGTGCGTGAATAACAATCAGCTGTAGAGTCTGTAGTGTAGACGTCTCAGTTGAACATACGTTTGATTGGTGTATTCGCAAATACGGATGAAGACATGATTGTATCAACTTTCCTCAGGTATTAATTGGTCACAAAGGAGCTCACAGGGCAGAAGTTTTTAATTGTCACGACTAAAGCCGATAAAGTTAATCAAAATTCCAAGCAAGTTGCGAAAAACATCGCCAAATTCAGGTAAACTCGATCTGAATGGGAAGTCAAAAGGTGTATGAATTCATCGATTTCTATCCGATAATTGAAACCGATATTGAAGAGAAAAGTCAGCACCTCAATACTGTCGGTAAATACTATGCTCAATGGGAATTTTGCTGAAAATTCTTCGCCATTTGCGAAAAATATAGCCAAAAATCAACTAGACTGGACTTGAATCGGATGTCCCAAAGTGATCGATTGTATCGATTTTTCCAGTAATTGATATCGATATTGAAAATGAATGTCAGCACCTCATAACTGTTGATAAAAACAATGCTCAACGTAATTTTGGTGAATATTCTTCGTCATTAGCGAAATATATAACCAAAAATCAGCTTGACTGGATTTGAATTGGAAGTGAAAACTAGCATGATGTTATCGATTTTTTCCGATAATTGATACCAATATAGAAGAAAAAGATCAGCAATTAATAACAGTTGAGAAAACTAATGATCAACATGATTTTCGTGAAAATTCCTTGCCGTTTGCGAAAAACAGAGCTAGATAGATAGATAGATAGATAGATAGATAGATAGATAGATAGATAGAAATAACAGAATTAGATGGACAGACAGATAGAAAAGAAAGAAAGAATTACATAGATAGATAGATAGATAGATAGATAGATAGATAGATAGATAGAAATAACAGAATTAGATGGACAGATAGAAAAGAAAGAAAGAAAGAAGAGAATTAGATAGATAGATAGATAGATAGATAGATAGATAGATAGATAGATAGATAGATAGATAGATAGATAGCATTAACAGAATTAGATGAACAGACAGATAGAAAAGAAAGAAAAAATTAGATAGGTAGATGGATAGAAAGAAAACAAGAAAGAAAGAAGGAAAGAAAGAAAAAAGAAAGAAAGAAAAAGAATGAACAAAATTAGATAGATAGATAGATAGATAGATAGATAGATAGATAGATAGATAGATAGATAGATAGATAGATAGATAACAATAACAGAATTACAAAAAAAGAAAGAAAGAAAGAACAGAATGAGATAGATAGATAGATAGATAGATAGATAGATAGATAGATTAGGAACAGATTGTGGAATAAAATTAATGTTAATAATCACATTTCGCTTGAGAGCGCGCGTTTGCATTCTATTCAGCTTTCCCGATTAAATATGATGATACCTTTGTTAAATTTCGTGTGCCTCCTAATTGTCATATATCATCGCAACTGCCTTTTTGCGTCACCATCGTCAATTCTCCTTCCGTAGAGTCATATACGTTTGGAAAAACAATACAGTCATGTATATTAAAACGTTATTTCTGACACAAAATCATGCATAAATTACGTATCTATTTCTTTCAAACACTGTAATAATATATTAAATAAGCAGATGTTAGTTTGTTCTTAATTACATAAAACATCCGTCTTTTTATCTTTAAATAACCGCTGTACTTGCTTCAGATGCATATTTTATAGTATATATTTTATATACTTCCTCGTGCAAGTACATCTTGTCATGAATTGTTATATGATAAATATATATTTAATATCTTCAAGTTGTTTCTTTGAGAAGGTGAGTATAAGCCACTATCCGAACAAGCGCCTTCTCGACGTTGCTTAACTTCAGTGATCCAACCTGACAGTACCTGGTATTCTCAAGCGGTCACCCATCTAGGTACTGACCAGCCTCGACATTGCTTAACGTCAGTGATCGTACGAGAATCGGTGTTTTATCGGGATGGGTTCGTAATCCTTACCACCTGCACATCCAACCTGACAGTACCTGGTATTCTCAAGCGGTCACCCATCTAGGTACTGACCAGCCTCGACAGTGCTTAACATCAGTGATCGTACGAGAATCGGTGTTTAATCGGGATGGGTTCGTAATCCTTATTACCTGCATATCCAACCTGACAGTACCTCGTATTCTCAAGCAGTTACCCATCTTGGTACTGACCAGCCTCGACATTGCTTAACATCAGTGATCGTACGAGAATCGGTGTTTAATCGCGATGGGTTCGTAATCTTTACCACCTGCACATCCAACCTTACAATACCTGGTATTCTCAAACGGTCACCCATCTAGGTACTGACCAGTCTCGACATCCCTTAACTTCAATGATCGTCCGAGAATCGGTGTTTAATCGGGATGGGTTCGTAATCCTTACCACTTGCACATCCAAAGTACTCACAAGGTGCGTCAACGTGATGATCTATGAACGATACGACGGGAGAATCTGAAATATATATATATATATATATATATATATATATATATATATATATATATATATATATATATATATATATACAGAAATATAGTCTTAAAGTGTGCTATATTTATGGGGTAAAGTGCTCAATATCAGAGATAGAGCGTGTGTAAATATAAAAGTGGACATGGAAGTCAGCACTTAGAGGCGACAGTCTGTTTCATGCTAGTGCATTCGTCAGGCGACTAGTGCTGTTATTTTTCTAGGCTACTTATATAAGGGTCAGTGGTGCATTATGGGTAGTCTATTTTGGCGGTTACTTTTACCGGAAGTGGCTTATTTGTTTATTTATTGATGTCAAATTATTTTGCTTGTTTTTTGTTTGTTTTTTATTTTTATTTTTATTTTTTATCTTATATATTTATTTATTTATTCTTTTATCTTATTGTTGGTAGTCTATAATGGCCGACATTTACCGGAAATCGCTTGTTCGCTTATTTATTTGGGTCAACTTGACCCAAATAAATAAGCGAACAAGCGATTTCCGGTAAATGTCGGCCATTATAGACTACCAACAATAAGCTATATAAACAAATTTTTACTACGTTAACCAAAAACACCGATCAAAATAAAAGAATAAATAAATAAATATATAAGATAAAAAATAAAAATAAAAATAAAAAACAAACAAAAAACAAGCAAAATAATTTGACATCAATAAATAAACAAATAAGCCACTTCCGGTAAAAGTAACCGCCAAAATAGACTACCCATAATGCACCACTGACCCTTATATAAGTAGCCGAGAAAAATAACAGCACTAGTCGCCTGACGATTGCACTAGCATGAAACAGACTGTCGCCTCTAAGTGCTGACTTCCATGTCCACTTTTATATTTATATATATATATATATATATATATATATATATATATATATATATATATATATATATATATATATATATATATATAAAGTTTATTTGCGCATATATGAGAGCAGTGTTCACAGTGTGGTTTAGATACATAAATAAATGTAATATGTAATTAACTTACCTTCGGTAGATATGTAACTGATCCAACAAAATCCCATTTCAACATATCAGCTAAGTAGCTTATGCTCGTAAAATTATCATAACGAAGGCAGTTTCCCCGCCACGCTCGAAGAGTCGTTTATATATGCCAATTTAGACCGATAGGATTATATATATATATATATTAACAATATCAAAATAATTACAGACGCTTCCAAAATTATTATGGATTTGATTAGAACTAAGAAAGCCCACAACAGTAACAATTCTGAAGCAGTTAGGATTAGGGTTAGTGTTAGGGGTAGGTTTAACGAAGGGAGTTTCCCTGTCACGCTTCTGAGGGAGGTACAAATAAGGTAACCTCTCACAAAGTGTCACCTATAATATATTGTCGAAAATTTGCCGACATCACAAAGTATCGTATATATGAACACAAATAAGTTACTTCTTATCGACAACAATTTATCAAATGCTTTAGTCATACACAGAAATAAATTCAACCACAACTTTGATCTAAAGAGAATTCTGTACTTAGACGAATAATTTTCGAAAGTGCAGCTATCGTATCTTGCTAAAATATAAATCTGCGGCCCTGATTTTTTTCAAATATCACCCTTCCTAAAATAAATACACCAACATACATGACTATGTTGAAAATCTTAAGAATTCAAAGAAAACGTTTAAATTCTTAACCTTCCATTATTTAAAAAATATTATACATAAATTAATCTCAAACTAAAATAATATAAATAATAATTACATTATATAAAAAAACAACAACAATAACTATATTTATTCACTTTGGTTTATTAGACATTAAATAATTATATCAATTATGATCATCCATAATTTACCTTTATCTTCAGTTAGCCTGAAATATATTTATGAGCGTTCTTGCGAAATCTTAGCAGACAGCAGAGGTTGAGATTTTTACAAAATATTCCGTACCTCACCTCAAACTCAGCAACAGCTTACGGAAATTACCGGAAATATTCGAAGTTTGCCTTTGGAAAACTCTTATTTCTTCATACAGTCTTCGTGGTTTACCAAAGTGATCATTTTTTTACGTAATTTGCTAATTTAACTTCTTTTCTTTTTTCTTTTTTTTTTAAATGTTTCTGAAAACCTAACGGTGTATTTTACTTGCAACAAAATTGAATCTATATTTAGTTAAGGGTAATATTCGTTATTTTTTTTTTAATAAAACTTCTTCCCTTTAAGTTAGATCCATACCACCCTCCTTGACCATTGTCTGGTGCCTATCATCTGACTGAAAAAGTGAAAAGTGTAAACTCTATATTAGGTGTTTTCGGTTTAGGTTTAAGTTGACACTTCAGCTTCCAACCTCAATTCCTCACAGTTAACTGCTTCATTTTGCTTCCTCTAAACTTACAGACATTCATTTCAATCCATACCTGGATTGAAAAAACAGACGAATAATTTCGTCGTCTGTAGAAATAGCCTGTTCTTCATATGAGGTAAAAAGATTTGTTTGATTATTAATTATATTTCTCTGTATAAATTAAATAAAATATATCGACCACTTTTTCGTGGATCATTTCTAATATTTTCATATTACTACGATCCACTTGGATTATATCCCAACGGATTTTATTTTACTACATCTCTCTCTCTCTCTCTCTCTCTCTCTCTCTCTCTCTCTCTCTCTCTTTCTCTCTGTGTGTGTGTGTGTGTGTGTGTATAAAATGTATATAGTCTAGTCAATTTCAATGACTTTCTTTTCCTTTTTGTTTGTTTTTATCATTTTTGTTATTAAGTACTATTTCATTATATTATAGTGTTATACTTTTCTTCTTCATACCCCCCACATATATATATATATATATATATATATATATATATATATATATATATATATATATATATATATATAATTATTTATTCGGAAATTGTAACATGAATATGTTGTAAAATCACTATAAAAATATCCATTTTGTTTCAACACTTCTATTCAACACCATCACTTCATAAGACACCGGAAGTGTTGAAACAATATGGCTATTTTTGTAGAGATTTAATAACATTTTTATGTTATAATTTTCGAATAAATTATTATATTTGTTCTACTCTGTATTGAGCACTCTTTTAAGAATAGTATTTGTTGGTTATTGGAATTTATTCCGTATGCACCAATCCTATACTTGCGTATATATATATATATATATATATATATATATATATATATATATATATATATATATATATGTTTTGAGCAATAAATTATATCAAAGAATTAAATTTGCATAGACATTGGGTTGTATATTAATGTATTTTTTTAGTTTTATTATTTCAGTTAATTTCCTCGACTAGTTTGGACAGCCTGACGATCATCAGGAGGAAAAAAATCGGCGCTTATAAGTCGCAGTGAACTACAGAAGTGAATGACTGCCTCTGAAGAAAGTGAACTTTATCTGTAGTTTTCATTCGTTTTTAATCGTTCATTTTGGTCAGTCCTCGTGTTGGGCAATATAATAGGAGGAGGTTATACTAGTTCCAAAGAGAGAAATGTGTATATTACAAAGAAGAGACAAACCGCAAAACCTTTTAGTTGTAATTCGGTTTCTCCCTTATTTTTAATATACACAATTTTCTTTTTAACATATATATATATATATATATATATATATATATATATATGATCGACTCTCCCGTCGAATTCAACGTATGTGGGTCAGGCAGATCAGTTCCTAGAAACTGAGAGCCCGACACCGACACATGAGATTTGATTATAGTGGTGAAGGCTTTGTGCAGGGCCATCCACACTTTTTGGAGGGACGAATACAGGGACCTGGTGCAGCGAATGCCACGAGGTCCCCAAACTACCCTCCGCAGGTTTTGAGTTCAGTGTTGTCCTTCTCCTAGACCAGTTGCCATCCAAGGCTATAGAACCCAGTCTGTCCTGCTATTTACCCATAGTTGGAGGGAGAAGAAGAGGATTGACACCGTTCCCAAGGGTATTATCACGTAATTACATTCATATATATATATATATATATATATATATATATATATATATATATATATATCCTTTCCTAAAAGAAATATTCCTTCTCTCAATCCAACATAAATGAATATAAAAAAAAATTATAATTAAGAGAAAACATTTAAATTCTCAACCTTCTATTATTTAAAAAATATTATACATAAATTAATCTCAAACTAAAATAATATAAATAATAATTACATTATATAAAAAAACAACAACAATAACTATATTTATTCACTTTGGTTTATTAGACATTAAATAATTATATCAATTATGATCATCCATAATTTACCTTGATTTTCAATTAGCCTGAAGTATATTTATGACCGTCGTTAAATTTAAAAGATTCTGAAAACCTAACAACCTCCCAACAAACAGAGATTTTCTTTCTCCTGATGATGGCCATACTGGCTGAAACTAGTCAAGGAACCTAATTGAAATAATAAAACAAAACATTTTAATATATAACCCAGTGTGTCTGAAAATGTAATTTTTTAATATTTTTCATTGTTTGAAACATACATATATATATATATATATATATATATATATATATATATATATATATATATATATATATATATATATATATATACATACATATATATATATATATATATACATGCATACATATATATATATACATACATATATATATATATGCTTAAAATTTGTGTATTTTAAAAGTTTTTCGTTTTCATCCATTACCATTATAAACCATTATCCATTATAATCGACAACCCAACTATCCTACATCATGAAAACAACAAATCTAGATTACAAATACTAGAAGCAATTTATATTAAAAAAAAATTAAAGACGTCGCTGAACAGAATGATCTATGAATACTGCAGTAATGTTCAGAAATACCTGTAAAGGAACAGTTTTTTCCGCTTTAATGCGCGCGTGATTATGACATTATAACATTATAATCATTATAATATTATAATCTTTTCACGTTCCGATGAACACTCAACACATTGTCAACCGTTTTTCATTTAAAAGTATAATGAAAAAATTACGGTAATGGTTAACAACGCAAAATTTTGTATAAATACTTATATTAATGAACAACGTATAGTTTTGTATTTCTTGCACTCCTGAAGATGATCTTGGAAAATAATCGAAAGTACTTGGGAAATTGAAAATTAAAAAGATTTAGACAGCTATAGCACATTTCTCATCCTTTAACATCAATACACGGAAGGTTATTCGTGAGTATGAAAGGATTTTGTTAAAAATTATCAGACATTTGTAATTTATTCAGACATATATATATATATATATATATATATATATATATATATATATATATATATATATATATTATTGTTATGGTCCAATATCCTCGCGCCACGGTTATGGTTCAAGGTAGAACCAAGGAAGAGCCACACGAACACAAGAGTAGTAAATAACAAAGATATATTACAACAGAAATATAATACAATAAGTTGAAGGGTTAGTATTAACTGTCAGTCTGGTTTAGAGTGAACTAATATGTCTTGACTCGTTAGGTCTCAACTCATTCCTCCTCTCTCTCTCTCTCTCAGATAGGCGTAGTAAGAGTCCATTCTCGTTATAGGTAAGTTCCCATAAAAATTATGAAATGGATAAAGTCCGTCAATTATTTTAAGATATTAGAAATGTCTTAAAATAATTGACGGACTTTGTCCCTTTCATAATGTGTGACGTCATTCGTTTACATTTGGATACGATTTGAGCAGATATGAATGTACGTGAGAAATTCAAGGAAGATTGTAGTTTAAAAGCAGTAAAATCGACCTTGTTAACCGCACATTCCATGATCAGCCATACCCTCCTCTTCTTTTCACAAATTCTTTCCCTCTTTACCTACTCTTCCACCCACAAGCTACGGGTCCATGAATTTTGAAGCGACCTGACGCGAAAATGACCTGGTTCCAAAATATAGCAGCTATCAGGCGGTCGACCATAAGTGAATTCCAGGAACCATCAGGATCTCCTGCTGTGATTCACGTGATCAGACCCTACTAAGCGTTGACTGAAATTTTGACCATCACACAAACACTGCGTGATCTGTGCCCCATCCTCCCGTGTACCCGGTCAAGGACGAAGAAAACCCACGTGACTGTCTTTGGGGGGCAGCAAAAATCTAAAAAAGGATTTTCCGTTTTCCGTCTGATCAGTGACAGATGAACGTCGCTGGGCAAAATCGTCCCGATTCCAAATGGACTGCCGACTGAAATGAAGAAGATGGCAAAGTCTGTCGACTAGAGGTGAGAGTGCTGCCACGAAACTGAATCGACCAACGAAACGCGATGCTGTGAAACCCCGAACACTTCCGAAAGAAAAGGAACCCAGGAAAATAGCCGGCCGACCAAAATATTATTTTAACACAAGAACTCTCACTTCGGCGAATCAAAATTTTGTGTGGAAATATAAACTCGACTGACAGATAAGTTGATTCTCTTGGCTTGATCTTTTTTTATGCATATATATATATATATATATATATATATATATATGTGTGTGTGTGTGTGTGTGTGTGTGTGTATTCGATCGCGCCCTCAGTTCTTTCATAGTCCCCTTCCCCTTTGTTAAATGAATTTTCTTTTTTTCTTTCTTTACCTGTTTATGTATTTGTAAATAAATGTTTTATTTTGTAATCCATCGTCTTGCGTCTTCGTTGACTCCCTTCGTTGAGTGAAGACCGAGATAAGATCCCACGTTTTCTTTTTTTTAACCCGTGGATCATCTATATGCTACAAGTTCGTAACATATAAAATTGGGGGCTCGTTCCGAGAATCTTTTCTCCCTGATTTTTTTCACTCAGTAAGAATCGCACAGCTTCAGGGTGTCGGCGAACTACAGGCCAAGATGTCAGTTATAGATAGCTTTCTCGCATCACCCTCTATGGAGAAATTATGTAAGCTTAAAAAAGATGATATAATTGAAATAGGGAAGGAATTAGAACTAGAGACAACGAAATCTATGAGAAATACTCAGTTAGTTAGAATAGTCGCTGAACATATGCTAGATAACGACTTCTTCGACGTAGAAGATTTACGTCAATTATCAATAGACACGTCGGAACATTCGCAGGCCCAACTCAAGCTCGAGAAAGCGAAAATTGAGGCTGAGGCTCAGGTCAAAGCCGAAGCCGAAATAGAAAAAGCTGAAATCGGAAAAGGCTAGAATTTAGCAAGAAACTCGATTTCGGGAGTTAGACGAAAGGCGGGAACTTCACGAAGCTAGAAGTAGTGAGTTCGACTTAGCGAAGCAGGTCCAACTCGAACCGCAATTCAACGAGGCTGACGTCGACAAGTATTTCCAGCATTTCGAGAAGGTCGCCTCAAACCTATCATGGTCCATAGAAACGTGGCCAATTTTACTGCAGACCGCATTAAAAGGCAAAGCCCAAGAAGCGTATGCCGCTCTCTCAGTAACAGACTGCGCTGAATATAGCATTGTCAAATCAGCCATTTTAAAGTCATACGAGCTAGTGCCGGAGGCATACCGGCAATAGTTTAGAGCTCACCGAAAGGGAGACAAACAGACCTACGTAGAGTTTTCGAGACAAAAGGAAACCTATTTCGATAGATGGAGCTTATCGAAAAACATTGAGGCAGATCATGACAGGCTGATAGAGGAGTTTAAAGAATGTATCCCTGATGAGTTAAAAACCGACCTCGATGAAAAAAGGGTAGATACTTTATATGAGATGGCCACCCTCGCCGACGAATACGCATTAACGCATAAGCGGGGTACATTCAATCACAGCAACCCAAGCGGTCCACACCCAAGTCGTGGGTCTGGCTCTGGTTCGAATTCGAAGTCTGGTCGATCGGTTAGTTCAGGCCAACCATCCAGTCCGAGAGATACCAAATCTCAAAATCCTAGTCCTCAGTCACCAGTTTATCGGCAGACGAATAGGAGAGAGAGGAAATTCCTGACGTGCCACTACTGCAATAACGTAGGACACCTCGTGTCGAATTGTTGGCCGAAGCGGAATGCCGAGTCCAAAGCCCGAAGTCAAGACAGACCTCAAGGGTTAATTTCTTCCGACAACGTTACCATGGATAGGAAGCCCAATGACGAAGATGTGAGGGAGGAGTATAGGCCATTTGTGTCTAATGGATATGTATCCCCCGTGGAGAAGAAATCTGTGAAGATCTTGCGAGACACTGGGGCGCCTCAGTCCCTGATTGTGGAACGCTCCGTGCCATGTGGATCGAATTCGGCCACTGGCGAATCTGTTATTATACAGGGTGTTAGCAGCAGCTTTGTTAGCGTCCCCCTTCATCGAATCCATCTTACGTCTGGGTTAGTGTCCGGCCCCGTCGAGGTTGGAGTAGTGCCTAGTTTGCCTATGAAGGGCATATCCATGCTGTTAGGAAATGAATTGGCGGGCGGAAGGGTGATACCCCACCCTAGAGTAGTTTCGGAACCGGTTGCCTCGGTAGACACCGAAAATATCGAGGAAGAGAATCCCGGTATATTCCCTCGTGTGCCGTGACCAGAGCACAGGCTAGAAAGAAGGCCGATGAAAAGATAGGCGAGAAAATCGAGGTGATTGACTTATCGCAGACATTTATGAATCCTGATATGGGATTAAGTTATCCTCCCGATAGTCCCACAACTGAGAATGGCGATGGTATTGTTGATCCCGCTATGGACATTCCATTATCGAAGAGAGCACTTGTAACAGAGCAGGGGAGAGATTCTGAGCTCACCCCACTTTTCCATCACGTATTGCCCGAGGATGAGTTAGAGAAAGTTCCAGCCGGATATTTTATAAAGAATGAGGTACTAATGAGGAAATGGAGACCTCCAGACATCTCAGCTTCCGAAAACTGGTCGACAGTCCACTAAGCGGTACAGACCGGAGGTAATGAGAACGGCTCATGAGATCCCCCTGGGGGGTCACCTTGGCGTTAACAAGACACACGATAAGATCATCAGATATTTTTTACTGGCCGGGTATCCGGAGGGATGTGTTTGAGCATTGCCGGACTTTCCACACCTGCCAGGTTGTGGGGAAGCCGAATCAGAAAATGCCCATCGCACCCCTACATCCCATTCCTGATTTTGAGGAGCCCTTTTGTCGCATTATCATAGACTGTGTTGGCCTGTTACCCAAAATTAAGTTAGGGAACAAATATCTGCTAATAACCAGTTGCGCCTTGATCAGGCTACCCGAAGAGATACCCATGAGTGCATGTAACATGACTCACGAAAATCACAAGTTGGCCCAACTTAAGATGAAGGGTCGTTATAATCGAGACACAGTTGGGCGGAGTTTCTGTGTCGGGGACAAGGTTTTATTTTTGTCACCCTTACCCAGATCTCGCCTTAAGGCTCGGTTTCATGGTCCATTTGAAAGAAACAATAATCTGAACTTCGTTGTGAAAACTCCTGACCGTAGTAAACGGAGGCGAATGTGCCACATTGATAGAATCAAACCTTATTATGAACGGGGAAAAACCAACCCTGTAGTGATGACTAGTGGATGTAGTCCTGCACCTGAATCCACGGAGGTCCGAGGATGAGTAACTGAAGGAGGCGAAAACCATTTCTTTCCTTTTTAGAAAACTGCCATTTTTCTTCTTTTTGGTAGGGAGATGTGACATACACACGATTTCATTAATCATATAGACGTTAGGCTAAAAAAACGCTCCCAAAGAAAAATCTCAAATTCTTTCGAAAATTAGTTAGGTATAAAAAATAAATAAATAGATAAATAAAAAAAATGAATAAAATCCAATGCTTTCAACTTTTGAGCGAATATGTTCCATGATCAGCCATACCCTCCTCTTCTTTTCACAAATTCTTTCCCTCTTTACCTACTCTTCCACCCACAAGCTACGGGTCCATGAACTTTGAAGCGACCTGACGCGAAAATGACCTGGTTCCAAAATATAGCAGCTATCAGGCGGTCGACCATAAGTGAATTCCAGGAACCATCAGGATCTCCTGCTGTGATTCACGTGATCAGACCCTACTAAGCGTTGACTGAAAGTTTGTCCATCACACAAACACTGCGCGATCTGTGCCCCATCCTTCCGTGTACCCGGCCAAGGACGAAGAAAACCCACGTGACTGTATTTGGTGGGCAGCAAAAATCTAAAAAAGGATTTTCCGTTTTCCGTCTGATCAGTGACAGATGAACGTCGCTGGGCAAAATCGTCCCGATTTCAAATGGACTGCCGACTGAAATGAAGAAGATGGCAAAGTCTGTCGACTAGAGGTGAGAGTGATGCCACGAAACTGAATCGACCAACGAGACGCGATGCTGTGAAACCCCGAACGCTTCCGAAAGAAAAGGAACCCAGGAAAATTGCCGGCCGACCAAAATATTATTTTAACACAAGAACTCTCGCTTCGGCGAATCAGAATTTTGTGTGGAAATATCAACTCGACTGACAGAAAAGTTGATTCTCTTGGCTTGATCTTTTTTATGCATATATATATATATATATATATATATATATATATATATATATATATATATATATATATATATATGTATATGTATTCGCTCGCGCCTTCAGTTCTTTCATAGTCCCCTTCCCCTTTGTTAAATGAATTTTCTTTTTTTCTTTCTTTACCTTTATGTATTTATAAATAAATGTTTTATTTTGAAATCCATCGCCTTACGTCTGTTCTTTGTTGACTCCCTAGTATTGCTTCCATTCCTGAGTGAAGACCGAGAAAGGATCCCACGTTTTCTTTTTTTTAAACCCGTGGTTCATCTATATGCTACAAATTCGTAACAATATATATATATATATATATATATATATATATATATATATATATATATATATATATATATATATATATATATATATATATAAATGCAGTAAGAACGAAACAAATATGAATTCAAACGTTCATAATAATAATTTACAGAAGCGCTCAATGGCTATAATTCTTTATTATATTTTATTACATTCGAACACATATTTCCGCTACAAAAATGCATTAATGTTTCGATGCAACACAGCATCTCATCAGGCGGTGGTATATATATATATATATATATATATATATATATATATATTAATGCATGTTTCATTAAATAATATAGACAAGTTTTGTCTATTTATTTTAAGTAAGTTCCTTTCGTATTATCTGATAAGCTTAATCACATTATCGTTGAAAGACGAAAGGAAAACACCATATTGATACATGTTTGAATCCAATCTAAGTTTTCGGTTTACATAAGCCATTATCAAAGATGACAATTTTAATAAATCAAACAACACATATACGAAAGCACAATAAGGACCCGCCGTTGCTGTTTAAATAACGACAAACTCTTATTTACGAGCCAAGGAAGCGAAAAACGTGTCGTAGCTTATGACGTCACACATGACCACGCGAGAGTTTGAACGAGAAGTATTAAGTATGGGAAGCCATTGGTATAAACCAATGGCTTCTGCTATAGATTATAAGCATTTAAGAATGTTTGTGGATATTTCATAGTTTATTTTGTTCAGGTTAGGTTTCAACAGTTTTATATATATAGCTTCAAGGATTTTTAAATTTTGTTTATTATTTTCATGTTTAAGTATAATTGTGTTGTCAACAAGAATTTTCCGAAATTGATGCCAATGGCTTCCATGCTTAATACTTCTCGTTTTCACTCTCGCGTGGTCATGTGTGACGTTACGAGCTACGGCGCGATTTTCGCTTCCTTGGCTCTGCACTTCTTCCTGTCCTTTGTAGCTCTTAATAAGTTCTGTCATTTTATTTTTCCCAAACGCCGATCTATTATTTATTTACTCAAGCTCATCAAGTATGTTACACGCTACTTTCTTCTCTCCTTTTTTCCCTCAATCTGTCCAGAGTATTTCCCTCCCTGTTTCCCTAATAAATCTGATCAACATTCTTCTTTACTTGATTTGCTCCTTGTCTTCTCTCCTAACTCTTGTCGAACATCAAAACTGTCCTGTTAGCAATTCGGATTATTTTGTAAATTCTCCATAAATTCTACTATTTTGTTCGTAAATTCTCCTCAAATTTTACTATTTTGCTCGTAAACTCTCCTCAAATTCTACTATTTTGCTCGTAAACTCTCCTCAAATTCTACGATTTTGCACGTAAATTCTGCTGAAATTCTACGATTTTGCACGTAAATTCTGCTGAAATTCTATGATTTTGCACGTAAATTCTGCTGAAATTCTATTTTGTTCAAATACTCTCCTCAAATTCAACTATTTTGCTCGTAAACTCTCCTCAAATTCTACTATTTTGTTCATAAATTCTCTTCATATTCTACTATTTTGCTCGTAGATTCTCCGCAAATTCTACTATTTTGCTCGTAAACTCTCCTCAAATTCTAAGATTTTGCACGTAAATTCTGCTGAAATTCTATTTTGTTCAAATACTCTCCTCAAATTCTACTATTTTGTTCAAAAATTCACCTCAAATTCTACTATTTTGCTCGTAAATTCTCCTCAAATTCTACTATTTTGTTCGTAAACTCACCTCAAATTCTACTATTTTGCTCGTAAACTCTCCTTAAATTCTACTATTTTGTTCGTAAGCTCTCCTCAAATTCTACTATTTTGCTCGTAAACTCATCTCAAATTCTACTATTTTGCTAGTAAACTCTCCTTAAATTCTACTATTTTGTTTGTACATTCTTCTCAAATTCAACTATTTTTTCCGTAAACTCTCCTCAAATTCTACTATTTTGCTCGTAAATTCTCCTCAAATTCTACTATTTTGTTCAAAAACTCTCCTCAAATTCTACTATTTTGTTCTTAAACTCTCCTCAAATTCTACTAATTTGCTCGTAGACTCTCCTCAAATTCTACTATTTTGTTCGTAAGCTCTCCTCAAATTCTACTATTTTGCTCGTAAATTCTCCTTAAATTCTACGATTTTGTTCAAAAACTCTCCTCAAATTCTACTATTTTACTCGTAAACTCTCCTCAAATTCTACTATTTTGCTTGTACATTCTCCTCAAATTCTACCATTTTACTCGTAAACTCTCCTCAAATTCTACTATTTTGCTCGTAAATTCTCCTCAAATTCTAGTATTTTGCTCGTAAATTCTCCTCAAATTCTACTATTTCAA
>OZ038497.1:18311843-18364343 GCA_964036315.1 Acanthosepion esculentum | reverse complement strand
ATGTGTGAATGTATTCTAATCCAGCCTATACATACATATATATATATATATATATATATATATATATATATATATATATATATATATATATATATATATATATATATGATATTTAACATTATTTTTTGTAGGAATTCGAAAGGTTGGATTAGAATTTAAAACGCTAATCTATGTGGCAGAAATCATTATGAGTTTCAACGGCTATAAATATTGGATTATCTCTCCAAATTTAATCTTCGTCACATGTGTTTTTCTTAACATTAATCAGTTTGTAAATATGCATTGCACAACTTAATTTATTGCTCATGGACAGAGTGAATTCTCTCAATAAGCATATTCATATCCGTGCTAATCTATCTATTTATTTATATATCTATATATCTATCTCAGTCTATATTCATTTAATAAATACAAGTTCAAGTGATTTATCTGGTTTGCCAACTCATGAATTTCGCGTCGACAACGCTCATCAGATGTTTGATAAATCTACACCGTTGTGCAAATTAATTGAACCAAAACTAAACACACACACACAATATATATATATATATATATATATATATATATATATATATATATATATATATATATATATATATATAAATATATATATATATATATATATATATATATATATATATATGTTTGGGAAGCAAGCATTCATCTAATCAAGTTTGATTAAATACATCCTTGTGCAAATTAATTGAAACAAAACGAATTATTCCGTTATTATTTACTTTTTTCCGTATTTTTCCAATGAAACATGACCCAGTGCACATGTTAGTACTTCGGATGTCCATTCCACGAAGTCGTTCATTGCAGATTCGCGATTGAATATAAATCAGGATAGTTTCCAGGCCATAGTCGATAGTACTTTGATTTGTTCCCTGGTAAGGCTTGCCAGTGTGTTCGTGTAGTGTTACAATTTTCGTACGCTTCCTTTTAGTAACGTCTATAACAGACAATGGTCGTAGGACAACTAATGAACAGTCGAGACAATAATGTCTGGGTGGGATAAAATCTGATGTAAGCATGGATGACGCAATATTTTTCAAGGCCAAACAAATTTCATCATACACCCCGATAACAGGTTCATCTTACTGCACACACCTGCGAATGACTTAATCTGATAAAAAATAGAAACCGATTATACCCTGTGAATCCAGTGGGTTTAAAACTGTCCGTATGGGGAAAAAGAAACTAAAGCGGTTGTTTCAATTAATTTACACAAGGGTGCCTACAACTTATTAACAGATTCAAACTTTTCCGTAAAAAAACTAACGCTAATTCTAATTTTCAAATCCGTCTTTGGCTCAAATTACGTGAGCGTCACAGATGCAGATGTGGAGCCTCCATCGATGAGTTTGGTTTGCATCCTTCCTCCTGTCGTCGTAGTGCCTGCCGCTTTTCAAAGCATGCAGGAATAAACGATATCATTAGAAGAGGTCTGGATGCAGCTGGGTTCCCTTTCCAAATGGAACCCGTAGGCCTCGACCGTGGTGATGGAAAGCGGCCGGATGGCATTACCATTTCCCCTTTTTAAAATGGGGAAGTCTTTGATTTGGGATGCGACCTGTGTGGATACATTTTCGGCCGGTAATTTGATCAGGTCCGCGGTTGAGCCGGGGTTTCCCCACGGGACGGGAAGATAAAAAAAAAACAGTGAAATATTCTTCTCTTGCGGACAGATTTATTTTTACTCCAGTGGCAGTAGAGACTTCTGGGATTATTGGCCCTCGTTCGATAGCGTTCTTTCGGTGGATTAGCGGGATGGGGTCTCGATTAAGGGACGAGCCTCGCGAAACAGAGTGGCTCTTGGGGCGCGTCTCACTGGCGAGGGTGCGAGGCAATGCTTTCTCCCTCATTGCGGTTGGCAGAGGATAGCAACAACAACAAAAATGGAAAATAAAAACATTTTGTTTGTAGAGACTTTGTTCAAACTTTGTTCAAATAAATCGGAACATTATATATTTTTAAAAATATATTCAAATTTGAAATCAACACGATACCGTCCCTTCGTTTGCTCGTTACGTAAAAGTATAAATATCATTTGGTTATGTTTGTTTTGTATTACGGCATATCAACGCCTCAATGGGATATTTAATGCCGACAAGATTTTTATTGCTAGTAATATTTTTATCTATCTATCTATCTATCTATCTATCTCAGTATATATTGGTTTGGTTTGTTTTGTTTTACGGCATATCAACCCCTCAATGGGTTATTTAATGTCGACAAGATTTTTATTGCTAGTAATATTTTTTATCTATCTCTCTATCTATCTGAGTATATATTGGTTTGGTTTGTTTTGTATTATGGCATATCAACACCTCAATGGGTTATTTAATGTCGACAAGATTTTTATTGCTAGTAATATTTTTTATCTATCTATCTATCTATCCCAGTATATATTGATTTGGTTTGTTTTGTTTTACGGCATATCAACACCTCAACGGGTTATTTAATGTCGACAAGATTTTTATTGCTAGTAATATTTTTTATCTATCTATCTATCTATCTGAGTATATATTGGTTTGGTTTGTTTTGTTTTACGGCATATCAACACCTCAATGGGTTATTTAATGTCGACAAGATTTTTATTGCTAGTAATATTTTTTATCTATCTCTCTATCTATCTGAGTATATATTGGTTTGGTTTGTTTTGTTTTACGGCATATCAACACCTCAATGGGTTATTTAATGTCGACAAGATTTTTATTGCTAGTAATATTTTTTATCTATCTCTCTATCTATCTGAGTATATATTGGTTTGGTTTGTTTTGTTTTACGGCATATCAACACCTCAATGGGTTATTTAATGTCGACAAGATTTTTATTGCTAGTAATATTTTTTATCTATCTCTCTATCTATCTGAGTATATATTGGTTTGGTTTGTTTTGTTTTACGGCATATCAACACCTCAATGGGTTATTTAATGTCGACAAGATTTTTATTGCTAGTAATATTTTTTATCTATCTCTCTATCTATCTGAGTATATATTGGTTTGGTTTGTTTTGTTTTACGGCATATCAACACCTCAATGGGTTATTTAATGTCGACAAGATTTTTATTGCTAGTAATATTTTTTATCTATCTATCTATCTCAGTATATATTGGTTTGGTTTGTTTTGTTTTACGGCATATCAACACCTCAACGGGTTATTTAATGTCGACAAGATTTTTATTGCTAGTAATATTTTTTTCATAAAATGTATTCCTGTTAATATTTTTTTTTCAAAAATCTTTTGCTGATAATATTTTTACAAAAATATATTGCTGGTATTAAAACCTATCTTTACACTTTCATAGTGATTTGACCCCAGTTTGGGGGTTAAATATTTGCACATAATCATACTATAAATATGTATTGTTGGTCATTTTACTATAAAAATATATTTGTATACTTTCATAGGGTTTTGTTTATTTTGTAGTTTTAAGCATTTGCCCATAGGTGAGACCCTAACAGGTGCTACCACCCCGGGTCAGGTTGAACCTGGGAACACCAGAAAAGAGCTTGTGCCAAGCTCCTCAAAACCTCCTGATCAGAGGCCTTGCTGTTTGATATAGTTTGTCGTTATACCCAGGACGCGGGTGTAGTTTATCGTCACACCCAGGACGGGTATAAATATGGGATCTGTTAATAAGCTCAAGAGATTTATTAAACAATAGGTCCTGATGTGCGTTTCCGATACGAAACACAAGCGTCGAGAAAATAGATAAGTGACTTAATCTTTTCTTGATTAAATGAATCCCTCTAGCTATTTATTGAGGGCTTTTTGACAGAAATTCTGCTGGCAAAAAAAGAAATCCTTTTACTCTCGTCATTTTCCCATATTTTCTCAGTTGCCATTTCATTATTGTTATTAATTATTTATATCTCAATGTATGTACATAACACATATATACATACATATTAACATAATTATAAATGCTTGTAAATATATATATATATATATATATATATATATATATATTTAGGCAGGATATTTTTATTTATACATGTTTTGCTGAATAATATAGACATATTGTGACTACTTATTTTATATTGATTCTTTCTTGATATTGAGATGATATATATATATATATATATATATATATATATATATATATATATATATAAATCAGGATATGTGTGTGTGTGTGTGTGTGTGTGTGTGTGTGTGTGTGTGTGTGTGTGTGTGTGTGCAACGAATGCACGGCCGCAATTTTCGACGGATTTACAGCAGAATTTACATGCACATGCTCCAAGTTTGTGCAAAAGGGCAAGACCGACGTTGCATTTCCCAACTCGCATCGATAGTGGAAATAATTGATTTTTTTCATGCTTCTACGGTAGTTTTCATGTAGTTTGCGGCCATTTTCTACTGGCCAGAGTGAGAGCCTTTAGCTGGCTGCCACGAATAGGCAGAAAGATTCTATTGGCCAGCGTGAGAGCCAACAGCTAACTGACACGAATGTTAAATAGCATGCTAGCATGCAAAAAAATCGATAGCTGCATTCGTCACAAGTGGGAAAAATTTAAATCTGCATGGCACTTTACTCCAATTGGCTCATCCGCTTGCTTAAACTCAACGTTGATTCTGATTCCACAGAACTTGGTTGGGTGTGAAAAAGTATTTGTTGTTAACATTCTTTTTTCATTCGGTTTTTCCAGTTACGAGTCCTCTTTTAAAGCTGATCGTTTTGTGTTCATTTTGTTTAGTTCTTTTTTTGTAAAAGATTTAATGTTTAGTATAGAGCTTAGTAAAACATTCGCAGTGTGAGATAGACAAGAAGTAAGGCATGTAGCAACATCAGTATGACAAAGGACACTCCTTTAAAGGCAAGGAAGGGCAAAAATATTTTAAGTCAAGTGATAGCGATTGCTGTACGATTTTTGAGTCAAGCACGGGAAACGCCGGACCATGCTGCTAGTATATATATATAAAAGTGAACATAGAAGTCAACAGTTAGAGGCGACAGTCTGTTTCATGCTAGATGCAATCATCGGGCCCGATGATTGCATCTAGCATGAAATAAACTGTCGCCTCTAAGTGTTGACTTCTATGTTCACTTTTATATTTACACACGCTCTATCTCTGATATTGAGCACTTTATCCCATAAATATATCACACTTTAAGACTATATTTCTTCACATATATATATATATATATATATATATATATATATATATATATAATTATTTATTTAAAAATATGATTCCTCCGCTACATAAGTGTTCTCATGTTACAAAAACAAGAGCTGAAAACTTCAATATAATTATTAGAATTAAATTGAATTAAAGTATCAAGCTCTGTTTCATCTTCAAGCGAAATTTTAGGAATAACTAATATTGAAATTTGCTTGTCTATATAAGCATATTCATTATTAAAATTAAAATACTATGGAAACGGCTAGAGCAATTGTTTAAATGAGGAGGCGTAATGGTTAACAATTTGTTATCAATATCTCAGCCGATGGTTCGAGCTAATGCTTTCTCCATCATTGCGGCTGGCAGAGAATAGAAAAAATTGTTTATAGTTACATTGTTCTGGAATTGTCAGCAATGGTCGACTGAACTTGCTTTGTTTCAGTGACTTTTGTTTTGTTATTATTAGTTACTTTGTTCAATAAATGATTTCTTATTTTTACATTTCTACTCTGGGCATTTCCACTAGAGCCAGCAGTTTCCTCTTTTCTCATACTTCCTTCAGTTCAGTTCAGTTCTAGAGAGCCATCCTTCTCAGGATAGATTGCACTTAAATTGTGAAAGATATGGTGCCTCTCAGAAAACATCTCAGTTACTTTCGGAAAGAGGTAAAGTCAAGGTAGGGTTGGGGTGTCTAAATTAAATCGGAGGAGGACATTTAAATTCAATGTTCACTTTTGCACACACACACACACACACACACATATACATATATATATATATATATATATATATATATATATATATATATATATATATATATATATATATATAGTTTCACTGGCCTGATTTAAAATCCAAAAGACACCAGAGTCAAATCAATCTCGAAGGGAAAAAAACGCTTTTAAAAAAGAAAGAGCCAGGAACATGAAAGTCTGTCGAAAATAATCGCACAGATACAGGTTCAAGGCCCAAAGAAAAAACCCCGATACGAGTAAACAACTAACTAACTAAAGAGCTCGATACAAACGTAGAGCAGACCTAGTCAAACCTAATGAGCCAGAGAAACCTACCAAGGTTTCACTTAGGCAGATTGTCTGGCTCATTAGGTTTGACTATATATATATATATATATATATATATATATATATATATATATATATATATATATATACAGATAGACAGAGCTTTCATCGACGGATTGATAAGAGGGATCGGTGGTCCGTTAAATCCAATATTCTGTAGAGGGGAAGGGATTATTTTTGAGTTATAAAACCACTATAGTAACTACCACTGGTTATGACCATAATGTAAATACTATAAACATGTATATATGGCATATATCTAATATATACTTAATATATACATTCATCAAAATAGCAAAAATAATAGATTTCTAACGACTACTTTCTCACGCACGCGCAGCATGTACCGTACTTTATATACTGTACACTCATCTTTGTTTACACTTGAAAACCCCCGCCACCGCCGCCAAGCGGTCACTTCGAGAATTAATACGACTCATTCCGCTAAGCCCGCAAATTTTGAAATACATTGCTGAATTTCGTTGATGGTGGGGGGGGGGCGTGGATGAGACGTTTGTATATATATATATATATATATATATATATATATATATATATATATATATATATATATTCACTTTTATATATATATATAAAAGTGAACATAGAAGTCAACACCTAGAGGCGACAGTCTGTTTCATGCTAGATGCAATCGTCAGGCCTGACGATTGCATCTAGCCTCTAAGTGTTGTCTTTTATGTTCACTTTTATATTTACACACGCTCTATCTCTGATATTGAGAACTTTATCCCATAAATATAGGACATCTTAAGACTATATTTCTTTACATATATATATATATATATATATATATATATATATATATACTAACGTTTGTTTAAGAAGTCAAATGCGTATGAAATATGATTAACCAAGGAAAATCAAACAACGCTAAAGTAAAAAATACCAGAATTTCTTGAATATATATATATATATAGCATAATGAGAAGCCACGTATACTTTCTTAATATATATATAGAAAAAACAACTGAAAAGTTCCACATTAAAAAAAAATTTAATGTTTTTTTTGTGAAAGTATTTATTTATATTTTTACATATATATATATATTTGATATTTCAGATCGACCCCGATCTTTCATCAGAAATAACTGTTTTCAGAAGTTTGTTTACATTAAGTAGTGTCCGTCGCGAGACGCGGACGTCTCGTGATATGGAATGCAACTGTGTTTGAATATTTCTAACGTAAATCTAACTAATAATATTTTAGATGTTGTTTAAAAAAAAATTTGTAACTATACCTAAAAAACTTTTTTTGTTTAACTATTGAAATATTTATAAAGATTTAAAATACCCAAGTCTTTATTTAACCCTAGTTTATATGTATTTAATTTTAAAATCCAGTATTTTTCTTTTTTTTTCTGCGTGTGTATGTGGAACTGAAATCAGAATCTATCAATACACATTTACAGTTTTCTAATGAGTGTCCTGATTGATTAAAATGTTCAGCTATGGGGGAATAACAGAACATTTGTAAGCAAACTTCTGAAAACAGTTATTGCTGATGAAAGATCGGGGTCGATCTGAAATATCAAATATATATATATATATAAAAAAAATATAAATAAATACTTTCACAAAAAAAATATAAATAAATACTTTCACAAAAAAACATTCATTTTTTTTTTAAATTTGTCAACTTTTCAGTTGTTTTATATATATATATATATTTCATTGCCAACTTAATTTTACTAGTGAATGTCTACTTAGATATAAAATAGGCGTTATGCTGTAGCAAGCGGTTTCGCTTTGCGTACTTCGTTACTATACCCATAGACTCTATACTTTTTGATCAACCTCGTACATATATATATATATATATATATATATATATATATATATATATATATATATATATAAATATATGAATTAACATCTTAAGTATGCTCGGGGGAGTGGAGGTTGTGAAACCGCCTCTTAATTGCTACTCTTCCCAGGTATACTAATACCCGGTGTGGTAGAACCTCTTAGGGTCCCAGCTATGGGCAAATAGTGAACGCCAAAACAAAAAGCAAACAATATGAAAGTATAAAAATATATTTTCTATAGTAAATTTACCAACAATAGAATTTTGAAGCAAAATGGCCGGCAATACATTTCTTTTTTTAGTTGAATTACAAACAATACATTTCATAGCCAAATGAGCAACAATATATTTTATCTGTAGTTGAAAGTATATAATTACGTTCAAAATATTTAGATTTCGGGATTAAATGTCCCATGGTTATGTTGATATGTCGCTAAACAAAATCAACGAACCAAGCACAGATTTTGTCAGCACAGCTCTCCAGAAAGGCTTTGAAAACTGTGATCTTTCAGCAAAACAATACTTTTTTGGATAGAAAATTTTCAAATCGATGGTGTGTTAAAGAGTGTCAACTGATTTGTCAAGCGCTAAATAGCTAAATAACCTGGTCGTCTTCGGAGGCGCCCCATAACATCCTCACCGCTTCTTCCTGGTCCTGTTTAAATGACTCATCATAGGAATTTCGATTAAGCAAATATTTGGAGACACCAAGAGCTGCAGTCCAAATATTTGGTCTCTTGTGTTTTACTATAAGTCCTGGGTGTGACGGTAAACTACATCCAGTAGTAAGGCCTCTGATTGAGAGATTGGAGGATTTGAGTGTTGACCACGTTAAGGACATTAAAGCTGTATTGCACCACAGGGACAGCCAAGGTGTTTATGGCTGATATTCTGTTTTTTGAGTTTAGCTCGGTATTTAGTACCAGACCTACACGCCTGTAGTACTCATTTCTTACCTTCTCCTTCATTTGGTGGTGTTGTATACCATCTCCTTCGCTAATTCCTAGGCACTTATAGGCTTCTTCTTCATCTTTGTATTATTATTATTATTATTATTGTTGTTGTTGTTGTTGTTGTTGTTGTTGACCATGTTCACCATAGTCTATGAATACAGAATCTAGCGTAGTACGTAATCTGATCAATGAAACAACGTTAAGGTTTAAACACTCCCGAGTCAGACACTCTACTGAATCTGACTATATCGCCAATACCAGTCTTCGATATCAAAGGCTGGCAGTGAATATTCCGGAAAAAAACATGGCCGCCTTTATACACGTCGCACTGAATATTTTGAGCCTTCTGATTGGTTAAAACATTCTATTGGTGAACTATAAAATGAGTCAGCTCATTTTGGCTGGCTCACTAGTACACCAGGATACCCAAAAACTCCAACATTGAGAAGCGTGGAGCCACCTTTTAATTAATGTTGTTCCCAGGTCTACCCTGAACCGGGGTGGCAGCACCTGTAAGGGTCTCAGCTATGGGCAAATACTGAAACCTCAAAAATAAACAGAACACTATGAAAGTATAAAAGTACATTTTTAGAGTAAAATGATCAGCAATACATATTTATGGTATGATTATGAAAGCTGATGAAGAACAAACGCATATATCGGGCACACCATCCTCCTCGGTCTTTTAAATTGAAGTAGACGTTTATCCTTTGTTTCCTGTTTAAGATTGGGTTTCCGGATACTTCTAAAGTTTAGTTCAGCTCTATACGCCTAACGTTTGTCCTTTCTTCCGCTAACATAACTCCACACAATAACCCTCTATCTTGAGTGGCTCTTGGGCCTTGTGTTCGGTGTATATATGTAAAAAAAAAAGAAAACAATCACTTTTCGACATAGTCCCCTGTACGATGATATATTGTTCAGCGAAATTCTTCCTCCCATCCGAAAGGAAGTTTTTCGTTTGCTCATGAAACCGTACGTCTGCACTGCTTCCTTATTGAGGCACCGAAAGCGAACGGTACCCCAAGTCAACATGCACTATGGCCGGTGCAGATCCCTAGCTGATTCCCCCCGTTTGCTGCCACTTGTGCTAACGAGATTCGTCGGTCTTCTCTAATCAAGGCACTCACCCGCTGGTCGTGTTCTTCCGTGCGCTACGTTGATGTGCGACCAGATCGGCTTTCGCCTGTTTTTCTCGCTTGAAAGCGTTCTACCCATTCATACACCTTTCGTTGATTCATGGTGTGTGCGCTACCAGTTAACAGGGAACTAAACCATTCAGTTGTTAATAAGAATAGTTGAAATTAAAATATATAAAATTTCACAGCTCTAGAATCACTCCTTCATAGTCAGCCTATGAACTTTTCAGCCCAACCAACGTACCTGGAAAGAAATAATGCAGTTATTAATAAGAAGAGTTGAAATTAATGCATGCCAGATTTCACAGCTCTAGCATAACTCCTTCATAATCAGCCTATGGACTTTTCAGTCCTCCCTGGTGTATATATATATTTTAGTGAGAGTGTATGTGTGGGAAACAAGTGTGAGAGGGAAATGTATGAAAGCTTTAGAGAGAGGTGCAACAGAAGAATTCATACATACATATATATATATATATATATATATATATATATATATATATATATATATATATATATATATTATTGTCATCCAGAGACAGGCTGTTTCACAGCTCTTCAGTGTGGCTAGACGTCTGGTTGCCTTTAGCTAGGATCGAAACCCGATTGAATTGGCGTCAGTCGGAAATTCTACCACTAAGCCGTCGGCGCACGGCAGGGATGAAGGTGATTTTTTAGCGTATATATTTTTAGATAAACACACCGACAGGACTCAATTCGCTTTTGCGGAAGAGTCACGCTATATTTGCCTTATATATATATGTGTGTGCGTGTGTGTGCGCGCGTGTGTGTGTGTGTGTGTGTGTGTGTGTGTGTGTGTGTGTGTGGAAGGTAATTTAATTCGCTGTATTAACCTCCTGAAGGGACCTTCTTGGTGGTCGAAACCGCAGTCGTGTTTCTATCTAGCGTCTAAAGATTTTATTATCTACTAGCTGTAAAAGTAACTCCCTATTTTATGAATGAGTGGCCAGACAGGTGTCCTGACTTAACACCCTGTGACCTTTTTCTTTGGTGTTACTTAAAGGAGCAACTCTACGATACCAAGCTAAGACTTTGGAAGAACTTGAAGGGCGAATACAAGAAGATATGCCTTCCATACCACAATCAGTTGACGCGATTCCTGGGCGGCTCGTGAAGATGGTAACGAAATCTGGTGCCCATATCGAATTTTAAATAACACTTCATGCTAAACGCTTTCCTTTCATATCTTTAATATATAAATCATATGTATTTTAAAATGGGAAGTTATTTTTCAATCACACAATATATATATATATATATATATATATATATATATATATATATATATATATATATATACCGGGGCTAACAGCGAAATTGTACAAAGCTTGTAACAACAAAATTCCCAATTATTAGATTAAGCTTTGAACTACTGAATCTTAGAAATGATTAAAGATATCTTACTGGAATTTTCCAATGTTTTTATGACACTGTTACACTCTGAACAACAAGAATATCCAGGTTTCCTCTCTACTGTTCCCTCTTTTTTTAAACTTATTCGCCGTTCTCTTGATGGTTCTTGAACTTTGAAGATGTAATCAAGAGTATTAATGTTGGCATCATTACTGAAAGCCTGAATAGTCGTTTTTCCCTCACCATTGTTCATTTGGGAAGACATAGTTGTGCTGATACAAAACGATTTAACCTGTTCTCTTTCTAGCTGAATAACTCAAAGGCTTTGAGGTGATTCTTATAACAAATGTCAAGATGGCTAAGTGTCTTATCGGAAAACGTGCAAAAAGAAACTCAATTAGCTTTATGTTTTTTTTAGATATTAAAGATTTTGAATTAAAGTACCAATCCTTGTTTCATCCTGAAGCGAAAATTTAGGAACCTAAACTTGATTTCTAAGTTTTCGCTTGAGGATGAAACAGGGCTTGATACTTTAATTGAATTTAATTTTAATAATTATACTGATGCTCTGGTTTTTGAAACATGAGAACTCTAATGTAGCGAAGGAATCATATTTTTTTTTAAATAATTATAATATATATATATATATATATACGTTTAACGTTAATTTCTTATGAAAAGATGGCCCTAGTCGTAACTCGACTTTCTCGAGCACACGATTTTCAGACGACTTGAACGCTTAAGTTAAGCATTTAATTTGTGTGAAGATCGCGTCAGCGTGAAACTCGGGTAACTACTTGGGCAATCCTTTCATAGGATTTACCATTGTCAATCTTTTTTTGCTATGTCTAGAAATTATCTAGACGTCGATCACTTTACTGATTAGGTAGGTGTTTGCCATTAGGTCTTTTACATTTTTCTTTTTCTCATTGATGTCCTTGTTCGATATTTTCTCTGCATTAAGGGTTTTAGGTCTTTTGGTAAGTTGTCCATTGTTACCCACTAACGGTTTTGGTTTTCTTTAATATATATATATATATATATATATATATATATATATATATATATATATATATATATATATAGCTAGACATTTTCCATAAAAGCTATCTGCGTGCAATCTGTGGAGTTAACATTCAAGATAGGACATCTAACGTAAACCTGTAACAGGTCTACTATTGGAGGAATCGAGACTTTTCTCATACAGTCTCAGTTGCGGTTGACTGGTCATGTCTTGAGAATGTCTGATGACAGGATACCCAAGATCCTAATGTACAGCCAGTTAGATCAGGGCTACAGGAATGTAGGACGAACATGGCAAAGATACAAAGATAAGCTGAAAAGAAACTTGTCAGCAGTCAATATACCACATAACACTCTTGAGCGGGTAGAATGGAGATCAACATTTTTTAGTGGACTCAGCAATTTTCAATCTGCTTGTCTGAATCATCTTCAAGAAGCGAGAGCAAGATCTAAAAGGTTAGCCAATTTAACAGTGATCTCATCCCACAATCCTCGCTCTTGCTCCACATGCAGCCTCCTTTGTAAATCACTAGCGGGTCTTAAGTGCCACTTAAGATTATCGCACAAAATTTCATAACTGAATCAACTAAGTCCATTATGTGTGTATATATATATATATATATATATATATATATATATATATATATATATATATATATATATATATATATCAACTAAGTCCATTATATATATATATATATATTATGAAATGGACAAACTCCGACAATTATTTTAAGACATTTTTATGTTTATACATTCTTTTTATAGATACAAATATTTAAGTAAATGCTCTGTTTTATAATAAACAGTATTAAACAACATTTACCAGCCTGAATGTCCGAGAAATTTTCATAGAAAATTTTCGTCCTCCGACAGGAATCGAACCTGTATCCTATACGGAACCGTCATATAGCCTAGCGTGCCTTAACCGTTTCGGCCACAATGTTGTTTTATACTGTTTATTATAAAACAGAGCATTTACTTAAATATTTGTATCTATAAAAAGAATGTATAAACATAAAAATGTCTTAAAATAATTGTCGGACTTTGTCCATTTAATAATGTGTGACGTCATTTGTCTACATTTGGATACGCATCGAGCAGATATGAATGTACGTGAGAGATTCATAGAAAATTAAAGTTTAAAGACAGTAAATTTAATCTTGCTAAGCGAACGCACCTCTGTGGCCGAAACGATTAAGTCACGTCAGGCTATATGACGGTTCCGTATAGGATACAGGTTCGATTCCTGACGGAGGACGGACATTTTCTATGAATTAGCAAATTTAAAATTAAATTAATATGATTTGAAACAAATATTACTTACTCATAGCATAAAATGTTGTATACATACATTTCTTATCTATGTCTTGTTTTTCTGACGTGTTAATCGATTGACAGCTAAACGTGTTCATTGTTAAGTATGGTGGAGCAGACGATAAAGTTCATACTTGGGGATTTTTTCCCGTAAGAGAGGAGAACCGTTAAAACAAGTGACCTTTAATGATAATGTTATAGGTTTGATCATCCATACATTGAAATTCTGTACTTATATCACACATTCAAAAACAAATTGAAATTCTTTTAGAAATATTCGAGGTCGTCAGATCGTAATAAGCTTTACAATATACGATTAGTAAATATAGTGTTAATTAATAAAAATATTTTCTAAGAGTTATCTCATTGAAAATGAATTTTAAAAGCTTTAAAAAATTTACAAATTATTCAATTTAAAATTATAAAAAATGAAAACAAATCTTGTAAAAGTTTATTTTTCATCGATTTTTTTTATCCTCAGATAATATTCTTTTTAATATTATTTATAAAAGCAAATGAAAGCTTCTCTAATAAAATAATGTTTTAGTTTTTTGCATTTTTTTATTTTTCGATTCAGAACAGATTATCGGTAAGACGGGTTCCGATTTTGAAAAAAAAATCGGTGATTTAAATTCTTCAAAGTATTCTGAGTTTAACTAATATAGTGACTAGAAATTATCACGGTGAATTTCTCAAGGTTTCATAAAGTTTAATAAGTGCGGGGGAGGGGTAACCTATATTTTCTAAAAACAAAAGTTTGAAAATTATTTTCATTCATTTCTGAATAAGGCCAGAAACTTTCATTAAAATACAACAATTATATGATTTTCGCAAGAATTTCCAAATTAATGTGTCACCGCAAAAAGAGGCTAAAATTTGCTATGCTAAAAGTTAGTAGAACCTCTAACGCAAGAAAAACTCGTTTTTTAATCAAAATTTCGAATGTTCTAAAAAAGGATTAAAAAGTTTAATTAAATATTTAAAAAATACTCTGATCATTCCTCTTAAAAATAACAAAGATTTTTGACGATAAAACTATGTTTTTCATCGTTTTCGTGGAGGTGTCTCTTGTAATATATTTATGGTCTGCCTCGTATAGCATTGAGCCATCAGTTTATTTTAGATTTTTAAGCTTTTAACTTATTTCAAAACTTTAACTTATATGTTACTATTTGAATGTTTCTATCTATATATGTATCTCTCTCTCTCTCCCTCTCTCTCTATATATACATATATATATATATATATATATATATATATATATATATATATATATATATATATATATATATATATATGTGAACATTGAAGTCAACACTCAGAGGCGACATGCTGTTTCATACTGGACGCAATCGTCAGGCGGCCCGACGATTGCATCTAACATAAAACAGCCTGTCGCCACTGAGTGTTGACTTCAATGTTCACTTTTATATTTATATTTACATACGCTCTATCTCTGATTTTGAGCACTTTATCCCATAAATATAGCACAACTTAAGACTATATTTCTTTACTTATATATATATATATATATATATATATATATATATATATATATATATACTAACGTTTGTTTAAGATGTCGAATGCATGTAAAATATGATTAACCAAGGAAAATCAAACAACGCTAAAGTAAAAATGCTATAATTTCTTGAGGCTTTAATAAAAGTGAAATATGTTAGATTTATAAACGTTTCCTGTTTGTTTTTATTTTATCATATATATATATATATATATATATATATATATATATATCATAAAGTGAAAACAAATAGGAAACGTTTATCAATCTAACATATTCCACTTTTATTTATTTTCTTTTTATTATTATTTTATTATTCACTTTAAGAAACTCTGATATTTTTACTTTAGCATTGTTTGATTTTCATTGGTTAATCATGTTTCATATGCATTTGACTTGTTAAACAAACGTTAGTATAATTTGTGGCGGTCCAAATTCAAGGAGAGACGAACGTCCCTTTGAAGTTTCAAAAAATTGATTCCAAGGCAAACTAAAAAAAAAAATGTAGATATTGCTTTATGTATGTAAGTGTATAATAATAATACTTTGTCTTTGCGGTGTTTAGATGATAATGAATATTCGTAGGTGTGTGTGTGTGTGTGTGTGTGTGTGTGTGTGTGTGTGTGTGTGTGTGGTAGACATTATGTTTGGTTGTTTTTCGTACGTTAGATTGGGAGCGTTTTTACATACACACCATTATCTTATCATTCTGCCGTATTTCAATCCAAATTTGATCTGTATGTGATCCCAACTCATATATATATATATATATATATATATATATATATATATATATATATATATATATATATATATATATATATATAATATAATAATAAACCATTGTTATTTGTTACCGGATTTCTTGTGTTATTGTAATCTTTCCACTCGGAATTACTTTGTTGTTTATATCCTATAATCCACGATATAACAGTGGGCGACGAGGATTCGAAAAGAACTCATGACACAACATAACAGTGACTACGAGGATTCCAAAACAACTCACAAGACGATATAACAGCAGCGAACGTAAATTCAAAATAAACTCACAAGGTAATTTAACAGTATCGAACGAGGAGTGAAAAAAAAACACCCCACCAAAGATAACAGCGACGACCAAGTCAAACGTTGAATAATACGTTTTTTACAGTCGCTGGACTAGTTTATCGACTAAAGGTACAGGGATTTTGATTTTGATTTTTGTTGTGCCTGAAAAAGTAATATGGAAGAGTTCTTGGAATTTTCGAAAACTATGTGTTCTGCTATGCAGCAGAAACAGACACATTGGGAAGAACAAAATAAATTGATTCAAAAACAAATCTAATTATTGCAAGTACAACTATTCCAGTATCAAAAACAACAGATACAACTGCAGGAACAGCAGTTAGACTTACAAAAGCAAATTTTAAAGCAGCAAGAAGTCTTAGAGAAGATATTAACAAAACAAGTCGATCAAAAGAAAGGATCAAGATTTTTCTCTGCTGAAGGGATTACTAATTCACTTTCAGAATTCCATTACAAACCTATGGAAAGTAACTTTTCCAGCGTACTTCAGACGGTACGAAACAATTTTTTCAAAAAGATATCAGTTATGGTCTGACGAAGAAAAATTATATTACTATTACAAAAATTAGGTGCTCAGGAAAACACCAAGTACACTAATTTCATTCTACCAAAGAAGTCGGAGGATATATCGTTCAAAGAAACGATTGAAATATTGTCCAAAATATTTGGTGAACGTGAAAGTTTATTCCTTACACGTTATAAATGTTTAAATATGGTTAAACAGGAAGAAGACGACTTTATTTCATACGCAGGAAAAGTGAATTCTCACTGTGAATTATTCAAGATCAAAGAAATTAAAGACGTGTTTAAGTGTTTAATTTTTGCTCTAGGGTTAACTGCAACAACGGATAAATAAATTCTTTCAAGAATACTGGCAATTATGGAACAAGATACAGAAGTAACGTTACAGAAAGTTACGGAGGAATGTCAGAAATTACTCAATATAAAACGGGACAATATAAGTATAGAGGATATTGCCCAAGTAAAAAGAGTTAAACAACGAGTCTACAAGGAAGTAAAATACTACTGCAATGCATGTGGTGGAATAAACCATGCTACAAGTAAGTGTTATTTTAGAAATAAAATATGTTATGAATGCTGTCGAAAAGGTCATAAAGCTACTGTTTGCAAAATGAAAAAACACCAGAAGTCCAAAAGGATAAATACAGTTTTATCTCAAAGAGATACAAATAATGAAGGAAGAAATTATGTAGACGTTAAAATAAATGGTCGAACTATAAGCTGTCTGCTTGATACCGGAAGTGACATATCTATAATCGACGAAGTTACATGGAAGAAAATTGGACAACCAAAACTACAAAACACTCACAAAAGGGCCAGAGGTGTTTCTGGAAGAAAGCTAAAATTCAAAGGAGAATTTTACGCGAAAGTGTCATTTGACGATAAAACTTACCTGGAAGAAATTCAAATTTATTTGGTATTGACTGGATTGTGTTATTCAATTTATGGGAAAAACAAATTAACACCTTTTGTAGACACTTAAATGTGTCGAATATAGAAAATAGCAATCAGACAGAAAAATTCGTTGAAGACTTAAAAGATGAATTTAAGGAAGTATTTGCTGCCGGACTAGGTAGACTGAAGTAAAGTTCGAGGTAAAGGATAATGCAAAACCAGTGTTTAATCGGAAAAGACGGGTACCATTTTCGTCATTGGAATTGATAGACAAAGAATTACAAAGACTAGAAGAGATTGGAGTAATTAAAAGAGTAGATTACTCTGAGTGGGCGTCACCCACAGTGTATGTAAAAAAAGAAAAATAAGAAAATAAGAGTATGCGCAGATTTTTCAACGGGGTTGAATGAATGTCTAAAGGACCACAGCTATCCTCTTCCTACGCCTGAAGAAATTTTCTCGTGGTTGAATGGAGGAAACATTTTCTCGAAAATTGATCTGTCCGAAGCTTATTTACAAGTCAAAGTTGAGGAAGAATGTACAAAGTATCTAACTATCAATACACATAGAGGGCTAAAACGTTTGCCGTTCGGGTTGAAGGTAGCCCCAAGTGTGTTTCAACAAATTATGGATACGATGCTGTCTGGTCTTGAATTCGCAATGGCATACTTAGATGACATATTGATAAAGAGCCAAAATTTGGAAGAGCACAAAAATCATATTCGAGAAGTATTCAAGAGAATACAGAATTACGGATTTAAAGTGGGCCTTGACAAATGCGTTTTCTGCATGAACAAAATTGAATATTTGGGTCAGATAATTGATCATAAAGGAAGAAAGCCTAACCCAAATAGAACAGAAGCTATTAGAAATATGCCTATACCAGATAATGTATCAAAATTACAATCTTTCCTGGGTTGAGCAAATTATTATAGTTTATATATTCCTAAAATGCACGAGTTGAGAGCTCCGTTAAACGAGTTATTAAGGAAAGGTAAGAAATGGTGCTGGACAAAAGACTGCGAAGAAGCATTTCAAAAAATAAAAAAGTGCTTATTATCGGATTTAGCATTAGCATATTACGATCCGAAAAAGGAATTAATTGTAGCATCAGATGCAAGCGGATATGGGGTAGCTGCGGTACTTTTACACAAATTCGAGGACGGATCAACGAAACCGATTGCACACGCATCGAGAACTTTATTACCTGCGGAAAAAATTATAGTCAGATAGAAAAAGAAGGTCTGGAAATAATTTACGCCATTAAGAAATTTCACAGGTTTATTCATGGTAGATCGTTCGTTTTGCAAACGGACCATAAACCACTACTGTTGATTTTTGGTTCGAAAAAAGGCGTACCAGCCCATACTGCAAATAGATTTCAGACATGAAGTATTATTTTACTCAACTACAATTTCAAAATGCAATACTTGCCATCAAGTAAAATCGCACACGCAGATAGTATATCTAGATTAATCCCCAAAAACTCTGAATTGCTAGAAGAAACGGTTATAGCAGCACTAAAAGAGGAAAAAGAACTAGCGGAAGTACTTGTTAACACCGTTAGAGAGCTACCAGTGACACTGGAAGAAATAAAAAAAAGCAGCGAAAATGGATGACTATATTACTAACATGAAGAAACATGCAAGGTGGAACGAAAAGAAGAAAAAAGGTTTAAGGGTGTCTCCATTTTTCGATATGCGACGAAACGCTGATGTCTGCGGATAGAGTCGTAATACCACGTGTCCTACAGAAAGAGTTTTGAAAGAGTTTTATATGGGCCATCCTGGCACCTCCAGAATGAAGTCGCTAATGAGAAGTTACGTTTATTGGCCTAAAATGGACCAAATTATAGAAGATATGATAAAACAATGTAAAGGTTGTCAGTTAGCAGCCAAAGCTCCACCGATAAGGACTCAACCCTGGCTAAAAACGGACGTTCCGTGGACACGTATTCATATTGACTATGCAGGACCATTAAAGGGATACTATTATCTAGTAATCGTAGATAGTTTTTCCAAATAGCCTGAGGTTTATAGGTATAAACACCCGACAGCTTCAAACATCATAAAAGCGTTAGACGAAGTATTTAGTCGTTTTGGTGTAGTAAATACAATTGTAAGCGACAATGCTACTATGTTTGCCGGGAAGGAATTCAAAGATTACGGTGATTCGTTGGCAATCGAACACGTAACAACGCCGACGTACAATCCTAGATCAAACGGACAGGCAGAAAGGTTTGTCGACACATTCAAGAGAGCATTAAGAAAAAATAACGGAATCGACACTGAAGAAAAAAGCTTACAAAAGTTTTTAGCGGTATATAGGATAACACCAAATCAGAATACAAACGCTAATCTATCACCTGCAGAAATTATGTTTGCAAGGAAAATACGTTCAGTGTTCGATAGGATGTTACCAAATAAGAAAAAGAAATAGTATACGAAAGTGAACACAAAATTTACAACATATAAAGAGGGCGATAAAGTCTTATTTAAGAACTATCGGCCAGGAAAGTGTTTTTGGGAGGACGGTATAGTGTCAAAAAGAATCGGTAGAGTGGTATATATTGTAAAAGGAAATAATTTTTTCTGCAAAAGACATATTAACCAAATGAGATACAGATACACTGAAACCATGTAAAATGACAATGAAATACCGATGGAAGTGTTATACGATGCTTTCCAAATCCGACCCCCCATAAATAGTGAAGTACTGATGGAGGTAACATCGACTCCAAAAATCACTGATTTTCAAAAATCAAAAAATACACCAACCCGGAATGGTAGGAGAAAAAGTGATAGAAAAAGGATGAGGACTCCACGTCTATGTCCAAATCCAAAGAGAAAAAAATATTGAAAGCAAAATTCTAGGGAAGAATTTAGCTCAGGGGAAGGTGTTATAGTGGAACAACCTGACACACCCCGACATGGATTGGTCAGTCTATAAAAGACAGACGAGCTACTGAAGAAGAGGAAAAGTGAGACAGACAGAGAAAGCGAAGGCGACCCTTACGAACCTCCGTGACTTATCTCCTGTTTTCCTTAGTATTACGAACTCTTGCTCCTTTGTACTTTACGTACAATAAACCATTGTTATTTGTCACCTGATTTCTTGTGTTATTGTAATCTTTCCACTCGGGATTACTTTGTTGTTTATATCGTATAATCCACGATATAACAAAAAGATAGATAGATAGATAATGAGTAGAATCGAAAAGATAGATAGAGAGATAGATAGATAATGAGTAGAATCGAAAAGATAGATAGATAGATAATGAGTAGAATCGAAAAGATAGATAGATAGATAGATAATGAGTAGAATCGAAAAGATAGATAGATAGATAGATAATGAGTAGAATCGAAAAGATAGATAGATAGATAATGAGTAGAATCGAATAGATAGATAGATAGATAATGAGTAGAATCGAAAAGATAGATAGATAGATAATGAGTAGAATCGTAAAGATGGATAGATAGATAATGAGTAGAATCGAAAAGATAGATAGATAGATAGATAGATAATGAGTAGAATCGAAAAGATAGATAGATAATGAGTAGAATCGAAAAGATAGATAGATAGATAGATAATGAGTAGAATCGAAAAGATAGATAGATAGATAGATAGATAATGAGTAGAATCGAAAAGATAGATAGATAGATAGATAGATAGATAATGAGTAGAATCGAAAAGATAGATAGATAGATAGATAGATAGATAGATAGATAATGAGTAGAATCGAAAAGATAGATAGATAGATAATGAGTAGAATCGAAAAGATAGATAGATAGATAATGAGTAGAATCGAAAAGATAGATAGAGAGATAGATAGATAGATAGATAATGAGTAGAATCGAAAAGATAGATAGATAGATAGATAATGAGTAGAATCGAAAAGATAGATAGATAGATAGATAGATAGATAGATAGATAGATAGATAGATAGATAGATAGATAATGAGTAGAATCGAAAAGATAGATAGATAATGAGTAGAATCGAAAAGATAGATAGAGAGATAGATAGATAATGAGTAGAATCGAAAAGATAGATAGATAGATAATGAGTAGAATCGAAAAGATAGATAGATAGATAGATAGATAATGAGTAGAATCGAAAAGATAGATAGATAGATAGATAGATAGATAGATAGATAGATAATGAGTAGAATCGAAAAGATAGATAGATAGATAGATAGATAGATAGATAATGAATAGAATCGAAAAGATAGATAGATAATGAGTAGAATCGAATAGATAGATAGATAGATAGATAGATAGATAGATAATGAGTAGAATCGAAAAAGATAGATACATAGATAGATAATGAGTAGAATCGAAAAAGATAGATAGATAGATAGATAATGAGTAGAATCGAAAAGATAGATAGATAGATAGATACATAGATAGATAATGAATAGAATCGAAAAGATAGATAGATAGATAGATAATGAGTAGAATCGAAAAGATAGATAGATAGATAATGAGTAGAATCGAAAAGATAGATAGATAGATAGATAGATAGATAGATAGATAATGAGTAGAATCGAAAAGATAGATAGATATTCTTTCAAACAACATAATTCGAATGAGCTATGATACACTCTCGTAAGTAATAAAAATATATATTTAAAATTCGTGTTCATTTATGCATTAATTTATACAGACTGCCTACCGATAATCCTTTCTAGGTAAAGGAGATGAATTTATATGATATATAAGATATCATAATATATTATTTATTATTCAATTACGCATCTTATATAATAATCATATGAAATGCGTATATATAATTCGCGTTAACTCACTCAGGTGTATGTACGTATTTCTTCTTGTCTCTATTACACATCTGCGCGCGCGTGCATGTGTGTTTGTGTGCAGCTACTGTAGATATCAATCCAATTTGTTTCGGCTAAAAATGATAGGCACAAGAATACATATTCACGAATAAGAATTATAAAAAAAAAACAATCTCATATATTAATCTGCGTGGTTGTGTGGGCGCGTCATCGTGGTGCAAAGAACATTACATAGCTTCTACCGAGCGTTGCTGCTAGGTAGTGCGTTCGAGTCTAACGGACGGTACTATAACAGTGTCCTCAGATGAAAAGGCGTAGAAAATAATGCGGATATGTGCTTTATAGGTGGGATTAATTTTTTTATTTTTATAATGTGTGTGTGTGTGTGTGAGTGAGAGAGAGAGAGAGAGAGAAAGATGGAGTGAATGGGAGGAAAATAAAATACGTGAGCAGACCCCCAATTGAGCAAGTGTTTTTAACACAGGCAGCTATGTACTTCACTGGGCGTAATGATAGTTATGTATTGACTGAAGCTTATAGATAGATAGATGGATAGATGGATAGATAGATGAAGAGTAGAATAAGTTAGATAGGTAGATAGATAGATGAAGAGTAGAATAAGATAGATAGGGAGATAGATAGATGAAGAGTAGAAAGAGGGAAAGATAGATAGAAGGATAGATAGATGAAGAGTAGAATAAGATAGATAGAGGGATAGATAGATGAAGAGTAGAATAAGATAGATAGATAGATAGATAGATAGATAGATAGATAGATAGATAGATAGATAGATAGATAGATAGATAGATAGATGAAGAGTAGAATAAGATAGATAGATGAAGAGTAGAATAAGATAGATAGATAGATAGATAGATAGATAATGAGTAGAATAAGATAGATAGATGAAGAGTAGAATAAGATAGATAGATAGATAGATAGATGAAGAGTAGAATAAGATAGATATATGAAGAGTAGAATAAGATAGATAGATAGATAGATAGATAGATAGATAGATAGATAGATAGATGTGAACAAGCTGAGATAGAAAGATGTGAATCGGCTGAGATTAATAGCTAGCTAGCTCGATAGATAGATAGATAGATAGATAATGATTAGAATCGAAAAGATAGATAGATAGATAGATAGATAGATAGATAGATAGATAGATAGATAGATAATGAGTAGACTTAGATTGATATAGAAATAGGGAGATAGATCTATATACTGATCCCACCAGAATTATTACATATTGACATAAATGGAAAAAAGTATATCTAAAAAAAAACATGTAAAAACCTAATAATCACAGGGATAACAACATATATTCTCATTTTTTATCATGGCATGATCAAACTTGTTTGATAATGTACAATTTAACTGTATACAAAGTGAGAGAACATTTTTATATTATTATGAACTAATATACTGATTCCCCTTGAATCAGTACATATTAATATATTAGGGAATAAAATATATTTAAAAACACACATGTGAAAACCGAATAATCGTAAGGCTAACAAAATACGTGTACGTATATAGTTCTTTCTTTAATGGCGTCACAAAACTTGTTTTAATACGAGGCTGGGTAAAAAAAAGTAATGCATTTTGTTTTATTATATAAGAAATAACGAACACAATCAGACATTTACATTAGTCGAACATTTGTTCTCACCTTTGTTGCCATATTCACGACGTTTCGGGGCGGGTTCTGGTCCGTGACTCCAGAGAACGCGGAGGATTCACTGTTTATGAAAAACAATGTGTTTTAAGCAAAATATTCACAGGATATGGAAGAAAGTTTGCAATATTATACTGGACCTCAGACGGGGGGTCAGTATTTTATTCTTATTAAGTAATAAACTGATCCCCCAGAATCACTACATTGTAAAATATATTCAAAGACTTATAGATGAAAATCAATGTGTTTTAAGCAAAATAGTCAGAGGATATGGGAAAAAGGTGTCAGAAAATTATACTGTACATAAAGTGAGGTCAGTATTTTAGTCTTATTAAGTAACAAAATGATCCCCCCACAGAATTAATATATATTAATATATCTGATAAAATGTATATTTAAAAACTCACATTTGAAAACCTAATAATCGTAAGATTAACGAAATATATTGTAATTTTTTACGTGACATGAGAAAAATTTTTAATATAAGATTCTACTGGACATAAAGTGAGGAACTGTTTTTCTATCATTATTAACTAATAAAGTGATCCCCCTAGAATTACTACACGTTAATATAATTTGAAAACGTATTTAAAGAGATGTTTGAAAATATCCTAATAATCATAAGAACTTAAAAGAACATCAATTTATCTTAGTATAATTCATAAAAATGGCCTAGTCATTTTCCTTTGCTCCTCTGGTGCAACAGAGATTTTCCTTCTCAAGGCTAGACACCAAGCAGAATTTAAACAGAAACCTGTCAAAGAATGGATGAGCCTTCTTGCAGGGTTAATGGTCATCTAGTACAATGGGAGTAAACGGGACTCCATAGCTATGGAAGAAGCCAGTGCCGTGATAACTGACGTCGACGACCAGGGCAAAGGGTTCACGCGATTGCATCAACGGTTACGTGTGCGTGCTCAAGACTAGCCTTCAAGTTGAAGGACATCGGCTGTGATTTGACCTGGAGAGAGATGGGATCCGTCAGGTCTCCTTTTCTAAGTACCCACTACGAATGAATGAATGCCTCTCCGGTTTTCAATCCAGATATGTGAAGGAAACTGATCAGGTCTTCAGGTGCGCAGAAACCCTACGACCACACTTGATCATGGGACTGATGATCAGTTAAATTGCTTATATATGACATGTCTTTATACTGTAATTAATCATTTTTGCTAGATTTTTCTGCATAAATTATTAAATAGCTTACATCCTTTTATTCTCAAGCTGTGATCAAATTACTAAAGTGGTTACCACTTTCAAGGTGAAAATGGCAATATTTGAAAAACTAAGCAATTCTAAAATTCATCGACAATCACTTTTTTATAAAATAACAAAAATTCACATTTTAATCCAGTTAACAAAAAGTATTATTTAATCCAGTTAACAAAAGAGTATTATTTAATCCAGTTAACAAAAGAGTATTATTTAATTCAGTTAACAAAAGAGTATTATTTGATCCAGTTAACAAAAGAGTATTATTTGATCCAGTTAACAAAAGAGTATTATTTGATCCAGTTAACAAAAGAGTATTATTTAATCCAGTTAACAAAAGAGTATTATTTAATTCAGTTAACAAAAGAGTATTATTTGATCCAGTTAACAAAAGAGCATTATTTGATCCAGTTGACAAAAGAGTATTATTTCATCCAGTAAACACAAGAGTATTATTTAATCCAGTTAACAAAAGAGTATTATTTGATCCAGTTAACAAAAGAGTATTATTTAATCCAGTAAACAAAAGAGTATTATTTGATCCAGTTAACAAAAGAGTATTATTTGATCCAGTTAACAAAAGTGTATTATTTGATCCAGTTAACAAAAGAGTATTATTTAATCCAGTAAACCAAAGAGTATTATTTAATCCAGTTAACAAAAGAGTATTATTTGATCCAGTTAACAAAAGAGTATTATTTCATCCAGTAAACACAAGAGTATTATTTGATCCAGTTAACAAAAGAGTATTATTTAATCCAGTTAACAAAAGAGTATTATTTGATCCAGTTAACAAAAGAGTATTATTTAATCCAGTAAACACAAGAGTATTATTTGATCCAGTTAACAAAAGAGTATTATTTAATCCAGTTAACAAAAGAGTATTATTTAATCCAGTTAACAAAAGAGTATTATTTGATCCAGTTAACAAAAGAGTATTATTTTTAAAGGATTTTGAGAAAGCTGAACATGCGTGATTCTTGTTATTATCTTAATCATTCAAGATATCAATATTATTTCAATATATTTTCGCCTTAACACAATTCTTTTCTCTCTTAATTAAAATCACATCCTTTAAGACGAAATTATGCTCAGACCTATTACGACTAATGAATCGAGTGCGTTGTTTTGTAAACAACCAATTTTATATTCAATGACGTTTGAAGTAAAATGTCAGATTAAAAAATAAATCCATTAACGTATATATATATATATATATATATATATATATATATATATATATATATAAAACATTAGGCAGCATGTATTTTATATACAAAGAAACAATCACGCATAGAATCAATCAGCAATATTAATGCGATTATTGGCGATATCCCATCGCTAGTAGATATATAATGTATGCATTAAAATACTGTTAATCCATAGGATGATGTGATCCTCATTCATAAAACTGTTGTCAGTTGTTTCCAGTTTATATTTTTTTAAATGCTAGTACTTTCGAATAATCCTTTATTCATCCTCAGGCATATTTGTTTTCATTAAAATTAAGACTTAGAGACGAAATAATTGTTTGTAGACCGAAAGATGTTTTTTTTTAAGAATGTGCTATTATTGACGGTTGGATCACATCATTCTATGGATTAAACAGTATTTTAATGCATACAATATATTCTACTAGCGATGTGATATCGCAAATAATCGCATTAATATTGCTGATTGATTCTATGCGTGATTGTTTCTTTGTATATATATATATATATATATATATATATATATATATATATATATATATATATATATATATATTATTTATTATAATTTTTTTTAGATATGGACAAAAAACTTACTAACTACAAAGATGCATTCATGTTTCGATGCCAGCTGCATCTCGACTGGAGATAACCAAAAATGGTTATAATGTTGTAGATAAAAAATTTTGATTCTCACCAGTCGAGATGCAGCTGCATCGAATCAAGAACGCATCTTTGTAGTGAGTAAGTGTTTTTTTTTTGTCCCTATGTAAAAAAAGTTATAATAAATAATTATTGCTGTACTCTTGATATTGAGACCTCTTTTGAATTAATGCCGCGAACATCAGAATTTATATTATTTTCGTTCTCATTACATTCGTATATATATATATATATATATATATATATATATATATATATATATATAATTATTTATTTGAAAATTATAACATAAATATGTTATAAAACCACTACAAAAATACCCATTTTGTTTCAACACCTCTGGTGTCTTATCAAGTGATGATGTTGAATGTAGAATAAAGGGTTTTAAAAGGTTCAAATTAATTAACCACCCCTCACAAGTGGAAACGTTGTTACATAAGCTGGAATGACCAATCAAAATACAAGTATACGAGAATTCAAAAAACTTGACAACGAGGTAAGTTTATAATAACTATTAAATGCTTTAAAGTTGGGGTTATACTAAAATAGAATTTATTCTACCTAATAAGTATTAAATTATTAGATAAAATTTGAAATTAAAATGAAAAATTACCCATTTTAAAATCTAAATTCAATCTCTATTAAATTTAAAATTATAAAATTACTGAGGAAAAAAGAAAAAAATACATATGTTATTCTATTTATTTTGTTTTTATAGACATTAAGTCGGAATAAATGTTAAGATCGACTGCTCTTAACTTCATGACAACATGGATACATTTGAATTCTAAGCATAGACATGGAATGATGATATCTTGCGAAAGACAATACATACACAATCAGATTATAATGCATAAGCACGCAGAAATATTTAGATATATACACACACAAATATATATATATATATGGAGATGATGAAACAAAATGGAAAAGCTATAAACGACTTGCTTCGCGCAACGTATGTTGGCTCCGGCTTCTTGGGGTTACAATGAAATGCAAAACTATTTGTAAGAAAATATGTTGGGACTTTAAATTACCTTATCAAATACGACAACCAGAAAGGGTTTGTCTGTCAAGCATATTAGAGACTCTGGTGTCTTTTGGATTTTAAATCAGCCCAGTGAAACTATATATATATATATATATATATATATATATATATATATATATATATATATATATATATATTCATTAAAAACGACTGACAAGGTGCTTTTATTTAGTTTTTTATATAATTTCTCGTGCGATCTAATAAAGTTTTTCGCACGAGAAATTATATAAAAAACTAAATAAAAGCATCTTGTCAGTCGTTTTTAATGAAATGTGCTTGAAAGAAGGATTGCTGCCTAAATACACAAATTTTAAATATATATATATATATATATATATATATATATATATATATATATATATATATATATATATATATATATATGGCGTTAGTTAGATCAAGTGACAGGACCCAAAGAGTGTGAGTTCAATACCTGGTTACGGCAGTGGAGAACTTGGAGACGGGAATTAACAGGTAATAACTGACATCCATTAGACATGGCACGTGGAACAGTCTACCCTAGTAAGCGAAATAAAGCGTTCAGTTCGACATTCCAGCCGCCTGAAGAAGGCCGGAGCGTACAACGGCCGACTCGTTGTAAAAAATATGGCAACAAAGATGAGGACAATAGACCGAATAATATATATATATATATATATATATATATATATATATTTATATATATATATATATATTAGAGCCGTTTTATTTTTTACTATAGTAATTTATGGGGCGAGCTTGTCTCATTATTTCCACTTTTGTTTTTTATACTATTATACATCCTACGGACACACAGTATTATACATCATACAGACACACACTATTATACATCCTACGAACACACACTCTTATACATCATAGGGACACACACTATTATACATCCTACGATCACACATTATTATACATCATACGGACACACATTATTATACATCCTACGATCACACACTATTATACATCATACGGACACACACTATTATACATCCTACGATCTCACAATATTATACATCCTACGGACACACACTATTATACATCCTACGATCACACACTATTATACATCATACGGACACACACTATTATACATCCTACGATCACACAATATTATACATCCTACGGACACACACTATTATACATCCTACGATCACACACTATTATACATCATACGGACACACACTACGGACACACACTATTATACATCCTACGTTCACACACTATTATACATCATACGGACACACACTATTATACATCCTACGATCTCACAATATTGTACATCCTACGGACACACACTATTATACATCCTACGATCACACACTATTATACATCATACGGACACACACTATTATACATCCTACGATCTCACAATATTATACATCCTACGGACACACACAATTATACATCCTACGATCACACACTATTATACATCATACGGACACACACTATTATACATCCTACGATCACACAATATTATACATCCTACGGACACACACTATTATACATCCTACGATCACACACTATTATACATCATACGGACACACACTACGGACACACACTATTATACATCCTACGGACACACACTATTATACATCCTACGAACACACACATACACACACCTCACATATACAATTTGAACTATGTTTTCTAATTTTGTATTGGTAACCTCCACATTTGTCTATCATTGCTCTTTTGATGCTCTCTCAACATGGCGATGTGCCAGACTTGGCTACGCTGAAATATTTACTCCAGTCCCAGAAATCTATCTACCTATCCTTCCACAGAAAGACGTCCCAATTTGCTTGCTACCCGTTCTATCTCTGCATTTATTTATTTTATTTTTTTTTACGTTCCCCTTCGCCTTTCTATTCTCCCCTATTTTACTCATTTGCCCGACAAAGATACCTTTATTTGCAGCCATCTTTCTTCTGTTTCTGCCTCCCTCACTGGACACCCCATCCTCTAATCTCCAGATTCCAGTCCCATTGTAACTGACCACACTCTTCAGGCCACATCTCATACTAACGCCATTACTCTCTTCCGATGACCTGCTGACCGACCACCAAGAAAATGCTGGCTCCCGAGGCTTTTCTCCAATTGAACAATTCAGTCTTATTGGACCTAATTGAGCCAGATTTCGCTTCTTCTTGCTTTCGATATCTCTATCTTAATTTGTTTCTCTCTCCTTTTTCTTACCAATATGGTAACATCACTCCTTCTCCTCTCTTTTTACTGCATCGTCTTTTTTCTTTTTCCTATGACTTTTTCTTTCTTTTCTTTTCTCCTGTTCTTTACCCTTTCCCCCCTTTTTTCTTTTTTTTTCTTTTTCTTTTTTTTTTTTTTTTGCCGTTACATAATTTTCTTGCGAACATTTTGTGTTTCTCCCACGTTTTTTTACCGGACCACTGATAATTTTTTCATTTTCATACAAACGTTTGTCTGTTTTTGCTTTTCTTTTCCACTTATTTTTTTCCATTCTTTATTTCTTTTCTTTCTTCCTTTCTTTCCTTTCGTTTTCCTTCTTTTTACCATTTATTTTCTTTCTTTCTTTTCTGCTTCGATCTCCTTCTTTCTATTCCACTTCTTTTTTCGTTTCTTTCTTTATTTCTTTTTCTTTAGCATTCGCTTTCCTTATTTTTTACCATTTATTTTCTTTCTTGTCTGCTTTGTTTCTTTTCTGTTTCCAATCCTTTCTTTCTGTTCCACTTATGATCTGCCTTTCTTTCTTTTCTTTCTTTCTTTCTTCTTTTTGCCTTTGTCCGTTACACTTCGTTTTCCTTCTTTTTTACCATTTTCTTTCTTTCTTTTCTGCTTCGATCACTTTCTTTCTATACCAAACATTTCCTCCCTTTCTTTTTTCTTTCTTTCTTTCTTTCTTTCTTGCTTGCTTTCTTTCTTTTCTGCTTCGATCACTTTCTTTCTATTCCACTTACTTCCTACCTTTTTTCTTTCTTTCTTTCTTTCTTTTTTCTTTCTTCATTTATTTACTTATTTATTTTCTGCTTCGATCCCTTTCTTTCTATACTACTCATTTCTTGCCTTTGTTTCTTTTTCTTTGTTTCTTTCTTTCTTTCTTTCTTTCTTTCTTTCTTTCTGTCTTTCTTGTTACTTGCTTTCTTTCTTCCTTTCTTTCTTTCTTTCTTTCTTTCTTCCTTTCTTTCTTTCTTTCTTTCTTTGTATCTTGTGCTTTCTTTTCACTACTATTCTTTATTCCCTACTTTGTTTTCTTTCTGGTTAGTTGCTTTCTTTCTTCCTTCTTTCTTTCTTTCTTTCTACCTTCCTTCTTTCTTTCATTGTTTCTTTCTTTCTTTGTATCTTGTGCTTTCTTTTAACTACTATTCTTTATTCTCTACTTTGTTTTCTTCCTTGTCACTTGCTTTCTTTCTTCCTTCTTTCTTTTTTCTTTCTTTCTTTCTTTTCTGCATCAATGCCTTTTTTTCTATTTTACTTACTTTCTGCCTTTCATTCTTTCTTTCTTTCTTTCTTTCTTTATTTATTTATTTATTTACTGCTTAGATCCCTTTCTTTCTATACCACTCATTTCCTGCCTTTTTTTCTTTCTTTCATTCTTTCTTTCTTTCTTTCTTTCTTTCTTTCTTTCTTGTGCTTTCTTTTCTCTACCATTCTTTATTCCCTACTTTAATTTCTTTCTTGTTATTTGTTTTCTTTCTTCCTTCCTTCCTTCTTTCTTTCTTTCTTTATTTCTTTCCTTCTTTCTTCTTTCTTTCTTTCTTCGTTTCTTTCTTTCTTTCTTTTATCTTGTGCTTTCTTTTCTCTACCATTCCTTAGTCCCTACTTTATTTTCTTTCTTGTTACTTGCTTTCTTTCTTCCTTCCTTCTTTCTTTCTTTATTTATTTCTTTCTTTATTTCTTTCTATCTTTCTTTCTGTCTTTCCTTCTTTCTTTCTTTCTTGTGCTTTCTTTTCACTACCATTCCTTATTCCCTACTTTATTTTCTTTCTTGTTACTTTCTTTCTTTCTTTCTGCCTTTCTTTCTTTCTTTCTTTCTTCCTTTCTTTCTTTAGTATTTCTTTGTCTTTGACACCCTTTATATCTTTTTTTCATTCCTTTTTCCTCCCGCCATTTTTCATAGGATTATTCTTTTTTTTATTATTGCATTTATTTTACATTTTATTTATATTTACATTTTATTTTTATGTAATTTTTCCCCGACTGCTTGAAGCTATCAATGACCAACAACGCTGCAATGATTACGTCTGCTAGGGAAATAACTGTGAATGCGAAGGAGAAAGAGAAAATTGAGAAGTACGTTTGCTGAGAGCTGCTCAAGTAGTAACATAGGGGTCTCCGGTGAAGAGACGTCTACGTACCCGGGAAAACACGACAAGTCTTGTAGGAACCTGGCAGAAGCACCACCCCCATTGGCCATGACCAGCCAACTCTTGTCCTACCACCATGCCCGGGGATGGCCTCTCCTTGAATAGCGGCGTTTACGTCGTACTGAGTTTTGCTGGACACTGGGCACTGTAATCAGGGTAGTCGTAGTCATTATCATGGTCAAGAAGAGAAGAAGAGGACAACGATGAGAAAGGATGAAGAAGGGAAAATAACGGGGGAAAATAGGAGCAAAAGATAAAGAGAATACAATTGAAAAGAAAGAAAGAGTGTAGATATAGATAGTGAAAGGAAGAAACCGTGTAGATATAGAAAGAAAGAAAGAAAGAAAGAAAGAAAGAAAGAAAAAGAAAGAAGAAAACAAAAAAGAAAGAAAGTAGAAAACAGTTTTAAAGACGATATAAGAAGAAAGAAAGAAAGAAAGAGTGTAGATATAGATAAAGAAAGAAAGAAAGTGTGTAGGTATAACCGCTGACAGAAAGAAAGGTAGTGTGCAGATATAGCGATATAACTGCTGAAAGAAAGAAAGAAAGAAAACAGTTTTAAAAATGATATCAGAAAGAAAGAAAGAAAGAAAGAGTGTAGATATAATTGTATAACCGCTAATAGAAAGAAAGGTAGTGTCCAGATATAGCGATATATCTTCTGAAAGAAAGAAAGAAAGAAAGAAAACAGTTTTAAAAATGATATAAGAAAGAAAGAAAGAGTGTAGATATAATTGTATAACCGCTAATAGAAAGAAAGGTAGTGTGCAGATATAGCGATATATCTTCTGAAAGAAAGAAAGAAAGAAAGAAAGAAAGAAAAAAAAAAGAAAGAAAGAAAGAAGAAAACAGTTTTACGGACTAAAAAGATTTTATTAATAAACGCTGATTGCGGTAACAATGTCCCTAACTCATATTAAATACGACCGCAAAATATGGGAAAGCAAATTAAAAACTGCGGCCATAACACAATATCAAAGAAGATTCTGCGATTGGTTTTGGTGGACACGATTCTCATATTATCCATAAGGGACGAAATCTTCACTGCAAGTCGCAATTTCCAAGGAAATGAGTTGCTGCTAGTTATGGTGGTTTTCCTTTCTGTTTTTGTTACGCTGAGTAAACTAAAATGTCCTTCGAAACAAAGAAACGCGTTTTGAACTGCTATATATTATTTAATCTCTTATATGGATGTGAATGCTGGAAAGTCTCCTCACAGATACTTGAAGCAACAGTAATATGGTTCTACTGACGAATGCCTTCCAGAAAGTAAGCAAAGTATTAAGGAATAGGAAAATGTGCTTAGAAACCATGAAAGGAATTTTGAACTGCTATATAATATCTAATATCTTACAAGGTTGTGAATGCTGGAATGTCTCCTCACAGAGACTTGAAGCGACAGGAATACGGTTCTACTAACGAATGCCTTCCAGAAAGTAAGCAAAGTATTAAGGAATAGGAAAATGTGCTGAGAAACAAAGAAAAGAGTTTTGAACTGCTATATAATATCTAATCTCTTATATGGTTGTGAATGATAGAAAGTCTCCTCACAGATACTTGAAGCAACAGTAATATGGTTCTACTGACGAATGCCTTCCAGAAAGTAAGCAAAGTATTAAGGAATAGGAAAATTTGTTTAGAAGCAAAGAAAAGAATTTTGAACTTCTATATAATATCTAATGTCAAATATGGCAGTGAATGTTGAACAATCTCCTCACAGATGAAGAAGATACTTGAAGTGATAAAGATGTTTGTTCTACAGACAAATGCCTTTCAGAAAGTAAGCAAAATGTGAAGTGATAGGAAAATGTCTTTAGAAACAAAGAAAAGAGTTTTGAACTGCTATATAATATCTAATCTAATCTAAATGTGTCTGTAAAATTTAACAGGTGGCTGGTTTTGTTTAGCGGCATATCAACACCTCTATGGGTCATTTAATGTCGAAATCTGAATATTTTGAACACCATTTTATGGTTTCAACTAAATATTTTTGAACGTAATTTCATACCTTCAGCTACAGATAAAATATATTGTTAGTCATTTTTCTGTAAAATGTATTGTTTGTAATTCTACTATAAAATGTATTTCCGGTCATTTTTCTGTATAATTGTATTATTGAAAATTTTAGTATAAATAAGTATTTTTATTGTCTTTTGTTTTTGTTTGGGGTTCACCATTTGCCCATAGGTGGGACCTTAACAGGTGCTACTAACCTGAGTCAGGGTGGACTTGGGAACAACAGCAATTATTGTTGGCAATTTATATATATATATATATATATATATATATATATATATATATATATAAGTGAACATAGAAGTCAACACTTAGAGGCGACAGTCTGTTTCATGCTAGATGCAATCGGGGGCCTGACGATTGTATCTACCATGAAACAGCCTGTCGCCTCTAAGTGTTGACTTCTATGTTCAGTTTTATATTTACACACGCTCTATCTCTGATATTGACCACTTTATCCCATAAATATAGCACAATTTAAAACTATATTTCTTCATTCATATATATATATATATATATATATATATATATATATATATATATATAAGCGAACATTGAAATCAACACTTAGAGACGACAATCTGTTTCATGCTAGATGCAATCGTCAGGCCTCACGATTGCGTCTAGCATGAAACACACTGTCGCCTCTGAGTGTTGACTTCAATGTTCACTTTTATATTTACACACGCACTATCTCTGATATTGAGCACTTTATCCCATAAATATAGCACATCTTAAGAGCATATTTCTTTATAAAATATATATATATATATATATATATATATATATATATATATATATATATATATATATATATATATATATATATATATGTATGTATTGCTTGTATTTTACTATAAAAAATACACCAGTTAAGAGGTGGTCGTACGCTCTTCAAAACTTCCAAGTTCCCGATCAGGGACCTTGCTGTCGGATGTAGTTTATCGTCATACCCAGAACTATTCACTGTACAGACCAGAGATGTAACTAGAGTAGATTAGGACAAAAATACATTAGTAGTAGTAGTAGTAGTAGTAGTAGTAGTAGTAGTAGTAGTAGTGTGATTATTATTATTTTATTTTCCTTGATTACTGGTGTATACTAATTTCTTTCCGGGTCCCGACCAGAGACCTAAGGTCATAAATGGCATCATGACATTTTCCACTGAGCAGTTTTGAAAAGAAATCATACATATTTTACATACATAAAGCCCTTCGTAAGGCGTGGACTGTACTTGAGACAATAATTTTATTATTATTATTATTATTATTATTATTATTATTATTGAATCAGAAGCGATATTCTTTCATAATACTTACTGAAGGTCGACTCGGAGTTTCGTGATTTCTCACTCATTAAAAATAGAGAAACGTTAAATTTGAAAGTTAGAGCATAAAGTGTTTATAAAATAATGAAATACACTTTCTACACTCACTTAATACAGGGTGTCCAAAAAAGATTGACACCATTTTAAAAGCAATTATCTAGAAAACTACTAAGTCTAGCTCAATGAAATTGAACAGTTTACGTGTTGAACATCATAAGATTATTATGGGACCGATTTCATAAGTGTTCAATATGTGCACCGCCTGTGACACGGCACACGTCTAATCGGTAGTTAAGCTCTTGCCAAACACGTTGTAGCATGTCTCCAGTAACATTATCCGGTGCGGTTGTGATTCTCTGCTTGAGTTCATCAATGCTAGCAAGAAGAGGTGGGGCATAGACAATTTCCTTCACATATCCCCATAAAAAGAAATCACACGGGGACAGGTCCGGTGACCGCGGCGGCCATTTCGTCAAAAAACTGTCTTCATCTGCACCACGTCCAATCCATCTCTCTGGCAGATTCTCATTGAGATAGCAAAAATAAAACATTAAATATAAAATCTTGATCTGTTTCTATACATTCTGTGAAAACTTGAAGTTATTTCAACAAGAATTGCCCAAATTATTGGCCTGGGATTTTTTTTTTCGTGGGGGACACACACTGTATAATCGTTCTAATTTGAGTTCTGTGAGAAATCACAAAATCCCGAGTCGACCTCCGATTAATATTTTGAAATTATGCCACTTTTGATTCAATAATTATTGCTCTCGATTTCTTTCAAGCACTTTATTGGCAGAAATTCTGTTCGTCTTGATATATGTTGAATTATATAATTTTACATAAATAAATAGGTGACATAACTAATATTAATATTATTATTATGTTATTATATACGTATATATATATGTCTGTGTGTGGGTGTTTCAAATATCAAACAGTAATACTATGTGACCAACAACAAGGTCCTGAAGAGAGCCAACAGTCAAAGAATTGAATCTCTGCTACAACCGTCTTCAGTGGTCAGGACTCGTAGCAAGAATAGAAGTGCCAAGGTTTTCACGTCAATACTTATTCAACGAACTCACTTTTGAAGGAAAGACTAAAGATTTGCTCTCTTCGAAGATGCCAGGACCAAATTAAAAAAACACCGAAAGCCACTGGAGTTGAATCATTTAAACACAAGCACAAAGCTGTACCAAATGGCGGTGTTACATCACGATCAGAGCCAAAAACTTCGAAGCCACCAGAAGAGAAAAGGAAGAAGTCAAACGACAAGAGAAAACGGCTCGACAAAATCAACTTCGTCCTCCATCAACATTATTATACATTTCAATGTATTTCAATGCCATCGAATCTTCCATGTAAGAATTGGTCTGCTTGGCCATCAACGCCATCATCATTAAGGAAGCGATCAGCAAAGAAGAAATTAAAATTCTTGGATACGAGATAAATCCGACGAACTCTTGAATTGAGGTCGATTTTCACCAGGACTTCACCGATTGTAACTTTGTACCAGACGATAAGCTTATGATCTAGAAAAATCCAGGTAAAGTTCTATTTGTTTAACGTCTTGTTCGCTACCCTGTACTTATCATACTTCCATCTTTGTAACCTGTTAATTTAATTGTTAAATGTCTTTATTTATTGATTTTTGTTTCAAAATACAAACCTTGCTAAGAGCTGTTACAAAGTACAGGATCTTGTAGAGAGCCATGATGATCCATGTCCTTAAGGGACACGGCACGTAGAAGAAGAATGCCAAAATCTTACAAGCACTCGTGACTGTTACTATACGAGTTTTTCATGCCGACATTGTTCGTTTATTCAAGCTCGAGACTGTACCAACTGGCGATATTCCATCATCAAAAAAAAACTTCGAAGCCACAAGAAGAGAAAAGGAAGAAGTCAAACGACAAGAGAAAAAGGCTCGACAAAATCAACTTCGTCCTCCATCAACATTATTATGCAGTCAAAGAAATTAAGTTCTTGGATACGAGATAAAGCCGACGAACTCTTGAATTGAGGTCGATTTTCACCAGGACTTCACCCATTGTAGCCTTCTACCAGACAATAAGCTTGTAATCATGAAAAAATATCCATGTGAAGTTCTATTTGTTTAATTTCTTGTTCGCTTGCTCGTTTTTATCACACTTCCATCTTTGTAACCGTATTTCAATAGTTAAATGTCTTTATTTATTTTTGTGTCTTTTTGCATATATAAATAGGTTACATTAATATTATTCATATTATTATTATGTTATTTTATATATATATATATATATATATATATATATGCAGAAATATAGTCTTAAAGTGTGCTATATTTATGGGGTAAAGTGCTCAATATCAGAGATAGAGCGTGTGTAAATATAAAAGTGGACATGGAAGTCAGCACTTAGAGGCGACAGTCTGTTTCATGCTAGTGCAATCGTCAGGCGACGATTGCACTAGCATGAAACAGACTGTCGCCTCTAAGTGCTGACTTCCATGTCCACTTTTATATTTTTATATATATATATATATATATATATATATACGTGTTTGTGTGTGTGTATGTTTCAAATATCAAACGGTAATACTATGTGACCAACAACAAGGTCCTGGAGAGAGCCAACAATTCAACGCATCGAATCGCTGAAACAACCGTCTTCGGTGGTCAGGACTCGTAGCAAGAATAGAAGCGCCAAGGTTTCCACGTCAATACTTATTCAACGAACTCACTTTCGAAGGAAAGACTACGGGTTTGCCCTCTTTGAAGATGCCAGGACCAAATCGAAAAACATTGAAAGCCACTGGAGTTGAGCCTAAATCATTTAAACATAAGCACAAGACAGTACCAAATGGCGGTGTTCCATCACGATCGGAACCAATAACTTCAAAGCCAGAAATGTCTTAAATTTAACCATTAACCTTGCAAATCTATAAACACAGCATTTATTGTCATTTAAATAGTTTTTGGGGGGGACACCCTGAATATATATATATATATATATATATATATATATATATATATATGTGTGTGTGTGTGTGTGTGTTGTAGTATGGCCTATATAATAATTTACTAATTTTGATTGATCAATCAACATGTTTGACACGAATACTCACACTACACCTTTCTGACCGCAGCTCAATTAGATCTCATTTAAATATTCATGGAATCCTACCGGACTCTAATCGTAACATACTTGTTGACAACGCAAATATACTAGCATCATCTACATTGCAAAAAAAGGCTAAATATAATGAAAGCCTTATTAATAAAAAAAATTAAAAAAAACAGTCAATAATATCAACTAAGAACAGGGACATAATATCTTGACCGTGTTTTGAAAATGAAATCATTGTATAAATACATACATACCACAAACAATTTCTTGTTAACAGTTAATATATTTCAACCTTAAAAATGGTTAAATGTATAGCCGAAAGAGCTCGGAGAAAAAGAACAATTGGATAGTTTTTATATAATTTACCATCCGAGAATTAAAAAATTATTAGATCACATGAGAAATTGTATAAAAAAAATGAATTAAATCACATTGTCTGCCGTATTCAATGAAATGTGCATTATATATATATATATATATATATATATATATATATATATATATATATATTATAATATTTTTTGTTTTTAAAAATATGATTCCTTCGCTACATAAGAGTTCTCATGTCTCAAAATCGAGAGCCGAGACCCCTAACATAATTTTTGAAGTTATGCAGAGTTAAGGTGCCTGGACCCGCTTCCTTGTCAAGCGAGAATTTGGGAATAAGCTATCTTTTGGTTAGCGCGTGTTTATAAGTGCGGTCTCATTGGAACATTAGTTGCTATGGAAACGGCTAGTGTCGGCCATTATGGTTAGGTGGTTTAAAGAGCTAAGAATTATTTTTTATCTACAGACCAGTCCCCTTCGAAAAATGTGTTAAAAAAAGGGCCATGTAAATAAACAAATAAATAAGCAGATCAAATAGATAATAATGAAACACAACCTTCTCGTCACTCAACGACCCGCGGCAATGCCATAAAAAATTGCCGTCTGACCAGCATAACCCACGATCACTCTTGAAATAGACTCCCCATTGTAACTTGACACACATTTTTCGTTTTGAATTCAGAGTTGTCCTTCTCGTAGACCAGTTGCCATCCAAGGCTATAGAACCCAGTCTGCCCTGCTATTTACCCATAGTTGGAGGGAGAAGAAGAGGATTCACACCTTTCTCAAGGGTATTAGCACGTAAGTGAATGTAATGGATTCGACTGGAATTCGAACTCAGCTCTCCGATTCCTGTATATATATATATATATATATATATATATATATATATATATATATATATGAAGAAAGTCTTAAGGTGTGCTATATTTATGGGATAAAGTACTCAATATCAGAGATAGAGCGTGTGTAAATATAAAAGTGAACATTGAAGTCAACACTTAGTGGCGAAAAGGCTGTTTCATGCTAGACGCAATGAAGAAATATAGTTTTAAGGTGTGCTATATTTATGGGATAAAGTACTCAATATCAGAGATAGAGCGTGTGTAAATATAAAACTGAACATTGAAATCAAAAGTCAGAGGCGACAGACTGTTTCATGATAGACGCAATCGTCAGTGAGTGTTGACTTCGATGTTCACTTCGTTGACTTCGATGTTCACTTTTATATTTACATTTATACATATATATATATATATATGTGTGTGTGTGTGTGTGTGTGTGTATGTATGTGTGTATATATATATATATATATATATATATATATATATATATATATATATATATATGACTAAATAAAAAAACATAGAATCGCATTTAATATTTAATTTACCCCAAATACACACTTACTTTTACGTACGAATTACCGTATTGCCTCGTCTCGAATTATTTCAAATTCAAATCTCGAATTAGATTATGAAATCTCGGAAAGTATCGTAGTTGCAATCATGAAAATCGTATTGTTGTATTCGTGTAAGTAAGCCGTACGTTGACCTGCAGAAATGGTACTTCTTTTGCAGTTCAGAAAGTTTTTCATGGAAACACAGACAGGCTGACAAGTTAGATCAATGTCCGAATAATGAACTTTTTTTTCTGCCAGGTAGAAAGTATCTTTCATGGCGTTCAGTCTCAAGATGACGCACACAAAGTAACTTTACTAATTACTAATCTTCTCTCTCCGCCTCGGGACAGACTGATATCACGTCGGGGGTAAAGGGAGTCAACCGGAGTTTTGTGCAGATGGAACAGCTAATTTCCGCCATGATGATGTTCGCAAGATAACAATAATAATAGAGGCTGTAAGCGAAGAAATTCCTTCTTACACTATTGGGTATTCCCGTGATGGGAGCTAACTAAATAAATATGTTTCTGACTTTGGCGTCTTTTACTTCAGTTGTCCCCATGTTCGTGTCTAGACTAGGGGAGCGTGAGGGCCAGGGTCAAGTTCGGGGCGGTAGGAGATTGCACATTTTCTGTCTTGATTCCTTTTTATCAAGCTGTCACGAATATGCATAAAAATATTCAGTCGTTTGTCTTGTTTTATTTTATCTCATTTATTTTTCGTTTTCTTCGTGGTTTTATTTTCAGGAAACAGAATTTAGCTTTTAATACTAGTTGGATACCCAACTTTTCGTTGTCAATAATATGAACAATTTCCGGATTTAATTTAGTTGTCTATTTAAAATCCTATTTACATTATTCGGACTATTGTCCTCATTTTTCTCGCCATATTTCTTACAACGTTTCGGCCGTTGTACGCTCCGGCCTTCTTCAGTATCTGTCCCCTTGCGTCTTAGTGGCAGTATCGCCTTGCTTGTGATGAAATGAATAACAAAAATGAGAAATAGGATTTTAAATCTATCTATATTTCTGAGATATTATGTACATTATTTACATTATTCGGACTATTGTCCTCATCTTTGTCGCCATATTTATTACAACGTTTTGATCTTTCAGCGTCTGTCTATATTTCTGAGATGAGGTATTATGTACACTATTTACATTATTCGGACTATTGTCCTCATATTTGTCGCCATATTTATTACAACGTTTCAGCCCTTAAGTATCTGTCTATATTTCTGAGATGAGGTGTTATGTACACTATTTACATTATTCGGACTATTGTCCTCATCTTTTACGCCATATTTATTACAACGTTTCAGCCCTTAAGTATCTGTCTATATTTCTGAGATGAGGTGTTATGTAGACTATTTACATTATTCGGACTATTGTCCTCATCTTTGTCGCCATATTTATTACAACGTTTTGATCTTTCAGCGTCTGTCTATATTTCTGAGATGAGGTATTATGTACACTATTTACATTATTCGGACTATTGTCCTCATATTTGTCGCCATATTTATTACAACGTTTCAGCCCTTAAGTATCTGTCTATATTTCTGAGATGAGGTGTTATGTACACTATTTACATTATTCGGACTATTGTCCTCATCTTTTACGCCATATTTATTACAACGTTTCAGCCCTTAAGTATCTGTCTATATTTCTGAGATGAGGTGTTATGTAGACTATTTACATTATTCGGACTATTGTCCTCATCTTTGTCGCCATATTTACTACAACGTTTTGATCTTTCAGCGTCTGTCTATATTTCTGAGATGAGGTATTATGTACACTATTTACATTATTCGGACTATTGTCCTCATATTTGTCGCCATATTTATGACAACGTTTCAGCCCTTAAGTATCTGTCTATATTTCTGAGATGAGGTGTTATGTACACTATTTACATTATTCGGACTATTGTCCTCATCTTTGTCACCATATTTATTACAACGTTTCAGCCCTTAAGTATCTGTCTATATTTCTGAGATTAGGTATTATGTACACTATTTACATTATTCGGACTATTGTCCTCATCTATGTCACCATATTTATTACAACGTTTCAGCCCTTAAGTATCTGTATATATTTCTGAGATGAGGTATTATGTACATTATTTACATTATTCGGACTATTGTCCTCATCTTTGTCGCCATATTTATTACAACGTTTCGGCCTTTCAGTATCTGTCTATATTTCTGAGATGAGGTATTATGTACACTATTTACATTATTCGGACTATTGTCCTCATCTTTGTCGCCATATTTATTACAACGTTTCGGCCCTTCAATATCTGTCTATATTTCTGAGATGAGGTATTATGTACACTATCGCTGGGAGGAGAAGAATAGGATTCCAACCTTTCCCAAAGGTTTTAGCACGTAAGTGAATAAAATGGATTCTCCTGGAATTCGAACTCGGCTCACCCATTTCTCAGTCCAAACCGCTAACCATTACTCCACCGTAAAAGACAGAAAATGGCGATTGATGGCGTATTTCAATTTTTCATCAATAAAAAAACATTACTTTAGTCTGATGAAGTCCACTGAGAGGATGAAACGCGTCAAATTACAGGATTTATTTTTAATCTGACATTTTTATTACTTTAAACATTATTATAGCAGACACTTCGAAAAAAGCGTTCAGAACATATTTTCTTTACTAAGATTTCCGAATAGACGTAATGCCCACAGTTTAATAAATAAAAATGGAGCGTCTATTTCAAGTACGAAGTTTCCACTCTAATGACGTTTGAAGTAATATATGTGCGTATACATATATATTATATATATATACATATATATATGTATGTGTGTGTGTGTGTGTCTGTGTGTGTGTATGTGTGTCCGTGTGCTTTATGTCACAATACTCTCTGCCTCAAATGCTTTCCCATGAAAAAAAAAAACATTAATGTTGGCACCAAAAAACTCATACAACTTAATACTATATATAGAGACGTTTTTGTTTTTATGTTTATACGTTCTTTTATAGATACAAATATTTAAGTAAATGTTCTGTTTATAATAAACAATTTTAACAACATTTACCGGCCTGAATGTCCGAGAAATCTTCATAGAAAATGTGCGTCCTCCGACAGGAATCGAACCTGTATCCTATACGTAACCGTCATATAGCCTGACGTGCCTTTAACCGATTTGGCCACAGAGGAGGGCCCAAATTATCACTAATCCACCACCATGCTTCACTGTTGGAAGAAGGCAGTCAGGGTTGTAAACTTCTTTGGGCTGTTTCCACACATAAACTTGCCCTGAAGTTGGGAAAAGAGAAAATCTGAGAATATAACTTGCTTCCATTGGTCTGCAGACCAGGCATTGTGATCTCTGCACCACTTCAACCACTTCTGAATGTTGCGAGTGGAGAGAAGAGCTTTTCTTACGGCGACTCTTCCATGATATCCAGCCTTATGGAGCTCACGACGAACAGTTTTAATAGAAACTGGACTATTCAGATGATTATTCATCTTGGCAGTCACTTTGGCCGCAGTAGTCCGTTGATTTTTTGCCACATCGCGTTTCAATGCACGTCGGTCCCTGTCAGTAAGTTTGCAAGTCCGACCCGAATTGCTATGCTTTGTAGAGATTTTACCTTCTTTCTTGAATTGCGTCATAGGTCTTGATATGGTAGCTTTTGAAAAAGCAAACAGTTCAGCAACCTTAGTGATCGAGGCTCCTGCCATGCGAGCTCCAATAATTTGCCCTTTTTCGAACTCAGAGAAGTCAAGCATTTAGCTTAAATTTTACTAAATTCTAAAAATAAATAAGACAAAGATATTAAATTAGATAAATAAACGTATTTACATTAGATATAACCTGCAATTACGAAGTTTTAGTTAAAGTTCATAATATAATAGGTCTTTGAAATATAAGAGTGGAATTTGCACCTGTTCCAATTATTTTGTCCAACCCCTATATATATATATATATATATATATATATATATATATATATATATATATATATATATATTAAGAAATATAGTCTTAAAGTGTGCTATATTTATGGGATAAAGTGCTCAATATCAGAGATAGAGCGTGTGTAAATATAAAAGTGAACATAGAAGTCAATAATTAGAGGCGAAAATTGAAAAATAATAGCACTCGTGGCCTGACAATTGCATCTAGCATGAAACAGACTGTCGCCTCTAAGTGTTGACTTCTATGTTCACTTTTATATATATATATATATATATGGAAAGTAATGGTTTTTTGTTAATCCGACAGATTTGTTATCACTTTCAACGTTATTATTAGTGGATAATTGGATTTAAGTAGACGCTCCGTTTATCTATTAAATAGTATATTTAATTATTTTCTTTTACTAGCCTGACTTTTTCAACCCTCAGTTCCCCTGGGCAGAGAGGGCTACCATTAACCGCGGCATGCTCTAAGCTACTGAGTTACAGTTATCCAGATCGAAATTGTGCCTTTAAGCGATCTAATAGATCTCTCGAAATTATTAATATCCGCAGTTTTGTATCCATTCGTAACCAAAGCAGTTTTTGTAAAGATATTAATGGATTTTTTATTAAACCGACCGATATCGCAATTTTTTCTTTAATAAAATTTCGCAAAGTTTCAAGCCGTTAGACGAAAATAAATTAATATACTGTTTAATAAATAAGGGGAGAGTCTACTCAAATACGAGTATCCACAAAATAAATCCGTCTGCACGGATGTGCGTCGTGATAATTTTACCTTTTTCTTTTTTTTTCTCTCTAAACTTGCTCATTTAGCCTTTTTTCTTCTGCAGCAGACTTTGCTACGGCTCGAAATATGTGACCTATTTTTATTTATTTATTTTTATGGACATTTTAGTTTTTTGCTAGAGTATTTTGTTTATTTACGTTTTTTACAAAAATAAATGATATTAATGTTTAGGTGATAAATATATATATATATATATATATATATATATATATATATATATATATATATATATATAATAATGAAATCTTATTTTTTCCCAAGCTGGCGTTACTCGTAACTTTAAAAAAAGGAAGAAAATAAGTCGTTAACATTTTATGTTTTTTGCTAAGTCTCCGAGTCGAGAAAAAGAATCCTTCAGAATGGGGAGAAAATAAATGAAAGATATTTGTCCATGCGTTCTCCGCGTCGACAGTATGTTATAAATATTATCCCGACAGAGTTAAAAATTATTGACAATGAAAAAACGTTCATGAAAATATAATGTCTCGAAAACACATCCGACTGTGCATTTCTATCCATTTAAACATACACAAATACATAAAATTGTCATTAATTGATATATATATATATATATATATATACATATATATATATATATATATATATATATACATATATATATATATATATATATATTAATGATATACTTTAAATTATATAATTTTGCCTATATTAATAACTAGTATTATTTCATATATATATATATATATTTATGTATGAAAGTGAACATTGAAGTCAGCACTCAGAGGCGACAGGCTGTTTCATGCTAGACGCCATCGTCAGGCCGCGAGTGTTGGAAAAATCGTACACTCGCGACCTGACGATTACGTCTAGCATGAAACATGGCGTCGCCTCTGAGTGTTGACTTCAATGTTCAGTTTTATATTTATATTTACATACGCTCTATCTCTGATATGGAGCACTTTATCCCATAAATATAACACACTTTAAATATATATATATATATATATATATATATATATATATGTATGTATGTATGTATGTATGTATGTATTCACTTGTATCCTGGAGTTCACGTTTTGCGATCATTAGACAAATGATTCAATCTGATGATCGCAAAAGCGTGAAACCCAGGATCGCAAACTCGCATCCATACAACAGAAAATGTAAGTTCTATCACTGATATTGAGCTCTTTCCAATTAGTATTGCGCATTTAAAATAATGTACATATATATATATATATATATACATATATATATATATATATATATATATATATATATATATATATATATATAATTATTTATTTGAATATTACAACATAAATATGTTATAAAATCACGACAAAAGTAGCCATTTTGTTTCAACACTTCTTGTGTCTTGTCAAGTGATAATATAGAATATAGAATAAATGGTTTTAAAAGTTTCAAATTAATCAACGATCCTTAGCTAAGAGTAAACGCTGTTACGTAAGCCAGAGTAGCCAATCAAAAAACAAGTATAGGATGATTCGAAAAATTTGACAACTAAGCAAGGCTATCTAGATATTAAAAGATTTATAAAATTTGAAATTAAAATTAAAAGTAAAAAATTAAAATTACCTATTTAGAAATCTAAATCAGATCTCTATTAAGTTTTAAATTGTAGAATTACTAAGGAGAAAAAAAAAAAATAATAATAAAATAAATAAATAAATAAATAGATCTAAAAACAAAAATAAAAGATATATATGCTATTTAATTTATATTTTCATTGAAATTAAGTTGAAAGTTGTATTTAGAGTCCCAGACATAGATGTATACATTTTTCGTTACATTTCAGCATGTTAGTCGCCTTTCACGTGAAATCACTCGAACAACGGCATGCCAAACGCTCGGACGCATCTAGATATATACACACACATACAAAAAAGCAAACCACACATAGGCAAATGCACTACACCTACACACACACACATCGATACACACAGGCACACACATCTACCGTCAATATGATCCAGACGGTCAAATGTCGAAGCCATTCGTGGCTTAATATGTTATTAAACGAATTTAAACTTGAAAAATTTAAACAAATAACCATATATAAATATATATATATATATATATATATATATATATATATATATATATATATATATATATATATACATATATATATATATATATACGCATACACACACATACACATATATATACATATATACATTTTTGAAAACATATAGTTTTCGACACATTTACAGACAAAAGTAAATAACCACCTCCACATATAATTGAACACTCGCACATCCGCATATAAATTAATACATGCACCCGCATAGACACATATAAGGATAATAGGTACGCATACACAGACCTACGTACATAAACATACACATAGATAAGCACATATAAAAATATATTGACCCATACGTCGACGCAGAAAAGTAAATAAGGCAAGTGAAGAAATACATATAAAGATGCAACCATATACAAGAACACACATACATACATACACATCTAGATGTACATACATAAGCACGCATGCATATATGTATATACACTAAATATATATATAGACATTTACAAATACAAGTGTATACATGAAAAATTAAACAAACGTAAACTAAAACGACATGAGTATAAAAATGCATATACACATCCGCTAGTACATATATATACACACATACATACGCAACTACACATAGATATATACACATATATATCTACAGACATACATATACATACATACATACATATTCACAAATATATATACGCATACATACATATACATATATATATATATATATATATATATATATACATACATATATAAACACACATACACATATACATACACACACATACACATATACGCACACACACATACATATACAAACACATATACATATATACATAAACATATAGACACATGCATAAAAAAGGAAAAAGAAATAAGCATACATAGACCAACTTATATTCTAATAATATTCCAACAACATTATGATAAAATATATTAAAAGTTAATCATAATTTAAGAAAAGAACAACGGTCTGTAAGCAATTAAAGGTACTTTATCAACAAAGGTAGATTTTAGTTTGTATCTATGATACACTCCAAGACATTAAAGCCTACATACATATACACATACAATGACACACCAACATATATATATAAATATCTAATCCTATATAAATACCCATATCGACACATCCAGATAAACAATACAGAGACAGTCGAGCTCAACCATATAATCACCCACACATACATATAAATATACACCCATATACAAACACATATACATAAACATATACATATTTAAACATACATATATATACATATATATGCATATATAAACCTATACATACACATAGAAACATACATACTACATATACATACATATATGCACACTCACACATACATATACATACATATGCAATAGGCATACATATATCTACACTCACACAAGTACACATAAATATCCCCATATATATACTCACACATTTAGTGGTAGACACTTACCAGAATTTACTCCCTTACTCATACACATAAACAGGTTAACCTATGATAGAAGCCAATATACGCAACGATATACCTTCATAAAAAAAAAAAAAAAAAAAAAAAAAAAAAAAAATCATATATATATCCCTATACACACATATACATATCCTACAGTAGAAATAACTCTACATAACATACACATATATACATCTAAATACAGACACGTATGATACTTTGTAAGTACCCAGTACACATTCATATCGATAAGGCGACTATCATGCTAAAAAGGTAATAGTCTATTAAGTTTCATTTATCATTATCATAGAAAGTATATGATTTCTATACTAAGTTAAATTTAAGACGATGCTTACAGTTAACTGTTAGTTCATATCTTTGATTTAAAAGATCAGTCTTATTTTTAAATCTAATTATTTCAAGTTTCTCGTTAAGGCATAAGTAACACGGGGCATATAGTGAGTTACATGTCCGGGCCTTTCTAATTAATTTCCATTTAACCTTAGGTGTTTTATTTTTCTCTTTTAGACTCCAAAAGTATTTGGATAATGAAGTCATATATTTATAGTTACTATTATTAAAAGATTGCAGGTGACCCCGCCAGCGTTCCTTGAATGGTCTCATGGTGCAACCTATGTAGAATTTCTTTATATTTGGATTTTCTAGTGTTGATATAGTACTGAAATAAACTACAGAGCTAGTTAAACAGTTATTATTTAGTCGACAATTATTGAGATTCCTGCAGTTACATGATTTATTATTTGTGTCATTTTGCTTAATGTTGCTATGTGCAACCTTGTTGGTTGTCAGGCTCTCCGAATTTATATACTTGCTGAATATACTATTGTTATGTTTTTTAATTATTTTTTCTAGGTTATCAGCACAACTATAGTTTAACTTAAGAGTATTAGAGTTAAATATTTTACTGAGTGAGTTGGTTCCAGATTTGGGGAAATGTTTTTAAATGAGGTTTAGAAACAGGTGCCCCAATTTGGTTTTAACCATAATGTTAAAAGGGGGAGTATACCATATGATTTTTCTAGATCTCTTTCTACCATTATTGTTGCTATTTATAGGGCTTTTATATTTAATATTAATATTTTTATATCCACTATTTTTAAGTGCGGAATTGTAAAGGTCACTATGCTTATTAAAAATATCACTGTTTGAAGAGTTGTTACTGATCCTACATTCAATAGAATAGGGTATGTGTTTATACCCTATTCTATTGAATGTAGGATCAGTAACAACTCTTCAAACAGTGATATTTTTAATAAGCATAGTGACCTTTACAATTCCGCACTTAAAAATAGTGGATATAAAAATATTAATATTAAATATAAAAGCCCTATAAATAGCAACAATAATGGTAGAAAGAGATCTAGAAAAATCATATGGTATACTCCCCCTTTTAACATTATGGTTAAAACCAAATTGGGGCACCTGTTTCTAAACCTCATTAAAAAACATTTCCCCAAATCTGGAACCAACTCACTCAGTAAAATATTTAACTCTAATACTCTTAAGTTAAGCTATAGTTGTGCTGATAACCTAGAAAAAATAATTAAAAAACATAACAATAGTATATTCAGCAAGTATATAAATTCGGAGAGCCTGACAACCCACAAGGTTGCACATAGCAACATTAAGCAAAATGACACAAATAATAAATCATGTAACTGCAGGAATCCCAATAATTGTCCACTAAATAATAACTGTTTAACTAGCTCTGTAGTTTATCTCAGTACTATATCAACACTAGAAAATCCAAATATAAAGAAATTCTACATAGGTTGCACCATGAGACCATTCAAGGAACGCTGGCGGGGTCACCTGCAATCTTTTAATAATAGTAACTATAAATATATGACTTCATTATCCAAATACTTTTGGAGTCTAAATGAGAAAAATAAAACACCTAAGGTTAAATGGAAATTAATTAGAAAGGCCCGGACATGTAACTCACTATATGCCCCGTGTTACTTATGCCTTAACGAGAAACTTGAAATAATTAGATTTAAAAATAAGACTGATCTTTTAAATCAAAGATATGAACTAACAGTTAACTGTAAGCATCGTCTTAAATTTAACTTAGTATAGAAATCATATACTTTCTATGATAATGATAAATGAAACTTAATAGACTATTACCTTTTTAGCATGATAGTCGCCTTATCGATATGAATGTGTACTGGGTACTTACAAAGTATCATACGTGTCTGTATTTAGATGTATATATGTGTATGTTATGTAGAGTTATTTCTACTGTAGGATATGTATATGTGTGTATAGGGATATATATATGATTTTTTTTTTTTTTTTTTTTTTTTTTTTTTTTATGAAGGTATATCGTTGCGTATATTGGCTTCTATCATAGGTTAACCTGTTTATGTGTATGAGTAAGGGAGTAAATTCTGGTAAGTGTCTACCACTAAATGTGTGAGTATATATATGGGGATACTTATGTGTACTTGTGTGAGTGTAGATATATGTATGCCTATTGCATATGTATGTATATGTATGTGTGAGTGTGCATATATGTATGTATATGTAGTATGTATGTTTCTATGTGTATGTATAGGTTTATATATGCATATATATGTATATATATGTATGTTTAAATATGTATATGTTTATGTATATGTGTTTGTATATGGGTGTATATTTATATGTATGTGTGGGTGATTATATGGTTGAGCTCGACTGTCTCTGTATTGTTTATCTGGATGTGTCGATATGGGTATTTATATAGGATTAGATATTTATATATATATGTTGGTGTGTCATTGTATGTGTATATGTATGTAGGCTTTAATGTCTTGGAGTGTATCATAGATACAAACTAAAATCTACCTTTGTTGATAAAGTACCTTTAATTGCTTACAGACCGTTGTTCTTTTCTTAAATTATGATTAACTTTTAATATATTTTATCATAATGTTGTTGGAATATTATTAGAATATAAGTTGGTCTATGTATGCTTATTTCTTTTTCCTTTTTTATGCATGTGTCTATATGTTTATGTATATATGTATATGTGTTTGTATATGTATGTGTGTGTGCGTATATGTGTATGTGTGTGTATGTATATGTGTATGTGTGTTTATATATGTATGTATATATATATATATATATATATATATATATATATATATATATATGTATATGTATGTATGCGTATATATATTTGTGAATATGTATGTATGTATGTATATGTATGTCTGTAGATATATATGTGTATATATCTATGTGTAGTTGCGTATGTATGTGTGTATATATATGTACTAGCGGATGTGTATATGCATTTTTATACTCATGTCGTTTTAGTTTACGTTTGTTTAATTTTTC
>OZ038497.1:18299343-18304343 GCA_964036315.1 Acanthosepion esculentum | reverse complement strand
AATGTAATGTCAATCGACGTCTCCAGATGTCCTGATCTATCCCCTATCCTTATCTTCATCCTTTCCTCTATCACTCCTATTTGCTCTCGCTCCAACTCTCTGTAACCCCTTGCGTGCTAGTGGCTTCCCGCCTTGCTTGAGGTGAAACGCTTAAAAAAATACATACACATATATATATATATATATATATATATATATATATAAATCCCGTTGCTTCCTTGATTTGTTATCTTCCCCGCGTATACCCATAATTTGAACCTCTTACTATGTTGAGTGGCTCTTGACCCTTATACAGGGTGGACATCATTAGAAGAAAAAATGTAACTGATAAAATACATGAACATTTTAAATAAATAAATAAAAAATTAGATAAAATTTAAAATCACTTTTTCGAACCCAAGAAAAGAAATCACTTTTTCGAACCCAAGAAAAGAAATCACTTTTTCGAACCCAAGAAAAGAAATCACTTTTTCGAACCCAAGAAAAGAAATCACTTTTTCGAACCCAAGAAAAGAAATCACTTTTTCGAACACTAGAAAAGAAATCACCTTTTCGAACCCAAGAAAAGAAATCACTTTTTCGAACCCAAGAAAAATTTAATAAAAATTTTAATCGCAGTATCTTGGCAGTCGTCTTTGACGAAGCATGTATAAAAGGTTGCTGCCTAAATGCAATATATATATATGTGTGTGTGTGTGTGTTTGTTTGTGTGTGTATGTTGAACAGTAACAAATATTTTAAAAAATTCAATTTTCAGACACTATATTAAATTATTTTGTTTTATTATTTCAATTAAGTTCCTCGACTAGCTTCGGCCAGCATGAAACAGCCTGTCGCCTCTGAGTGTTGACTTCAATGTTCACTTTTATATATATACGCTCTATCTCTGATATTGGGCACTTTATCCCATAAATATAGCACACCTTAAAACTATATTTCTTCACATATATATATATATATATATATATATATATATATATATATATATATATATATATATATGAATAAATGGCTAAGATAAGTTTTCCTTTTGTCTTTATTCATATAATCCTTTTACAGATATATTTTAGTTATATCTGACATACATACATACATACATACATATATATATATATATATATATATATATATATATATATATATTGCCGTCAATTTCATTATAGGCTCTTGAGATAGTCTCACTGAGGATTAAACTCATTTGTTTCAACAATGTACTTCTCCTTGCCCCTGGAAAAAGGACGATATTGATTTCCCGACGTGTCGGAATGATCCGACGAGCGAATCCCTATGTATATCTTGCTTCGGTCCTGTGTGATTTGTAATCATTACTACGCGAATACTCTGTAAGATTCGGGGGGTTAATGTGCGTCTACAGGTGGCGTTAGATTCAGAGAATTAAGGTGATATCTTATTAATGGTTCAAGGTGACCTGGAGCGCGCTGAGGAGACACCGTCGACGGTGCTTTTCTAGATCAGGGGTTTCTGTTGTATCTACTTCCTATCAATTTATTGATTTGTTCACCCAACCGGGCACTAGTGAGTGAGCTTCTTGATTCTACTTATCGGCAGAATACAGCGGCCGCTCTTAATTTTGTGGGTTGGACGGGCCGTACAAAAACAGCTTTTAATTTTAGTTTGAATGTTTGTTTGTTTTTATTTTGATTACTGAGTTCACCCAATCTTCCTTCATTTCACATGCATATTTCATGTGTATATATATTTCATGTATATATTGAGGGTGCTACCAAGGTATACAAATTTGTCTACTACCCCTAGTCAACTACCATCAACACAAATCGATGGCTCTATATACTGAATTCCTCAGGCAGGTTGATACATCACCACTGTCTTGCCAAGGCTGATGGACAGTCCAAAAGCTTTACATGACCCTGATAGCCGATCCATGAACTCCTGTGCGTGCTGAATTGTGTGTGCGACCAGGTCACAGTCACCGGCATAGAGAAGGTTACGCACTAAACTCAAAAAGACTTTTGTCTTTGCTGAAAACCTACGTATATTGAAAAGCTTGCCAGTTGACCTGTACCTTATCATAATACCATTATGACAGTCTCCATACATATATATATATATATATATATATATATATATATATATATATATATATATATATATATACATACATACATACATATATACATATATAAAATAATATGAACCGATGTTTGTATACGCGCTAAATGAAAGAGAATAATTTTTATATGCATATATTTTTTCTTATTACTAAATATTTTTTTTTTAAATTAAAAAAATATTAGTGTTGTTGATGTTTTCGGTACGAAACTGAAGTTATCAGATATAGATTCGTAAATGTCTCAACAAGAAATAATCTTGGGAATGACGATAAACTACATCAGGGGATTCTGTTGTATCTGTTATTTCTTATCAATTTATTGATTTATTCACCCAACCGGACACTCGTGAGTAAGCTTCTTGATTCTACTTATCGGCAGAATACAGCGGCCGCTCTTAATTTTGTTGGTTGGACGGGTCTTACTAACACATTTTGATTTTAGTTTGAATGTTTTTTTGTTTTGTTTTTTATTACTGAGTTCACTCCTGCGGAATTTTTTATATATTTTTAAATATTTTTTTAAAAAAAAACAGGGAAAAGTAACTGTATATATGAAGAATTTATTAAAATCATGTGTTTTATTAGTATCCCTGCGAACATGTATTGTGCTACATGTTGGATTGGATGGAGAAGGATGGATTCTTGTGGTGATTGAGTCCTCTGATTGAGGGATTGGATGTTTTGAGGAGCAAGTCAACCACATCTTAATTGCTATTATTACCAGTTCAACCAGGCACGGAGTGGTAGCACCTGTTAGGGTCCCAGCAATAGGCAAATTGTGAACCTCCACGAAAAAAAATAGCAAGTTTCTTTTATCTTTTCCTAAATCCCCACTATACACGATCTTTTCTCTCACTTCCTGACAGTGGAACTCCCTTCCTGTTATTTGCTTCCCTGATAACTACAACGTTCAAAAATTTAACTCCAACGTTAATCGCCACCTTCTGTTGACTTGATCCGCGTTCTTCTTTTGATCTTTATCGCTTCCATACACTCTCACTTTCAATCTCTGTAACCCCTGCGTGCTAGTGGCACTCTCGCTTTGCTTGGGGGTGAAATGTTTTAAAAAATGTTTGCCTAATACGTGTATCTGCTTCGGAGACTTTCTAAAAGGACATCTGTTTTTTATGCCTTTAAATCCAATGTTACATGGCTTCGACATTTGGTTATCATAGTGTTGTGACCAAGTAAATGGTTAAAGCAATAACAAAACAAGTGTTGCAGATATATCATATATTAAACAGTAAATACAAAAGCAGAGTATTACACGACTATCGAGTGTGTGTCGGTTGACCCACCGTTCGATCTATTCGACTGTCCTCGCAAGGCCTTCTCTCCTACTAATCTTATAGTAGGCGGAAGTGTACAACTTAAACTCTTTAGAGGGAGGACACCACAACACTTAGTATTACCTTTCTTCCTTTCCGTAGACTCATTATTTTAAACTTTAAAACATATTCCTATAAGCAAACGATTTGCAAACTCCTTTACTTATTTAGACCATCGGTCTCCAGTTATGCTTCGGCTCTCTGTGCCATGTTTCTTCTTTACGGTTTTTTTTAATTTTTATTATTTATTTTGTTATTCAGACTGAACTAGTCTTTTCCTGATTTCACCATTTTAGCTTTGAATAAAGCTGCTGATGAACAAGACTTTCTCTTCAAAGTTTTAATTGCCGTAAGTCATTATCTGGCTGTCTGAGGTACGCACGCGTGCGAGACGAGTGACTATCGGGAAGCAGTACAGTATGCATATACACGGTACAAATCTGTTTATATGCTTTACTAGCAGTATTACTCTTTCGGAATTCATACAGTAAACATCGGCGAATATGTAGCTTTTTAAAGTTATAATTCTCATTGAAGGTTAAACATTAATCTATTCACAGATTCTCTCTAGGCAGTGCTGTCACCTACCCCTGCCCTATATCTTCTTATTCACCATTCAATCACCAGATACTACAAAACTGCTTCATTAAACCTAGCATTCTCATTGGTTAACACCAACCAATGAGACATGTTTCCTTTAAAATACGCATCTCGCTCTCTTGGAGTCAATCGTCAGGGTAACCATTATATATATATATATATATATATATATATATATATATATATATATAGGCAGAAATCCTTCTTTCATGCACATTTCATTAAAAACGACAGACAAAGTGCTTTTATCATGCGATCTATAATTTTTTTTTCTTTTCGGATGATAAATTATATAAAAACTGTCCGAATGTTCTTTTTATCCGAGCACTTTCGGCTATAAATTTAGCCATTTTCAAGGATTATATTTCAACTGTTACAATTAGAAATAGTTTGATATATGTATGTTTTATAAAAACGTTTTCATTTTTTTTTGTTTCAAAACACGGTCAAGATATTATGTCCATGTTCAAAGTTAATATTATTAAGTGTTGGTTTATTTGTTTTTATTGATAAGGCTTCCATTATTTTTAGCCTTTTTTTTTTTGCATGTAGATGATGCTATTATATTTGTGTTGTCGGACAGTTTTTATATAATTTATCATCCAAAAAGAAAAAAATTATTAGATCACATGAGAATTGTATAAAAACTAAATAAAAGCACCTTGTCTGTCGTTTTTAATGAAATGTGCATATATATATATATATATATATATATATATATATATATATATATATAATTTTGTTGCTGTACTTACTCACGTAGAACCCTTTTCACCATGTATTGAAAGTACCATGTAACTTAGTGTTGTGACCAAGTAAATTGTTAAAGAATTAACATAAGTGTTACAGATTTATCATATATTAAACAGTAAGTATAACAGAGGAGTATTACAAGACTAGTCAGTGTTTGTCGGATGACCCACCGTTCAGTCCATTCGACTGTTAATATTTAGCAGCCACCCACCACGTATATGGCACAA
>OZ038497.1:18286843-18296843 GCA_964036315.1 Acanthosepion esculentum | reverse complement strand
GGAGTAAGTTAAAGTTCCACACATTATGTTCGCTCATTTCACCCTCTCCGTCATTGACCTCTGGTAACTCCTCAGGATAATTTGAGTTTGGTTGATAGTTATATGCCATGCGTATAGCTCATACTGTGCACATAACTCGATAGAGGACTGACAAGACATAATTTTTCCCTCATAGGTTGCTAATTCTTTCTGCGGTAGACCAGTTGCCATCCAAGTCTGTTTGGCTTTTTACCCATAGCTGGAGGGAGAAGAAGGGTATTAACACGTAAGTGAATGTAATGGATTCGACTGGAATTCGAACTCGGCTCTCCAATTCCTCAATCCGAGCCACTATCCACTACTCCAGCAGAATTCTCTGGAATCATCAGTATATGTGATTATTTACTGCAATCCACTTTGCACTTTCTCACTAATGTTCTGGCCTCTTTAAGCAATTTTCATATTAACCTTATGCCCGAGTTTTTCACGCACAGGTTTAATGTGTTTTGGCGTTCTGGGGATACGAGGACGCCCTGGTCTCCGTCTATTTTTGAAGATGGAAATCTTGTTGTCATGATCTATTGTCGTTTTGATAAAAATTCTATTAATTCCAAGTTCTTTTCCAGCTTTAAAATCTTAGATGGAGTCCGTTTTCACGTTGCTCAATTATAAGAACAATGTTTCAAATAAATTAAATGTATTGTGACAATTATTCATCGCAAAATTTAAATACATAATTATATATTCTTTTCTTTTCTTTCTCTTTATCTTTCTCTCTTGCGATTAGGGCCAATGTATCGCCGTTGTTACTTTTAGGGAAAGTACAACTGACTTTGTTTAAATCATTTCAATCCCAAGCAAGACGATTCCTGCGTATGACGATAAACTACATCCGGCAACAAGGCCTGTGACCTGGAGGTTGTAGGTTTTTGAGGATCATGAAACCAACTCGTAATTGTTGTTGTTCCCAGTTCTACTCAGTTACGGGGTGGTAGCACCTGTTAAGGTCCCAGCTATTGGCAAATAGTGAACCCCAAAGAAAAATAAACTACTATGAACGTATAAAAATACATTTTTATAATAAAAGTATCAGCAATACATTTTTATATAAAAAAGGACCAACAATATATTTACAATAGAATTACCAACCATGCATTTTATAGTAAAATGACCAACAATGCATTTTATAGCAAAATGACCAACAATACATTTTATAGTAAAATGACCAACAATACATTTTATAGTAAAATGACCAACAATACATTTTATAGCAAAATAACCAACAATACATTTTATAGCAAAATGGCCAAAAATACATTTTATAGTAAAATGACCAACAATACATTTTATAGCAAAATGACCAAAAATACATTTTATAGTAAAATGACCAACAATACATTTTATAGTAAAATGACCAACAATACATTTTATAGCAAAATAACCAACAATACATTTTATAGCAAAATGGCCAAAAATACATTTTATATTAAAATGACCAACAATACATTTTATAGCAAAATGACCAACAATACATTTTATTGTAAAATGACCAACAATACATTTATAGCAAAATAACCAAAAATACATTTTATAGTAAAATGACCAAAAATACATTTTATAGCAAAATGACCAAAAATACATTTTATAGTAAAATGACCAAAAATACATTTTATAGCAAAATGACCAAAAATACATTTTATAGTAAAATGACCAACAATACATTTTATAGCAAAATGACCAAAAATACATTTTATAGCAAAATGACCAACAATACATTTTATAGTAAAATGACCAACAATATATATCTGTAGTTGAAGCCATGAAATTGTGTTCAAAATATTTAGATTTCGGCATTAAATAACCCATAGAGATGTTGATATGCCGCTAAACAAAATCAACACAACAACCAACATGAAATAATTCTTTCATAACATTAATCTATGTATCTTACAATACCTTAAATAAATCAAACTGCATTCCAAAATATAACTTCAACAAAACTAGAACATAAAACGCACTTATCCCAACCTCTAGTAATTATTTACACATAAATATATATACGGACAAAAGCTGAGTATCGTCTACCATGTATTCAATTGTGAAAGCAGAATAACATACATCGTATTAAATGACCATTTAATATCTTACAATATCTTAAATAAATCAAACGGTATTCCAGAAGATAACTCAAGCTGCTGAATGAGGCGTGTGATATGAATATAAGAGGAGGAAGTAGAAAGTAAAGATGGCGAGGACATCGAGAATAGATAACGATTGAAGAGTTCAAGCGGAAATATGTTCCTCCGGGTAGAGATTGTTGGGAAGATGTTTAGTAAATATGGGGTGACCACTGGAAAGTGAAGGGTTTGAAAAATTCATAACTCGTTCGTTTTCAGTCTTTTTTCTTATTTTTTTTTTTAAGGTTTTAGAGCATCCCTTCGAGATTAAAATGGCTACGGATGATGTCCAGCAACGAGTAAAACTCGTTGAGTTTTTCTATTCCAAAGAAAAGATCAATTATTCAAACTCAGAGAAAAATACGAGCAACATTTTAATCTCATAGTTTTTCCTATCGATAGCATGATTAGGAACCTAATCGCCTAGTTTGAAAGAACTGGATCAGTGGACGATCTTCCGAAAAGAGGTCCTAAGGGCACTGTGCGCACTGACGCAGCGGTGGAATCTGTACGGCAGAGTGTCTTTGAGGATCCATCAGCCTCTACCCGTCGTCGCTCTGCTCAACTAGACATCGCCAGATCATCGATTCAGAAGTTTCTGAAACTGGATTTAAAAATGTTTCCACACAAGATTCAAATGGTCCAAACTTTACTACCCCAAGATACTCATGTGCTTGTAAAAGTTATTTTTGTTTTATATCATTCAATCTTTCAGTGGCCATCCTGTAGAACTTTCTTCTCGCAAATGGTAATGGTAATAATAGAAAATGAGGTCAGCAAATATGCAAAAATAAAAATGGGTGTAAGACAAGGGTGTGTCTTCTCGCCGGATTTATTCAACCTATACAGTGAGGCAATTCTGAGAGAATAAGTAGTCCTACTAGGATTTATTATTGGCGGCCACAATCTTAACGTAAGATATGCAGATGATACAGTGTTGATAGCAGACACATGAAGAAAACAGCAAAATATTCTGCAAAAGGCAGTGAAGGAACGCGAGAAGAAAGGATTAAACATCAACTGCAAGAAGACAGAATGCAAGATTGTTAAGAAAACGATGTACCCCAAATGCAAATTACAAATCGGAGATATCAAAATCATGGCTGTCTATATTTCTGAGATGAGGTATTATGTACACTATTTACATTATTCGGACTATCTTCCTCATCTTTGTCGCCATATTTATTACAACGTTTCGGCCTTTCAGTATCTGTCTATATTTCTGAGATGAGGTAAGATGTACACTATTTACATTATTCGGACTATCTTCCTCATCTTTGTTGCCATATTTATTACAACGTTTCGGCCTTTCAGTAACTGTCTATATTTCTGAGATGAGGTATGATGTACACTATTTACATTATTCGGACTATCTTCCTCATCTTTGTTGCCATATTTATTACAACGTTTCGGCCTTTCAGTAACTGTCTATATTTCTGAGACGAGGTATTATGTACACTATTTACATTATTCGGACTATTGTTCTCATCTTTGTTGCCATATTTATTACAACGTTTCGGCCTTTCAGTATCTGTCTATATTTCTGAGATGAGGTATTATGTGCACTATTTACATTATTCGGACTATCTTCCTCATCTTTGTTTCCATATTTATTACAACGTTTCGGTCTTTCAGTAACTGTCTATATTTCTGAGATGAGGTATTATGTACACTATTTACATTATTCGGACTAACTTCCTCATCTTTGTTGCCATATTTATCACAACGTTTTGGCCGTTGTACGCTCCAGCCTTCTTCAGATGTTTGAATGTCGAACTGAACCCTTTATTTCGCTCACTGCGCTAGACTGCTCTAGTTCCACGTGCCATGTTTTAATGGATGTCAGTTATCAGTTATCTCCTGTTAATTCCCCACACCATGTTCTTCACTGCCTTAACTGGGTATTGAACTCACACTCTTTGGGTCCTGTCACTGGATGTAACTAACGCCTTTATACACTGTGTCATGTGTCCTTGCGTACAACGGCCGAAACGTTGTAATAATTATGGTGACAAAGTTGAGGACAATAGTCAGAATAATGTAAATAGTGTACAAAATCATGGTCTATAGGAACATTTTAATATCTCGGAAGTATTTTAACAAAGTACGTCAAGTGCGACACTGAAATCCGACGATAACTAAAGTACCTTCCAAAAGCTAAGCAGAGTATTAAGAAGTAGAAAAAAAATCTTCGCTAGAAAGAAGGAAGAGACTGCAGTAAGTAATCGACAAACTCCTCAAATACGAAGAGCAGACTTGAAGCAACAGAAATGTGAAGAATCCCCAGGATACTGAGGATTGAACATGTGAGTAACGACGAAGTTTTGGAGAAAATGTAATGTTCTGCATTCATTTGGTTCTGTGTTCTACTGAAAGATGCTGAGCATACCATGGACCGAATATGTGAGCAATAAGGAAGTTTTAAAGAAAATGGAAACAAAAAAGACACTTATATTTAACATCAGGAAGAGGCAGCTGGAATGTCTAGGGCACGTAATGAGGAAAGAGGGCTTGGAAAATCTGACACTCACAGGACACATTGAAGGCAATAACGGCAGAGGGAAATAATGCATAAACTACTTAGTGAGCTTGAGTAAATGGATGCCTGAATAGGGTTTAAGGGAAATAACAAATTTTATTAAGAGCTACAAAGGAGAGGAAGTTGTGGAGAGCCATAATCGTCTACGTCCTGAGGGGACACGGCACATAAAATAAAGAAGAATGAGGCATTTCACTGTGTCGCCTATGTTTTAAATTCTTCAAGTTTCATCGCTTAGCACTGATTTGCAGGAATGCGAAGACTTAAGGATTTGCCAAGCAGAAAATGACAAAGACGCTAAAGGAAATAAGAAAAGGCGGCAAAATTGTAACAAAAAATCAAAGGTACTCGGAAGCAAAAGGAACTTCCGGTGGAAGTGATATTTGTCAACTTTCTCTACTAAAAAAAAAATCTCAATTTCGAATATTGAACGAGAAAAAGGGAATAGTTTATGAAGGGGAATTTATTTATGCTCAAAGTTCGCTTCTGTGATTTTTCCTCGGTAAAGGCCTAATCGTTAATATTCTTAAGTGCATGGTTAAAATGAGGAGGGGCGAATTATGAGACGGGCGCTGGGGATAAAGGAAGTGTGGTAAGAAAATCAAAGACGAGAGAAGAAGCGGAATTTGGAATAATTGTAGGGAAGTTGTAAAAGAGAAGAGCTACAAATGCAAATTGACGCACAGAGTCAAAACGCACTTAGGATAGAAAGAAAGAAAGAAAGAAAGAAAGAAAGAAAGAAAGAAAGAAAGAAAGAAAGAAAGAAAGAAAGAAATGACAGGAAAATCAGAAAAATAAGAGATATTTCTGTGTGGGTGTATGGGAGTGAGTGGATGTGTGTAGAGAGAGAAAAAACAAAAGAAGGCAAAGCTTTTTCAATAGAAAGAAAGAAAGAAAGAAAGAAAGAAAGAAAGAAAGAAAGAGAAAGAAACATAAACAAGAAATAAGGAAATAAACTAAGTTAAACAAAGCCAAAATAAACGATAGATAGATAGATAGATAGATAGATAGATAGATAGATAGATAGATAGATAGATAGATAAGAAGAGAGAAAGAAAGTAAACTCCCACTGAGTTCATGAAGTAGAAAGAGATAGATAAAGAAAAAATTACAAGCGGTAACGAAAGAAAGATGACAGGAAATAAATTCAAAAAAATAAATAAATATAGATATATTGATAGATAATGAACAGACAGATAGATAGATAGATAGATAGATAGATAGATAGATAGATAGATAGATAGATAGATAGATAGATAGAAAAGGACAGTAAAAATAGATCAATCCCGGAGTCTGCTGTCAAGATAAGAAAGATAAACTAAAAATAGGATGTGTAGGAGGAGGAAGAGAAGGGGGAAAAATATGAAGTTGTCGGAGAGATTGAATCAGTAGTACAAATAGTATCACATAATAAATATGGCCATAAAAATACACGCCCGAAATCCAAATCAGCAAGAGAAGTCGTTAACAAAAAGAGGGAAACCAACAAAGAAAAAAAAACGTATAATCATCGGAGAGACCTCTGTTTTCCATCAGCATGGCTGATGCTAACATCCAGGTGAATGGTAAGTTTTGAGCTGACATGAAAAGTAAAAAGACTATATTGAATCCATTGCTAGGTTAGCTGCTAAAAAAAGGTGTCGTGCAAGACAATTTTTCTCTCCAGAATCTATAAAACATATCTATAGATCTACCATTCGTCCATGCTTAGAATATTGCTGCCACATATGACCCGGTTCTCTTGCTTTATATTTAGAGATTCCTGATAAAATCCTAAAAAGAATCAGCAATATTATTGGTTCTGACCTGTCGCCTCGGCTTCATTTACTTTCCCGCCGCCGTAATGTAGCTTCCCTGTGCCTTTTCTATAAATACATTCATGTTAATTGTTCAAACGAGTTCTTCGCTATGGTGTGTGTGGGTGGGGGTTATTACTAACATTATTTTGTTTAGTTTTGTAGTTTTTTTGTAAATATTAATTGGAGTAAGTTTTTTGAATTTGTTGTTTTATTCTCCTCCCCCCACGGACAATGAATTGTACGTATGGGGACTAGTTCGGATTTTCATAGAGACAAATCGGTATTACGATGACTGTAGTAAGAAAGGTAAGTAAGAATGTGTTGTTTTCGTGTTAGGAATATTGTGCTACGTTTGGGTCAGTGTTTGTGGCTAGCTAAGATTAATGTTAAGACAGAAGAAAACCGTCCTTTTTCCCCATTCCCCATTTTGGCCTTGTGACACATTTTGTATCATTGTACAAATAAATATCGCTCTCCTGTTGCTTTATTCCCCTTCTCCAACAGACAATGAATTGTACATATGTGGACTTGTTAGAACTTCATAGAGATATTGAGGTATTATGGTGGATGAAGAAAGAATGTTAAGTAAGAATGTGTTGTTTTGGTGTAAGGAATATTGTTGTATGTTTAGGTCAATGTTTGTGGCTAGCTAAGCTTAACTTTAACACAAAAGAAGGCCGCCATTTTCTCCCTGTTGGCCTTGTGCCACTTTTTCTGTAAATAAACAGAAATAAATATCACTCTCCTCTATGGCACCGAGACTTTATGAATTTAAGCGCAGTACTAGATTGGCGGCAAGGTCCCATCATTTTACAGTTGAAATGGCTACATGTAACCGTAAGTTCTATGCTAACAGTTTCTTTTCTCGCACTTCTCGCTTGTATTGAAGCGGAAATAAATATCTTTCTTCGTTTTCGTTGTCTTATCCCCCCCACAAACAATGAATTGTACATATGGGGACTAGATAGGACTTTCATAGAGACATCGCGGTATTATGGTGAATGTAGTAAGTAATGTAGTTTTCCCTATTCCCCATTTTGGCCTTGTGCCACATTTCTGTGCATAGCAGAATAAATATCGCTCTTCGCTATGTCACCTAGACTTCATGAATTTAAGCACAGTACTAGACTGGCGGCAAGGTCCCATCATTTTACAATTGAGTTGACTAGATGTAATCGTAAATTCTATGCTAAAAGTTTCTTTTGTCGCACTTCTCACTTGTGGAACTCTCTTCCAGCTCTATGCTTTTTAGCTAGCTTTGATCTTCAAAAATTTAAATGCAATGGCAATCGTAATCTACTGTCCTCATGATTACGCTTCCGTTGTTCTCGCTTCTTAGTAATGTTTCTGTTTTTTCTAATTCACCGCACCAAGTAACCCCTTGTGCCTTAGTGGCTTTATTGCCTTGCTTGGATGAATTCGATCTTTTTAAAAATGAATAGAATGATGGTGAGGGTGAGACGACACAAAAATAACATCTGGTTTCGTCAGTTAGAGCAAATAGTCTCCCGTTAAGCAATTTATAGCAAGTTTATCTCACAGACCAATTTGCTAGAATAATGACTCAGACAATGAATGTCGCACTACAGTGTCCTTGTGACAGGCACAAATGAACTTAATAATCGCCTATGGTGGGTACTTGCTGTGTTGTGGGTTCAATTCTCGAGATGAGAACTATTACTCTTTCTAGTGCCGGAGGCATGGCAAATGACGATAACCTGTCTTGTTGCTGAAACGAATGTCATATTTGACGCCATTATAGACACACAAACACAGTAGACGCACTCCTGTTTAAGCAATGCATATGCAGGAAAAAGAAACAATGTACTTAAGCATGTGGTGCTGTGGTTTCTGCAGCAAGTACGTTTTACGGTGTGCGGCTTTCAGCCCGTGTCCAGCCAGCTTTGAATTCAGAGTTAGCCTGCTTTGACGACTGCTTGCCAATAGTATGAAAGTGAACGCAATGAACTCGACCAGAACACAATGCTTCAGGCCCATTCCAATTTTAACGCTAATGACTGCTATTCGACGCACACATCCATATCAGAAAAATATCATATTTACATTTTTTTGCATCATTTCATCTCAATCAAGGCGATAATGTCATTAAGACGCAGGGGGAGGGTTACTATGTCGACCTTTTCGACCGTAAAGCGAGCTTATATCTACTCTTATTATTTTTACTTTAATGGAGTTACGTCTACCTTTGTGTCTTTACTAAAAACTGGCCCAGTGTCTACCTTCATAACACTTTTGTACACCGAACATAATTTATTAATTTACATTTATTAACTTAAGTTCAACTTAACATTATTAACTTGAGTGCAAATCAGCGCTATGTTTTTCATATTTATTCTAGTCTAAAGTGGACCTCCTGATACAAGTTTAAATCGTGTCTAACTTTTAGACTTTAGTACAAATTGGGTCGATGTCTGCCTCTTTTACTCTGTGTAAGCCAGGCACACGTCTGACTTTGTTTTTTTACTCTAGTGTAAACATGTCTACCTTTTTGACTCTAGTGTAAAAGGGACACATGTCTACTTTTTTTATTCTAGTTTAACCCGAACATATGTCTACTTTATTTTGATGTGTGTAAACCGGATCTATGTGTACCTTTTAGACAATTATGATTCGACATAAAATAAGCCGAGATGAGCTGATGTGTAGTTAAAGTATCCAACGTAAGAAGACATATTTTTGCACTGGATCATTTCAAAAAATAATTAAGCAATTCCAATTTGCATAGTCTTCTTTGCATTTTCCAATTTGTGAAATATTATCATGCCAATAAATCTGTTTTGTGACAGACGAATGAAAAATAAACTGTATTATATGAAAAAAGTAAAAACTTATCCACCTTAATAGTCGCACGTGGAATACGCAGTTTAGTTATATTAGATGCCGTGTCTTGCGAGAATTAACCGCGACAATTTAACAAAGAAAAAACATTAGTTCAACTATATATCTTGTTACCTTCTCATACGACATATTCCATGGTGATAGATTTTTCTCAACGAAGAAAATGTCTGAAAATATTTGAGTGTACCATCGATTCTTCATCTGACATGCCGGCCTCTCATCACGGCAAATTCCATGAAGTATAATTACTGCATATCACTTTATCTCTCTATCGATCTCTCTGTAGCCGTTACTGTATTTCTTTCCTCTTCTTATCGGCTCCATGTCATATATATATATATATATATATATATATATATATATATATATATATCACTTTATCTCTCTATCGATCTCTCTGTAGCCGTTACTGTATTTCTTTCCTCTTCTTATCGGCTCCATGTTATATATATATATATATATATATATATATATATATATATAGGGTGCAATGGGTAAATTATCGCCATTTTGTATTTTTAATTCTACGCATGCGCGTTCTTTGTTTTTATTTTGTCGACTGCACAGTATTGTAGGGTTAGGTAGGCACCGTCTATGAGAAAAATGGCACCATGACGCAATTTATTCCGCAGAAATTTCGAAACAGC
>OZ038497.1:18276843-18281843 GCA_964036315.1 Acanthosepion esculentum | reverse complement strand
AGACTAATCAGAAACAGAACAACTGAAATTCTAAAGTCAGCGTTCCTTTTTTCGGATTCGGTCACGGTGGCGTCACGTTGGCGTCACGTTGGCGTCACGTTGGCGTCACGTTGGCGTCACGTTGGGGGTCAAGCGGTCGATGCTGCGAAAAACGCACTCCCAAGATTTTTCATCATACCGTCGGAACTACATCCACATATTTGCTTACATATATACATATATATATATATATATATATATATATATATATATATATATATTGTGAAAGGGACAAAGTTCGACAATTATTATAAGACATTTTTTTACGTTTATACGTTCTTTTTATAAAAAAAAAACAAACAAAAAACGTATAAACATAAAAAAATGTCTTAAAATAATTGTCGGACTTTGTCCATTTCATAATGTGTGACGTCATTTGTTTACATTTGTATACGCATCGAGCAGATATGAATGTACGAGAGAAAATCATGGATAATTGTAGTTTAAAAACAGTAAAATCGACCTTGCTAACCGAACGCTCCTCTGTGGCCGAAACGGTTAAGGCACGTCAGGCTATAACGGTTCATTATAGGATACAGGTTCGATTCCTGTCGGAGGACACATATTTTCTATGACAATTTCTCGGACATTCAGGCCGGTAAATGTCGTTAATACTGTTTATTATAAACAGAGCATTTACTTAAATATTTGTATCTATAAAAAAAAGAACGTATAAACATAAAAATGTCTTACAAAATACACACACACACACACACATGGTTCTGGCTCTTTAGATATTCTAATTTTCCTCTTCTTAGTACATTGTGCACTTTTACGTATCAGCTAAGGTAACTCTGTCGGTGTTTTTCCTTTGAGCTAGGCAATGCGGTGATGTACGAATATTTTTAGTAATTTAGATTTTTATTGAATTTTTTTACCCATATATATATATATATATATATATATATATATAATTTTTGCATAAGGAAAACCTAGCCTCTGCTGGTAAACTTTTTGCTCCTAATTTTCTCTCGTTTTACATGATCGTTGGTTAAAAGTCTACTTCGAGCGCATCATCTCTCTTTAACCTTCAGAGCTCTCTCACCCTCTCTCTCTCTCTCTCTCTCTCTCTCTCTCTCTGTTTTACACCTCTCTCTTCCTTCTCTCTCTCTCTCTCTCACGAAACGATGTTTTTACGCCTCTCTCTCCCTCTCTCTCTTTCTCTCTCACTCGCATGATAACGCTATTACACTTCTTTCTCTCTCTCCTCTCTCTCTCTCTCTCTGATTCATGACGATGTTTGTGCGTCTCTCTCTCCCTCCCTATCTCTCATCCCCTCTCTCTCTCTCTATTTTACACCTCTCTCTTCCCCCTTTCTCTCTCTCTCACGAAACGATGTTTTTACGCCTCTCTCCCGCTCTCTCTTTCTCTCTCACTCGCATGACAACGCTTTTACACTTCTTCCTCTCTCTTCTCTCTCTCGCTGATTCATGACGATGTTTGTACGTCTCTCTCTCTCTCCCTCCCTATCTCCCTCACCCTCTCTCTCTCGTGATAATGTTTTTACGCCTATGCTTCTCCCTACCTTCCCCTTCTCTCTCTCTCTCTCTCTCTCTCTCGCTTTCTGCATTTTTTCTTTCTTTCGCTCTTTATTGCCTTCCCTGCATGTCATAAGATATCTCCCCACCCCTTTTTTTTTTTTCAATATCATGCTTCGACTCGATCTATGGCATTTACAGTGACGACCGGTCAGGAGCCAAGCAAAAATTGGTAATTAACCGATTATCAACTAGGTCAGGTCACCTGATTCCGATTTTAATGGATCATCTCGGATCCTGCTACAGTCAGCAGCCAGCCTTCGACTTTAATCCAAACCCATGAAATCGATCACAACAATGACCCTTGGAATTTCCCCGGAAGGCTAGCGAGGAAACAACAAGCTGAAAGCAAAGATCAAAGAAGGCGGGTAGATAATAAAAAGAGATAATGAAATTGAAACGAGAGAAATGTGATCTTTCTACGACATTGCAATCGATTTCAAATTCTGAATTTAACAAATAAGTCTTTTGTAGACAATAAGGTTAACCTTCATTGATAAATAAATATCCACGCATGCATATATATATATATATATATATATATATATATATATGCACACACAATGTACAGCGGTTAAGTTTTTATTTAATTCTTCTTGTCTTATACTTTTCTTCTTTTCTGGACGTAAATTATTTAGAAATTATCCGAATGTTCTATATGTCCAAGCGCTTTCGGCTACTCTTTTACCCATTATCAAGGATGATTTCATTTTTAGCTTTAACTAAACGTATGGATTCTTTTATGTATGTATCTAGAGTTAAAGGACGGTTTTATTTTCCAAACACGGTCAGCACATTGTGGCCGTGTTCATAGTTAATGTTATTATGTGTTAGTTTTTTTTTCTTTTTAATTAAATGCTTCCATTATTTTTATCCTTTTCACATGTGTTCGAGGCTATTATATTCGCAGTATCAATGCAGAAAAACTGGGAGAATATATTAATACCATTCGACATGAACTAAGAACTATAAAGAAAAGATACAGAATAAATATGAAGGACTTTTTTCAATGACACTCACCTTCATTTTTTTCTTTCATCACGAGAAACGCCATCTTAGCGGAAAGAGTAATAATGATCTATCATTTAAACGTACACACAAATACGCAATTTCTTTCTTTCGTTTTTGGATCTGATGAAGCCTAGAAAGGCGAAACGCGTAATCAAATCTAGTATCAATGAAATGGTTTTCCATTTGTCAAATTTCTTCAAAAACTGTCGGGATTCTATATCTTATTTTAGACACCCATACAAACATACATACACACACGCACACATACATATATATATATATATATATATATATATATATATATATATATATATATATATATATATATATACAGGGGTTGGACAAAATAATTGAAACACTTGTTAAATTCAAATAAAATTTATTTAATATGGAGTTGGTCCTCCTTTAGCCTCACATACAGCTTTCATGCGTCTAGGAATGGAATCATACAGCTTCCTGACTTCCTCCAGAGGAATTTTCAGCCATTTTTCCATTAACACCTGCTCCAGCTCTTTAAGACATGACGGTGGAGGATACCGGCTCCTAACTTGTCGCTCTAAAATGCACCACAAATGTTCAATAATATTGATATCTGGTGATTGGGGAGGCCACTCCATGTGTTCTAGGTCACTTTCATGCTCTTCATACCAATTCTTAACCACTCAAGTGGTATGTATTGGAGCATTATCGTCTTTGGAGATGCAGTCAGCATCAGGGAATAAAGTCTGGGCCATTGGATGAATATGATTTCCCAAAGTGCTCAGGTAATCTTTGCTATTGATTCTACCATGCAGGGCAACTATTGGACCGAGACATTTCCATCATATACACACGCACACACACACACACACACACACACACACACACATATATATATATATATATATGTGTGTGTGTGTGTGTGTGTGTGTGTGTGTGTGTGTGTGTGTGTGTGTGTGTGTGTGTGTGTGTGTGTATTAGGTTGATTGGGTCATAAATTGTTGTGGATTCCGGAATGAAATCCGGTACCAAATAATAACAACCGCTAAGAATGAATATAGGAAATAAATGTATTAACGTAATAATACAATTTGGTAATGCAGGTTAGTAGTTCCAGGAATGCGGGGTTAGTAGACAAATATATATAAAGTCTTTGGTATCGACGTATCGCTGTATGAAGTCTTACTGAGTCTACCTGATCGGTACTGTGACTCTTGCCCGCTACGTTCGTACGCTCGTTCCTTTCGACGTTCGACTATGTTCTACCTCTGTCTGTCTGTCTGTCTGTCTGTCGAGTATCCACTAGCAGTAGTATATGTATACCCTGGGTGAGTCCATTTGTGTAAAAAGAGGAAGACCCCCTCAACACCCCCTCCTTACATTCCTTTGGGGGGAGTTGGTATTTTTTCTTCTTATGGTCGATAATTAGAGATTCTATAAATTTTCTTTTCCTGTTTCCCCTTCTAATTTCTGTGTCTTCCTGTGATTCTTTGAATCTCAAAAGCTTCAAAGATCGCATCCATCGAATCGTCATTTTCTGCAGGTGACGAGCTTGGCTCCTCAACCCGTCTTTTTTGTATTTGGTCAATATGTCGTCTGTGGGTAAATTTTTCGCCTTGTATTGTGTACATCACATTTCCTTGTCTGTTAATTATTGTACCGGGTTCGCAGTAAGCCATATTGTTCCTGAACATCCTGAAATAGACCCGTTCTCCCGGTTTAAATGATCTCTTGAGTACTATAGGTGTCTGCCAGTTATTATTCTTGTTAGGCAATAACTTATCAAACACAGACCGTATTTTTCGGGCAAACATCACTTCCGCTGGTGAAAGACCATATGGTGTGTTCCCGTTAGGTGCTAGTCTGTATACTTGGAGGAACTGTTGAATAGCTCTTTCTGTCGGTACATCCTCTTTACTGTGTCTACGAATCTTACGGCTTGCCCGTCAGACCGTGGGTGGTACGGAGCTATCTTTTATATGCTTTACTTGGTAAGTCTCACAGAATTCTTTGAAGTCGCTGGAGGTGAATTGTGTACCGCTATCAGTTACCAAGCAATCCACGACGCCGAATCTCGCGAATAATTCATGTAGACAATTTATAGTATTTTCCGTCGTCGAGTGTTTGAATCTGAAAACTTCTGGCCACTTGCTAAAGCTATCTACTGTTATTAAGTAGTAGTAACCCTCTATGGGTCCTGCATAGTCCGCATGGATTCTAGACCAAGGTCTGTCCACCTTAGGCCATGGTTTTTGTATAGAAGGTGGTGCCTTTGCCGCAGCAGCACAGCCTTTACATCTTTCCACCATTTGCGTAATATCATTGTTCGTGTTAGGCCAGTAGACGAAACTTCTCATAAGTGCTTTCATCCGGTTTTTTCCTGGATGTCCTAAATGAAAATCCTTCAAAATCCGCCTTTGTAACATTTTGGTA
>OZ038497.1:18219343-18271843 GCA_964036315.1 Acanthosepion esculentum | reverse complement strand
CGTCTTACCCAGGACGAATCAGGCATATTGAAGGCAAGAGAGACAAAGGAAAACAGCTAACAAATCTGTAAATGGATCGCAGAATAAAGAGTGGGAGGGGTTAGTAAAAAAAAAAAAAAGAACAAACTTTACTAAGAGCTATAAAAGTTAGGGAGAGTCATGATTATCCGGGTCTTAAAAGAACACAGCATATAAAAGGATAAGATGTAACGTTGGAGAAACTTTGCAACAACCTCATTTTGTTGGGTGGGATATATATGTATGTATATATTAGCGTTACTTTATCTCTACAGAGCGAGATATGTATACAAAGAGAGAGAAAGACAAAGAGAAGGTGGGCACAGATAAATGTCTATTTTTAGAAAGCGGCATTTAAAAGCGTAAATGGAGAAAAACAGAGAAAAAAATTGCTGCACAATTTAGAATAAATACGTGTATTGATAACAGTTTTATACCCTCTATCTCATTACTGTTTTCATCTTTATTTTCCGTGTGGTAATTGCTCGAGTATATATAAATCCAACATCCTCTGCGTAAAAGGAACGCAAGGTCAGAAGATGTGAGGATTGGAAGGAGACCGAAGAATTTTGCCAATACTTTTCTTTTTCTTTCTTCTAAAAAAGATATGTCGGCAGCCACTGGCATGAATTGAGGAAGGTTCCAAGGGGACGTCAGTGAGAGCGGGCCGACATTTGCAAAAGAGCCCATAAAAAAAGACCGGCAAACCTTTTATTATTATTAATATTATTATTTATTTATTTACCATTTGATATTTGTGTTTTTCTTAAATTGTCACTTTTATATTTTTTTATGACATTTTTTCTGTCGCTCAGTTGATGGACAATCGTTGTCCACATTGCATCATATATATATATATATATATATATATATATATATATATATATATATATATATATGAATACGTGTGTGTGTGCATGTATGTGTGCGCGTGTGTGTGAAATTTTGCGAACAGTTACATCTTCACCAGAACGCGTGCCCCAAAATTTATCCATCAAAAATCACAGCACCTGAAAAATGCTTTTGTTTTATATATATATATATATATATATATATATATATATATATATATATATATATATATATATATATGTATGTGTGTGTGTGTGTGTGTTTGTGTGTGTGTGTAATAATATATATGTGTTTGTCTGTGTGTGTATATAACTCGAAAGCGTTTTCGAATTATAAGACACACATACATATATATATATATATATATATATATATATATATATATATATATATATATATATATATATAGTACAGGTAATCGATCCGTTGGTATATAATCCGGGTGGATCCTAGTAATATTAATTATTAAAACTGATCCACAGAGAACTCGATGTTTTTTTTATTTTCACAGGGCATATATATATATATATATATATATATATATATATATATATATATATATATATATATATATATATATACATACTATTTACATTGTTCAGATTGTTGTCCTCACCTTTGTTTCCATATTCACGACGTTTCGGCCGTTGTACGCTCCGGCCTTCTACAGGTGATTAGAATTTTGAACTGAACCCTTTATTTCGTCCACTGGTGTAGAATGTTCTAGTTCCATGTGCCATGTCTCTTCCGGATGTCTAACTCAACCCTTCAAGTTTTTGTTCACCACTGCAATAACCAGGTATTGAAATCACAACACTTTGGGTCAAGTCACTGAATGCAACGAACGCCTTTATCCACTGGGCCATGTGTCCACTGCAGGTACTTTATCAAGGGACGAAACGCGTTGGTAAAAAAAAAGTTTTCCTTTTGCGTTTATTCATATTCGCTTTTTAAATATATATTTTAAAGATATATTTTATTTATATCTAAATTTTTACATAGCATTCCAATTCGAAAAAAACATGTACATATATATATATATACACATATAGATTGAATTATATATATATCAACACTCACCACACACACCCACACACACGCATGCATATATATATATATATATATATATATATATATATATATAAAATCCAAAGCGTTTTCCAAGTACAGTGATCTTTTTCTGCTAACATTTTGGCCTCAGATTCTAGTGAGTGCGTAAATGTTCGATAAATACTATATATATATATATATATATATATATATATATATATATATCGCTTTTGGGGAAAATATTGTTTCCGGCTAAGCAAGCCAATGGAGATAAAAAAAAAACTCGTAAAAATACAAAATTAATGTCAAAATGTCGACTAACGTAAGCTTGGACTGTTTGCACATCTGGAACAAAAAAGTATATGCTCGGACGAGCTACAAAGAATATGAATGGGCCCGTGCCAAAATATTTTACCGTATTACAGACCCAAAGTGTACGGGGCGTGTACTAACCCTTGCCACTCAGAGCCAGGTCCATATTTTGACAGTTTTAAGGCCAAACTAACTCGACACAAATATCTTTAATTCTTATTCCATATTGGACATTTGTTTGTGGTCGCCTGTCTTTTCCTTTTTTTGATTTCGTTCAATGCAATTCAAAACTTATATAATTTCTGACGTACGATATTTTTTCTCTGTCCGCAACTCTCAAAGAATATATTCCTGATTTTATTTTTATATGCCTGGTCGTCTTTTTATTTCATCTGTCACTTAATTTGACTTCAACACTACTTATGCGTCTCTCTCTCTCTCTGTCTCTCTCTCTCTCTCTCTCTCTCTCTCTATATATATATATATATATATATATATATATATATATATATATATATATTGTGTGTATTTAGGTAGCATTTTTTCATTCATACATGTTTCATTAAATAATATAGATAAGTGTTGTCTATATATTTTATGTAAATTCTTTTCATATCGTCTGATAAGCTTAATAACATTATCATTAAACGAAGAAAGAAAATCACAATATTGATACATATTTTTTAATCCAATCTAAGCTTTCGGCTGATATAAGCCATTATCAAACATGACAATTACACAATATATTAAGCAATACACGAACAAGAAATTGATGATAGTCTGTTTTTGTTTACATGGATGATTTCCAAGGAACGATAAACACGTGCATATAAGACGCTGGGAGCGAAAATCGCACCGCAGCTCATGACGTCACACATGACCACGCGGGAGTGAAAACGAGAAGTTTTAAGTATGGAAAGCCGTTGGTATAAACCAATGGCTTCTGTTATCAATTATAGGCATTTAATAATATTTGCGGAGATTTCATAGTTTCGGGATAGGTTTCAACTGTTTTATGTATATAGCTTCAAGAATTTTTATTTTTTGTTTATATGTTTAAGTATATTTGTGTTTTCAACAAGAATTTTCCGGAATTGTGTATGCGGCCAGGCATGTTGTTTTAAATGCCTAAAAATGTTAGAGTTATCATTCAAATGTAGTGTCAAGCGTCATGAAAGCGAGTTTGTGGTGTGACCATAATATATATACATATATATATATATATATATATATATATATATATAGAGAGAGAGAGAGAGAGAGAGAGAGAGAGAGGGAGAGAAAGAGAGAGAGAATGACAGAAAGACAGAAAGAAAGACTGAGTTTCTGGAGAGAAAGAGAGTGAGTGATGGAGGATAAAAGAGAAGCTTGTATATATATATATTGAAATTTATATCAATCATTCCATATATTTACCTGATAGTATTTTTCTGCTTAAATCGAGATCAGCATAATAAAAAATATACAAATGTCGGACAGTTTTTGTCTATTTCCTCCCGAAACAAAAACGAAGTGTAGAACGGCTCATGATCAAACATAATAGACATTCGTTGTCTGTTATATTTAACAATATAACTTTGAATACTGATCTCATGCCCCAACACACACACACACACACACACACACACACATACATACATACATACATACATATATATATATATATACATACATACATACATACATATACATACATACATACATACATACATACACACACATACATACATACATACATATATATATATATATATATATATATATATATATATATATATATATATTGAACAATAAAAAATATTAAAAAATTAACATCTTCAGACACACTGTGTTGTATATTAATATAGATACCTCGGCTAGCTTCGGCCAATATGGCCATCATCAGGAGAAAAAAAATTCTGCTTGCTGGTTGCAGTGAACTACAGAAATGAATTATCTCATATATATATATATATATATATATATATTGAACAATAAGAAATATAAAAAAATTAAAATCTTCAGACACACTGTGTTGTATATTAATATTCTTTCGTTTTAATTATTATTTCATTTAGATTCCTCGGCTAGTTTCGGCCAACATGGCCATCATCAGGAGAAAAAAAATTCTGCTTGCTGGTAGCAGTGAACTATAGAAATGAATTTTCAGAAATATTTTCAAATATTATCTCATATATATATATATATATATATATATATATATATATATATATATATATATATATATATATATATTCAAGGATGTTTCATTAAATACTATAGTTATATTATGTCTATTTTCATAATAATTCTTCCTAGTTCACTAATTATCTTCTTGATTTTTAAGCTGAAACTCATCAAGGGAGGCGACGTATTTTCTGTTAACCCAAGAACTTTCGATCACTTCAATCTCCTGCAATCAACTATTTTCCAGACCCCAAACTGACCGCTCATCCCAAACGTTTTAACAACGTTATGATAAAGTTTTAAAGTGATGTAGCTGAAAAGCTCCGCACTGGTTAATTATAATACCAAAATACGTCTTCTTCACTTAATTATATATATAGAAGGTATAAAATGTCTTTTTGCATTTCTTTTAATTAAGAATCATTATTTTTGTGAATCACTAATTTTGATGATGAATGCGCGTTCATGACTTCCTGGAATTTTTATCCATTTTCTTTTAATAGAAGTAGATACGTTCGCCTATCATCTGATTCCCCAGTCTTTTGAAAGGGAGTAAAGGTTTGTCCTTTTCATACTGTTTAGAACTGGGTTTCCGGTTCCTTCAAAATCAATTCTATACTTCGAACGTCTCCGCGTAAACTATGAAATTTTATTTAATTTTTATTTATTCATTTATTTTCCTCAACTGGTTCGCCGTGCTGGGTATGACGATAAACTACATCCGCGTCCTGGGTAAGACGATAAACTACACCCAGCAGCAAGGCCTCTGATTTAAAATTACTATGAAAATTTCTCGGACATTCATAATGTGTGACGCCATTTGTTTACATTTGATATGCCATGAGCAGATATGAATGTACGTGAGAGAATCCTGAAAGATTAAAGTTTAAAGACAGTAAAATTGACCTTGCTAACCGAACGCTCCTCTGTGGCCGAAACGGTTAAGGCACCTCAGGCTATATGACGGTTCCGTATAGCATACAGGTTCGATTCCTGTCGGAGTGCGATAATTTCTCGGACAATCAGGCTGGTAAATGTTGTTTAATATTGTTTATTATAAAACAGCATTTACTTAAATATTTGTATCTATAAAGAGAATGTATAAACATAAAAATGTCTTAAAATATATATATATGTGTGTGTGTTTGGGGAGGTATAACCGTAAACCTGGGTTATAATTATAATTATGGACCGAAGAGAATCGCTGAAGATGTACTGATTTTAAGTTTTAAGATTTTAAATCGTAAAATTTCTTGCATCCGACGTGTCTAGATCTACAGCTCAGCCGATCTCATTAGGTTTCCCTACGCTTTTGTCTTTTTCTCTGTTGTTTTTAAATATTCCACATTATAACAAGAGATCTGCTAATAAAGGTGAAATTATGGAAGGAGCTAGACATTTAGAAATCAGTGCACTTTCTATACATCGTCGCCTCAATGAATTGCTTTCTCTTTTGACTAAAGAAACATAACTGATCCCTTTTCTTTCCACCTTCTCACTTTTTCTATTTTCTACATTTGTGATTCTATTCATTTCTACTTTGTCTTTTAATTCCTTTCTTTCTTTCTTTATTTGCTTATTTATCTTCCTTCTTTCTTTGCGTTTCTTTTCTTCCTCTTCTTTTCTTTGTTTTCTTTTCTTTATGTCCTTCTTTCTCTCTTTCTTTCCATCTTTTTTCTTTCTTTTTCTTTTCCCTTCTTTCATATATTACTTCTTTCCTTCTATCGTTTTCTCTTCTTTCTTTCGTTTCTCTCTCCCTCTTTATATTTTCCTTCTTTATTTCTTATCTCTGCTTTCTTTCTTACTTTATTCCTCTCTGCTTTCCTTTCGTAAAAATCATATCTGCCTGCTCACTACATGCAGATGCCGCCATTGTTAAACTGGACACTTCCCAGCTAACTCACTACTACACACGCCAAACGTTGAAGAAAGACTAGCCACAAATGTACACGAACGACAAATGTAACCACGTCTACATAGCAACACAGCGTTATCTATCGTAAACTTTCTTTAAATTTAATAACTCAAAAACGAAGGATTTTCGGACATGTGTTTATATGGAATTTTGTCCTTGTTTTGGTGCGAGGAAGCCGCCTCCAAAGTTTGTAAAAGTATTTTTGATGCACCATGTGTATATATATATATATATATATATATATATATACATATATATATATATATATATATATATATATATACATAGATATATATATATATATAGAGAGAGAGAGAGAGATGAAGATTATTTGTTTACTATATACGCCCAAACTCTTTTGAGTACAAAACTAAAAGCGGAATAGTGAAAAGGTTTTAAATAGTAAAAAGGGGTTTCTGTCTATATTTCTGAGATGAGGTATTATGTACACTATTTATATTATTCGGACTATTGTCCTCATCTTTGTCACCATATTTATTACAACGTTTCGGCCTTTCAGTATCTGTCTATATTTCTGAGTTGAGGTATTATGTACACTATTTACATTATTCGGATTATTGTCCTCATCTTTGTTTGCATTTCTTTTCTTTTCTTTTCTTTCTTTCTTTATGCCCTTCTTTCTTTCTATCTTTTCTCTTTCTCTTTCTTTTTGCTTCCTTTATATTTTACTTCTTCCCTGCTATCGTTTTCTCTTCTTTGTTTTGATACTTTCTTTATATTTTCTTTCTTTCTATCTTTTCTCTTCTTTTTCATTCCTTTATATTTTACTTCTTCCCTGCTATCGTTTTCTCTTCTTTGTTTTGATACTTTCTTTATATTTTCTTTCTTTCTATGTTTTCTCTTTCTTTTTCATTCATTTATATTTTACTTCTTCCCTGCTATCGTTTTCTCTTCTTTGTTTTGATACTTTCTTTATATTTTCTTTCTTTCTATCTTTTCTCTTTCTTTTTCATTCCTTTATATTTTACTTCTTCCCTGCTATCGTTTACTCTTCTTTTTTTCATACTTTCTTTATATTTTCTTTCTTTCTATCTTTTCTCTTTCTTTTTCATTCATTTATATTTTACTTCTTCCCTGCTATCGTTTTCTCTTCTTTGTTTTGATACTTTCTTTATATTTTCTTTCTTTCTATCTTTTCTCTTTCTTTTTCATTCCTTTATATTTTACTTCTTCCCTGCTATCGTTTACTCTTCTTTTTTTCATACTTTCTTTATATTTTCTTTCTTTCTATCTTTTCTCTTTCTTTTTCATTCATTTATATTTTACTTCTTCCCTGCTATCGTTTTCTATTCTTTGTTTTGATACTTTCTTTATATTTTCTTTCTTTCTATCTTTTCTCTTTCTTTTTCATTCCTTTATATTTTACTTCTTCCCTGCTATCGTTTTCTCTTCTTTGTTTTGATACTTTCTTTATATTTTCTTTCTTTCTATCTTTTCTCTTCTTTTTCATTCCTTTATATTTTACTTCTTCCCTGCTATCGTTTTCTCTTCTTTGTTTTGATACTTTCTTTATATTTTCTTTCTTTCTATCTTTTCTCTTTCTTTTTCATTCATTTATATTTTACTTCTTCCCTGCTATCGTTTTCTCTTCTTTGTTTTGATACTTTCTTTATATTTTCTTTCTTTCTATCTTTTCTCTTTCTTTTTCATTCCTTTATATTTTACTTCTTCCCTGCTATCGTTTACTCTTCTTTTTTTCATACTTTCTTTATATTTTCTTTCTTTCTATCTTTTCTCTTTCTTTTTCATTCATTTATATTTTACTTCTTCCCTGCTATCGTTTTCTATTCTTTGTTTTGATACTTTCTTTATATTTTCTTTCTTTCTATCTTTTCTCTTTCTTTTTCATTCCTTTATATTTTACTTCTTCCCTGCTATCGTTTTCTCTTCTTTGTTTTGATACTTTCTTTATATTTTCTTTCTTTCTTTCTATCTTTTCTCTTTCTTTTTCATTCCTTTATATTTTACTTCTTCCCTGCTATCGTTTTCTCTTCTTTGTTTTGATACTTTCTTTATATTTTCTTTCTTTCTATCTTTTCTCTTTCTTTTTCATTCCTTTATATTTTACTTCTTCCCTGCTATCGTTTTCTCTTCTTTGTTTTCATACTTTCTTTATATTTTCTTTCTTTCTATCTTTTCTCTTTCTTTTTCATTCCTTTATATTTTACTTCTTCCCTGCTATCGTTTTCTCTTCTTTGTTTTCATACTTTCTTTATATTTTCTTTCTTTCTATCTTTTCTCTTTCTTTTTCATTCCTTTATATTTTACTTCTTCCCTGCTATCGTTTTCTCTTCTTTGTTTTGATACTTTCTTTATATTTTCTTTCTTTCTATCTTTTCTCTTTCTTTTTCATTCCTTTATATTTTACTTCTTCCCTGCTATCGTTTTCTCTTCTTTGTTTTGATACTTTCTTTATATTTTCTTTCTTTCTATCTTTTCTCTTTCTTTTTCATTCCTTTATATTTTACTTCTTCCCTGCTATCGTTTTCTCTTCTTTGTTTTGATACTTTCTTTATATTTTCTTTCTTTCTATCTTTTCTCTTTCTTTTTCATTCCTTTATATTTTACTTCTTCCCTGCTATCGTTTTCTCTTCTTTGTTTTGATACTTTCTTTATATTTTCTTTCTTTCTATCTTTTCTCTTTCTTTTTCATTCCTTTATATTTTACTTCTTCCCTGCTATCGTTTTCTCTTCTTTGTTTTGATACTTTCTTTATATTTTCTTTCTTTCTATCTTTTCTCTTTCTTTTTCATTCCTTTATATTTTACTTCTTCCCTGCTATCGTTTTCTCTTCTTTGTTTTGATACTTTCTTTATATTTTCTTTCTTTCTATCTTTTCTCTTTCTTTTTCATTCCTTTATATTTTACTTCTTCCCTGCTATCGTTTTCTCTTCTTTGTTTTGATACTTTCTTTATATTTTCTTTCTTTCTATCTTTTCTCTTTCTTTTTCATTCCTTTATATTTTACTTCTTCCTTGCTATCGTTTTCTCTTCTTTGTTTTGATACTTTCTTTATATTTTCTTTCTTTCTATCTTTTCTCTTTCTTTTTCATTCCTTTATATTTTACTTCTTCCCTGCTATCGTTTTCTCTTCTTTGTTTTGATACTTTCGTTATATTTTCTTTCTTTCTATCTTTTCTCTTTCTTTTTCATTCCTTTATATTTTACTTCTTCCCTGCTATCGTTTTCTCTTCTTTGTTTTCATACTTTCTTTATATTTTCTTTCTTTCTATCTTTTCTCTTTCTTTTTCATTCCTTTATATTTTACTTCTTCCCTGCTATCGTTTTCTCTTCTTTGTTTTGATACTTTCTTTATATTTTCTTTCTTTCTATCTTTTCTCTTTCTTTTTCATTCCTTTATATTTTGCTTCTTCCCTGCTATCGTTTAATCTTCTTTGTTTTCATACTTTCTTTATATTTTCTTTCTTTCTATCTTTTCTCTTTCTTTTTCATTCCTTTATATTTTGCTTCTTCCCTGCTATCGTTTACTCTTCTTTGTTTTGATACTTTCTTTATATTTTCTTTCTTTCTATCTTTTCTCTTTCTTTTTCATTCCTTTATATTTTGCTTCTTCCCTGCTATCGTTTTCTCTTCTTTGTTTTGATACTTTCTTTATATTTTCTTTCTTTCTATCTTTTCTCTTTCTTTTTCATTCCTTTATATTTTACTTCTTCCCTGCTATCGTTTACTCTTCTTTGTTTTCATACTTTCTTTATATTTTCTTTCTTTCTATCTTTTCTCTTTCTTTTTCATTCCTTTATATTTTACTTCTTCCCTGCTATCGTTTTCTCTTCTTTGTTTTGATACTTTCGTTATATTTTCTTTCTTTCTATCTTTTCTCTTTCTTTTTCCTTCCTTTATATTTTACTTCTTCCCTGCTATCGTTTTCTCTTCTTTGTTTTGGTACTTTCGTTATATTTTCTTTCTTTCTATCTTTTCTCTTTCTTTTTCATTCCTTTATATTTTACTTCTTCCCTGCTATCGTTTACTCTTCTTTGTTTTGATACTTTCTTTATATTTTCTTTCTTTCTATCTTTTCTCTTTCTTTTTCATTCCTCTATATTTTACTTCTTTCCTGCTATTGTTTTCTCCTCTTTCTTTTGATATTTTTATTCATATTTTTTTCTTTTTTTCTTTTCTCTTTCTCTTTCTTTTTCCTTCCTTTATATTTTACTTCTTTACTGCTATCGTTTTCTCTTCTTTCTTTCGATACTTTCTTTATATTTTCTTTATTTATTTCTTTGCTTTCTTTCTGTCTTACTTTATTTGTTCTTTCTTTTCGTTTTTTTTTCTAACCTTCTTTTCTTTTTCTTTTTTCCTATATGTCTTACTCTTTCCCATTCCTTTTTCCCCATCTTTTTGTCTCCCTTGTTGACTGTTTTTCATTCGCTTTTATTGAGTTTTTAATTTACTTTTTGTTTTCTTTCGTTTTTTTCTATTTTCTTTCCTTCTTTTTTTGCTGTATCCCCTCTCTTTCTTCCTTATTCTTCTTTTTTTCTCTAAGGCCTTTTTTCTTTCTTTTGTTAACTTCTTTTATAATTCTTTATCCATTTTCGTACCTATTCTATTATTTCCTGTTGATGTTCTTCTTCCTTTTTCATTTCTATTATTCACTTTCCAAACGTTTAATTCTTTCTTTCATTTCATTTAATTTGCTACATTTGTTCTTTGTTTCTTTCTTTTTTCTCTCCTCTCCTATGTTTTTCCACCATTCTTTCTTCATTTCATTTTCTTTTTTTTTTACTTTCTCTGTTTTCCATCCTTTTTCCTTTTCTCTTTCTTTCTTTTTTTCTTTCTTTTCGTCTTTTACTACCTTTTTCATTTCTATTTTGTTTCATTCATTTTTGCACTTCCCTGACGTTCTCCCAACTTTTCTATTTCTTTCCTTTCTTTTTCCTTACAGTCTCTGCTTTCTTTCTTCATTCCTTTTTATTTCTTTTACCGTTCTTTTATTCTTCCTGTCTTGCTTTCTTTTCGTCTTTTGATAACATTTTCCTTTTCTAATATGCTTCTTCCTTTTCTTCTTCTTCTCCTATCTCTTTTGCTTCTTCCTTTTCTTTCTTCATTTCTTTCGCAGTTTTAGTTTTCTGCCTTTTCTATTTTTCCTCCTTTCTTTCTTCTTTCTATTTTTCTTCTTTCTTTCTTTCTTTCAAGATCATTTTGCTTCCTTCCTTTTTTCGTATTTTCTTTCTTTCTATCTTTGTTTCTTCTTTAACTGTTTTGTTGCTGTCTTCCTTTCTTTCTTTTAAATTCGTTTTGTTGTTTTCTTTCTTTGCCCTTTTATTCCATTTTCTTTCTCTCATTCACGATCGTTTTATTGTCGTTTTTCCTTTTTCTTTGTGTTCTCTATTTGTCCTTTTCTTTTTTTTAAATCGATTTGTTGTTTTCTTTCTCTCTTTATTTCTTTTTACATCATTTCCTTGTCTTTCTTTCTTTTTTCTTTTTTCTTTTTTCCTCGGGTTCTTTCTTTCTTTCTTTATTTTTACGTCGTTTCCTTGTGTTTCTTTTTCTTTTTTTCTCGGGTTCTTTCTTTCTTTCTTTATTTTTACGTCGTTTCCTTGTCTTTCTTTTTCTTTTTTTCTCGGGTTCTTTCTTTCTTTCTTTCTTTTTACGTCGTTTCCTTGTCTTTCTTTTTCTTTTTTTCTCGTGTTCTTTCTTTCTTTCTTTTTACGTCGTTTCCTTGTCTTTCTTTTTCTTTTTTTCTCAGGTTCTTTCTTTATTTATTTATTTATTTATTTTTACGTTGTTTTCTTGTCTTTCTTTTTCTTTGTGTCTCAGGTTCTTTCTTTCTTTTAATATCATTTTGTTGTTTTCTTTCTATCTTTCTTTATACTTTCTTTTCTGTCCCCATGTTGCACTTTTATATGCCCTGTCCTCTTGTTCCGCCAAACCTCAGGTATATTTCTCTGTCTTCGTGCCTGTGCCAAGATGTCGTAGCGTGTGAACAGTGTGATAAAGGGGCAGTGGTAGCTCCCCGGAAGCTGCTGGACAGCCGAACGGACCCAATAAAAGACTTCAAAGGAGACGAGAATTTGCTGGTAATTATTTTTTTTTTCTCACGGCAAGCGAAATTGCTCGTGAAGTCGTCGCGACACCAGAAGCAGAAAGAAAAAGAGCAAAAACCACCATGAAGAAAGTCTTTGGAAAAGTGGTATCACAAAAAATACGAAAGAGAAAGGGAAGGGATGGTTAATAAAAATGGTGAGATCAAGAGATGATTTGGTGACTGTCGCAAGAGTTTATGTCAAGCCAAAATGGCATAGAAAGCGAAAAGAAAGTATGGCTTTTGGATAAACTAATAAAGAAAGTAAAAAGGACAATTGCTTAATAATTAAGTTGGCATAAATCAAAATGGAAGAAATAAAGGATGAGAGAGAGAAAGAAACAGACGGAGAGAGACAAAAGTTTCGAAAAAGATATATAGGTAGATATGAACAGACTGAGATAGATAGATAGATAGATAGATAGATAGATATGAACAGACTGAGATAGATAGATAGATAGATAGATAGATAGATAGATAGATATGAACAGACTGAGATAGATAGATAGATAGATAGATAGATAGATAGATATGAACAGACTGAGATAGATAGATAGATAGATAGATAGATAGATAGATAGATAGATAGATAGATAGATAGATATGAACAGACTGAGATAGATAGATAGATAGATAGATAGATAGATATGAACAGACTGAGATAGATAGATAGATAGATAGATAGATAGATAGATAGATAGATAGATAGATAGATAGATATGAACAGACTGAGATAGATAGATAAATAGATAGATAGATAGATAGATAGATATGAACAGACTGAGATAGATAGATAGATAGATAGATAGATAGATAGATATGAACAGACTGAGATAGATAGATAGATAGATAGATAGATAGATAGATAGATAGATAGATAGATAGATATGAACAGACTGAGATAGATAGATAGATAGATAGATAGATAGATAGATAGATAGATATGAACAGACTGAGATAGATAGATAGATAGATAGATAGATAGATATGAACAGACTGAGATAGATAGATAGATAGATAGATAGATAGATAGATAGATAGATAGATATGAACAGACTGAGATAGATAGATAGATAGATAGATAGATAGATAGATAGATAGATAGATAGATAGATAGATATGAACAGACTGAGATAGATAGATAGATAGATAGATAGATAGATAGATAGATCTTAAAAGAAAGAATGACAAAACATTCTTAGAAAGGCAATAAATCAAATTTGAAATAAAGAAAGAAAAAAGGAAAGGCAAATCGATCTTATAAGAAATACGACAAAACGTTCTTAGAAAAGAAAATAAACAGATTTAAACAAAACAGAAAGAAAAAGAAAAAATAAAGAAAGAAAGACAAATCGATCATAAAAGAAATACAAAACATTCTTAAAAGATAGACAATAAAGTCTTTAAAGAAAGAAAGAAAGAAAGAAAGAAAAGAAAAGAAAAGAAAAATCGATCTTGAAAGAAAGACAACAGATCATTCTTAAAAGAAAGACAATAAAACAGACTTTAAAGAAAGAAAGGAAGAAAAAAGAAAGAAAGAAAAGAAAAATCGATCTTGAAAGAAAGACAACAGATCATTCTTAAAAGAAAGACAATAAAACAGACTTTAAAGAAAGAAAGGAAGAAAAAAGGAAGAAAGAAAAGAAAAATCGATCTTGAAAGAAAGACAACAGATCATTCTTAAAAGAAAGACAATAAAACAGACTTTAAAGAAAGAAAGGAAGAAAAAAGAAAGAAAGAAAAGAAAAATCGATCTTGAAAGAAAGACAACAGATCATTCTTAAAAGAACGACAATAAAACAGACTTTAAAGAAAGAAAGGAAGAAAAAAGAAAGAAAGAAAAGAAAAATCGATCTTGAAAGAAAGACAACAGATCATTCTTAAAAGAAAGACAATAAAAAAGAAAGAAAGAAATAAGGAAAGAAGGAAATACAAATTGGTCTTAAAAGAAAAAAGTCAATAAAACATTCTTAAAAGAAAGACAATAAAACAGACTTTAAAGAAAACAGAAAGAAAGAGAAGAAGGAAAGACACATCGATCTTGAAAGAAAGACAACAAAACATTCTTGAAAGAAAGAAAGACAATAAAACAGACTTTAAAGAAAGAAAGAAAGAAAGAACTAGGTTGAAAGAAAATTATCATGTGTTGAAAAACTGCAATCAAGAAAGTGAATAAGCCTATCGATGTTTCGATACGATATATTTACATTTTTCGGCCATTTTTTTTCTTTTTTAGATATATATTATTGTATTTCCTCTGTTTTTATTGCATAACCAACTTTTTTGTTCGTTTTTCGTTTTTAGCCTCCATTCTCGTTATCTTGCAGTGGGACAGATGAAAGAACCGAGTTCACTTTCATTTTACGGTCGTCTCCGGACACACCTTCCAAAACAGGATCCTCGGACCGAAACTTCCCTGTCCAAGCAACTTTTATGTTCCAAGCCCTGGAACAACCTCTACCCGACGTGCATGCCTTCCCTCCTTATCTACCTACCGAACTAACTACGACTGCAGTTCATGTCTCGCTTCAAACGACTGCCTAAAAAGCTTTGACACACCTCCAGGGATCTCTCGCCCGCCCTTTCTCCGACCCGCAATGGCACAAACCCAGACGAAACGAACTATTGCCAACCTTTTGTGGACTGTCAGCTAAAATTATTCTTAGACCACGTCCTACAAACTTTGTTCTTTGCATGCTTATTTGTTTGTTTATTTAATGATAATATATATTTTTATTTATTTTTTGTTCGTCCTTTTTTTAAGGGATTGCAGAAACTACTTTTTATATACTTGGTTATCAGAGATTTTACAAGTAAACAAACGGATTGAGAGTAGATTTGGAGTATTGGAGACACGTTCGAAATTTAGATCTTCTTCTACTTTTTTGTGCCCAGTTCCTTCAGGGCGTTGACGATCATGACTCTCCACAATTTCCTATTATTTGTAGCTCTTAGTAATCTTTGTATTTTTTGTACTATTCTTTCTACGCCCTGTTCTGCCATCCATCCGTTTGCACAAACTCCTTGGATAGGTTACTCGTTGTCTCTATCTGTCCACTATACATACAATATATCACGTGAGTGTCAAATTTTCCAATCCCTGTTTCTTCTTGGTGTGCCGACAAAATTCAGTTGGCGTATATTTTACTTAAAACAAATATTTCTTTACAAAAATGAAATATTGCAAATTGACTTCATTTTTTGATCATATATTTCTGCGTTTAAGGCGACCTTTAGATAAGACGAGGTAAAAAAAATAAAGCAAATTTTCATGAATTTATCCTATACTTGTAGTATAAGACGACTGCTTATTGATTATATAAAGATGATGTCATTGAAAATGTTCTTATTTAATGTATCCTTAGAAATTCAAAATAAACGAAATAACATTCTATATCGTGTTTTTTTTACACGTTTCATCATGTGATCTCTTACAAATACTAATTCTTCTTCTTTCTCTTTTTTCCTATATCTAAACAGTTACAAACATCCTGGTGCACTAATGGCCATTTACTTATGCTTCATTGACAATCACAAAATACCTCTAATAACAGTACAATAATGTACAATAATAATACATTCCACTTTTAATACTTTTTTATTCAGTCTTTTATTCATTATTGAAAGTTTAGCGAAAGATAAAGGTTACTGCGAACGCGATCATAACTTGATGTTTCCATTTTCTCAGCTGAGCTTGAGTTGATTCCATTGATATGGAATAATTCTTCGAATAGACAATTTATTATGAACTTACGCCAGTAATATAAAAGTAAGAAATGGTTATATGACTTATAATATCAGATTTATTCGATAATGTGAATCTTTCATGTAAGTTATTACATCGCAACAAGGCCGAGGTTAGTCTGCCGATAAACATCTCTCAGATTTTAAGGTCTCTTTCTTAGAATTGTAGCATAAGACGAACCTACATTTCTAAGGGTGATTTGGGGGATTTAAATGTCGTCTTATACGTGGAAATATACGGTAATTATTTTTGTTATTTGTCTTTATATAGTGTGAATAACAGACAACATACTTTATATAAAACACTTCCAGTCTAAAAATATATATGGTCGTTCCTTGTCATGGTCGAGGGCATATGTGTCTCAGTGATCCCATGAGCGAAGCAGTCTGGAGTTTCAATTCCATTAGGGTCACCCGTGGAACAAATGATAACGAACTGTACATATCGACTTCCAGGTGTGGTCGTTCCTTGTCATGGTCGAGGGCTTATGTATCCCAGTGATCCCATGAGCGAAGCAGTCTGGACTTTCAAGTCCTGTAGGGTCGGCTGTGACACAAATGATAACGAAATGTTCTTTCCGACTTCCAGCGTTTCTCAGTAAACCCAAGAGCGAAGCAGTCTGGAGTTTCAATTCCTATAGGGTCGCACAAATGATAACGAACAGTCTAAAATATATATTGTCGTTCCTTGTCATGGTCGAGGGCTTATGTGTCCCAGTGATCCTATGAGCGAAGCAGTCTGGTGTTTGAATTTCTATAGGGTCGCACTTGGCACAAATGATAACGAACTGTTCATTCCGACTTGCAGTCTAAAATATATATGGTCATTCCTTGTCATGGTCGAGGGCTCATGTGTCCCAGTGATCCTATGAGCGAAGCAGTCTGGAGTTTCAACTCCTGTAGGGTCACCCGTGACACAAATTATAGCGAACTGTTCATTCCGACTTCCAGTCTACAATATATATGGTCGTTCTTTGCCATTGTCGAAGGCTTGCTTTTCTCAGTAATTCCAAGAGCGCAGCAGTCTGCACTTTCAAGTCCTGTAGGGTCGCCTGTGACACAAATGATAACGAAATGTTCTTTCCGACTTCCAGTCTAAAAATATATATGGTCGTTCTTTGTCATGGTCGACGGCTTGCGTTTCTCAGTAAACCCAAGAGCGAAGCAGTCTGGATTTTCAATTCCTATAGGGTCGCACAAATGATAACGAACAGTCTAAAATATATATGGTCGTTCCTTGTCATGGTCGAGGGCTTATGTGTCCCAATGATCCTATGAGCGAAGCAGTCTGGAGTTTCAATTCCTGTAGGGTCACTCGTGACACAAATTATAGCGAACTGTTCATTCCGACTTCCAGTCTACAATATATATGGTCGTTCTTTGCCATTGTCGAAGGCTTGCGTTTCTCAGTAATTCTAAGAGCGAAGCAGTCTGGACTTTCAACTCCTGTAGGGTCGGCCGTGACACAAATGATAACGAACTGTTCATTCAGACTTCCAGTCTAAAAATATATATGGTCGTTCTTTGCCAGGGTTGAATGCTTGCGTGTCCCAGTACTCCCAAGAGGACTACCCTTGGCGGTAATTTCGAGGAAGGGGGACCAGACTGAATTCGACCGGCCCGCAAATATCCCAGCGTTGGAATAGGCAAAAATCTACACGATCTCAACGCCCAAACTGGCGGAAGATGGCAACGCCAATCGAGCTGCCATAACCAACGCTGACCTTGACAGACCAACCATCCGACCGCCCAATGCAACCAGGTTTCCCTGTTCTCGCTTGTCGGAACAGTCGCTTCTGGCCAATTGTTTGCTTGTTCGTCGCGAATTGTTGTCCACCAAAATTAAATTCTCATGGCATGGCTTCGTCAAACTCTCTTTTTTCACGATTCATCCAGGAGTAGTCTGGGCTGTCACAGACATCTTCACCACTAACACCAGAAGGAGAAATGGAATAAAGAGAGACAATGTCGATCCTGATGCACGGATGCGAGTGGGTGCCGACTATTATTTATTTACGCAGAAAACCCTTTGGAAAGTTATGGATCCATTGTATCTCTGCCACTTTGAAAGCTAAACGTTTAATTAAAAATGACAGTAAACAATGCTACTTGTCAAAAACTAAAAGTTATTGAACTTAATTGAAGAATCTCCCTCCTCGCATTTTTTTTCAGTCTTCGAGAACATGGAAATTATTTTATTTTAACCCCTCGCCGTTTATTAAATTTTTGAAAATTGGAAGACACACTTTTGTTTTGTTTGTTTTGTTTCGTTTTACGGCATATCAACACCTCAATGTGTTATTTAATGCCGACAAGGTTTTTATTGCTGGTAATATTTTTTATCTATTTAACTATCTATCTATCTATCTATCTATCTATCTATCTATCTCAGTATATATTGGTTTGTTTCATTTTGTTTTAAGGCATATTAACCTCAATGGGTTATTTAATGCCGACAAGATTTTTATTGCTGGTAATATTTTTATTATCTATCTATCTATCTATCTATCTATCTCAGTATATATTCATTTGGTTTTGTCTGTTTTACGGCATATCAACCTCAATGGGTTATTTATTGCCGACATAATTTTTATTGCTGGTAATATTTTGTTTTGTCAAAAATCTATTTCTGGTAATATTTTTCCTTCAAAAATGTATCATTGGTAATAATATTTTTTTTTCAAAAATGTATTGCTAGTAATAGTTTTTTTTTTCTTCAAGAACCTATTTCTGGTAACAATTTTTCCTTCAAAAATGTATTTCTGGTATTAAAATCCATCTTTACGCATTCATAATGTTTGACCCCAGTTTGGGGTTTAACTATTTACCCATAGCTGGGACCCTAATAGGTGCTACCACCCTGGGTCCACCAGCAATTAAGACGTGGTTCAAAACCGCCTGATCAGAGGCCTTGCTGTTGGACGTAGTTTATCGTCTTACCCAGGACGCGGGTGTAGTTTATCGTCATACCAGGACGGAAGACACACTTTTGAGATAATTCCTCGTTTATTCGAAACGCAAGATTAATGCCGAAATCATATCACGAATAATTGACCTTTGCCATTATAACCATTCTTACAGTAACACATGTTTACAAGCAGTTCCCCATGTAAGTACTGATCGGTCTCCATATTGCTTAACTTTGATGATCGTTGGATAACCAATGCTGTCAGCGTAATGTTTCCAGCAAGATTAAATTAGCCTATTGTTTTTGATTGATCGACTGATGATTCGTTTTTTACGGTTTATCAACACTTTGCAGGTTATTTAAAGTCAGAAAATATTTTATATTGTAAGAAGGTGTTTTTTTTCTGGAGATAACAATTGGTTAGTGATACAAGTTTCCCTAATTAACCCATAGCTGGGGGGAATCATAGGTGGATTCATGCCTTTCCCAATGATATTTGCGCGTAAATGAATATAACTAACCCAACGGGAATTGGAACTCGGATCTGCGGTTAAGAATTCCAAACCGTTATTATTACACCACCCGCGCATCCAAGCTTACAGCACCTGGTACTCACAAGCGGTCAACCATCGAGGTACACACCAGGTTCGACGTTGCTTAACTTCAGTGATCGTACGAGAATCGGTGTTTACTCGTGATGGGTTCGTTATCCTTACCACGTGGACATCCAAGCTTACAGTACCTGGGATTCTCAAGCGGTCACCCATCTAGTCACCGACTAGCCTCTACGTTGCTTAACTTCAGTGATCGTATGAGAATAGGTGTTTAATCGTGATAGGTCAGTCATCGTTACCACCTGCACATCCAAGCTTACAGTACCTGGCATTCTCAAGCGGTCACCCATCTAGGTACTGACCAGGCTCGACGTTGCTTAATTAACGGTCTTTTAATGTGATGCGGCCGTAAGCAGCTTTTCCATCGTATCCGAAACATAAACAAAGTAATTTCTAAGGAATTAATGTTTGCTTGCTGTGATGCTCCCAGCGGCCGCTTGATCAGACGACGTTTTCACCTAGAAAGAAGAACTTTCGTTCGAACCCTGACCGATAGATTTAATTTACACTGTTTAAACCAAACGAGGCGTTTACTGAAACATGTGTGCCCGGTAAAATAAAACGTTTAAGTGGATACCTGTAACGATTCGCAGAAAATGAGCCTATCATGATGAAAAAATTGCCCAAACTTAATAAGAACAAAGTTTTATTGTCAAAATCATTATCTAATTAAGAGGAATGGCCAGAGGATTTTTTTTATTAATAAATTATATATCTTTTTTTTTTTTCAGAAATTTTGATAAAAAATATTGTTTTTCTTGCGTCAGAGAGAGAGCAAAAGATTGGCATAGACAATTTTAGTTGTTTTTTTTTTTTTGCGGTGATAAACATTGGTTTGGAAATTTTTGCAAAAATCAAATAATTTTCGGATTTTTATGAAAATTTAAGAACTTATTTAGAAATAAATAAAATTAGTTTAGACATATGTTTTTTTAGAAAGTAATCGTAAAAATAGATATTTTTAAAACTGTTACTTCCCCATTTACTTAATTTTATGAAAACTCTAGAAATTGGACGGCATGCCAATTATTGATTGTATTAGTTAAAAAGCAGAAGACTTCGAAGAATATAAATCATCGAATTTTTTGTAAAATCGAATCACAAAATAGATCTCGGAATTGTAACATATAAAACCAAATAAAACTAAGACATTACTTAATTAGAAAAGCTTTTAATTGCCTTTATGAATAGTATAGGCTCGGCCAAAAATATTCCCTTAGCACCCGGATAAACGGGTTCAGAGTCTGTCTACCTCCCCGGACAAACCTTTGCCCTTCGGCAAAGCCTCGTCCGTGTTCCTCTCTGCTCGAGGCAGAGAATTCGACAGGAACTGCGAACAGCCTCAGTAGAACAGTTTATATCACCGTTATATTTAACGGGAGACGTGGGTCGTATGTGGCACAAGGCCGGTTTAGCGTGTGTTCTCAGAACCAGTAGGCTCGGCCAAAAATATTCCCTTTTAACCCGTATAAACGGGTTCAGGGCCTGTTTACTTCCCCGGACTAAACTTTGCCCTTCAGTAAAGCTTCGTCCGGGTACCTCTCTGCTCAAGGCAGAGAATTCGACAGGAAGTGCGAACAGCCTCAATAGAACAGTTTATATCACCGTTATATTTAACGGCCCCCACGTGGGTCGTATGTGGCACAAGACCGGTCTAGTGTGGGTTCTCCGAACCCGTAGGCTCGGTAAAAAAAATCCATTTGAACCCGTATAAACGGGTTCAGGGCCTCTCTACTTCCCCGGACGAAACTTTGCCCTTCGGCAAAGCCTCGTCCGGGTTCCTCTCTGCTCAAGGCAGACAGTTCGACAGTTGAACAGTTTATATTACCATTACTCGAGGCTAACTTTCCCTACTAACTTTATAGTAAGTGGAAGAGTCCACAACAGCCTCATTAGAGGGAGCACACCACAACAATACAAAACACAATAAAACTAAGACATTAATTAGAAAAGCTTTTAATTGCTTTTATTAAGAATATATGTTAAGGACAATATTGTCTGAAGCAATATGTAAAATTTATCACTTAACTGATATTAAATTCAGCAAACGGGCTCCAGACCGTTGTATAAAAAAATTGTGCAATCGTTCGGTCTACTCGTCAGAAGGTATCAGCAACTGTCTGTTGATTTTCTTATTTTCTGTATTTTTATATTAAAAAATAATTTATACACTTTCTATTGGTGTTAGGCTGATGGCTTTGTGTGTGTGATTTTATATATATATAATATATATGTATATATATATATATATATATATATATATATATATATATATATATATATATATATAACTCGAGAAATGCAAAGGTGTCGTTTTTACTGATTATATTAGTTAAAAGCAGAAGTCAGACGAATTTAAATCCTCGATTTCTTTTTGTAAAACTGGACCAGCAGTTACCAAAAATCTGGTCTGAATTATAAAATCCATGTTGTGACCAAGTAAAGGTGAAGAAATAACAAAACAAGAGGTTGCAGATAAATAGTGTATTGAACAGCAAATACAACAGAAGAGTGTTACACGACTTGGGTGTGTGTGTCGGTTGACCAGCGTTCAGTCTATATCACTGTTCCCCTCGAGGCTTACTTTCCCTACTAACTTTATAGTAAGTGGAAGAGTCCACAATAGACTTATTAGAGGAAGGACACCACAACAATTCATATATATATATATATATATATATAAAGAGAGAGAGAAAGAATGAGCAAGATACAAAAACAGGCATCAGTATATTTTGAATTTGTTTCAGTCAAGTAAAATGCCTAAATTTGAAACAAAAACATGAGGAATCATTCAAAACTGACCTTCAGTTTGATATCTCAGCCCCCACCCCCCAAAAAAAAACTTTACATCGATGGAAGGGGTGTTTATTCCAACTTAAGATACAATATCTTAATCCACCAGACTAAATGCCATCCTCAACCAGAAGCAAATGTAACTTTCTTCACAACTGCTTTGGTTTGAATTGATAGAGTTTATAGCTGCAACAAAAATACGTCTTTCGTTAAGTTTCTTATTCTTGGTAGGCAGGTTCTGGCTCACTAGAGGTGTGTATATATATATATATATATATATATATATATATATATATATATATATATACATTATTGTTGTGACCAAGTAATGGTTTAGAAATAACAAAACAAGAGGTTGCAGATAAATAGTGTATAGAACAGTAAATACAACAGAGTGTGTTACACGACTTGGGAGTGTGTGTCGGTTGACCAGCGTTCAGTCTATATCACTGTTCCCCCGAGGCTTACTTTCCCTACTAACTTTATAGTAAGTGGAAGAGTCCACAATAGCCTCATTAGAGGGAGCACACCACAACAATACAAAACCCAATAAAACTAAGATATTAATTAGAAAAGCTTTTAATTGCTTTTATGAATAATATATGTTAAGGACAATATTGTCTGAAGCCAAGATATTTCTTCAGTGAAAAATGAATTTTTACCAGAATTGTTTTCTTTTTTTTCAATTTTAAATACAAAATGTGATAAAGTTGTTAAATATTTTATAATTAAGTTTCAATGATGTTATTAAGTAGATCTATCTTTACAGATCATAAATTTGAAAGCTTTTTACAATCTGCGACACATGTATTTTTTTAAAAAAGCTCTATTTTTGAGCATTCATAAAAGCAATGTTTTAAAATTTTAGAGTTTTTTCAGTGAAAGACATTGATTTGGAAATTTTTGCTAAAATTAAATAATTGTTTGATTTTGATAAAACTTTCAGGACTTATTCACAAATAAATGAATTTTTTATAGAAAATATTCTTTTTAGAAAATTTTGGTAAAATCTATTTTTCATCAAATTTCGAGAAATTCATTTTTGCACGGGTTTATATTAATTATACGCAGATCTCCTTAGAGAATTTTAAGCAACAATTTTATTTTATAAAACATGATCCCCAGTTACCGGAAAATTGCTCTGCATCTTAAAATAAAAATTGCAATACAACTAAGACATTATTTAATTAGAAAAGCTTTTAATTGCTTTTATGAATAAGATATATTATGAACACTATTGTCTTAAGAAAAATACTGTTTTTGATGAATAAGGATTTTTACAAGAATTGTTTTCATTTTTATAAACTTTAATTAGAATAATTTATGAAGTTTTTAAATCTTTGAATTTGGGTTGGATACGTGATATTGTTATTAAGTAAAAACTATATTTATTAACCATAAATCTGAAATATTACTACAATTAAACGAATCTCAATATTTTAAAAAGAATTTGGGTTTTGTATTACCACAAAATAAGTGAAAACTATGGTAAATTTAAAGCAAAAGTACCTAAAATTCAATAATACATTAGATTACTAATATTTTCTTAATTTTTAAGATTACTGGGTGGTTAAAAATATATAAAAAAGGCGCTCACGTTATATTCCTCAAGTAATGTTTACAGATATGTCCATCATTGAAAGAAATTAAATAAACTTCCATTTATGAAACTGTCAACATCTTAAATAAATACCTACCTCTGTGGTAAAAAATGCATTTCACCAATATTTTAGACTAAACGTAAGTAATATTTGTTTCAAATTAGATTAATTAAACTTTAAAACAACTAATCTTAACGAAATAAACTTTAAGAAAATTATATTTTATTTTTGAAAGACATTTTTAATAAGGTGTATTACATTGTGATTACAGATGGCTAAAAATTGCGCTAAAATCAACGATTTTTAGGTATTTAAAAAAAACTCCTGTCAGTCAATCTAAATTAATTTTGATTTACAGCAAAGTATTTAGCTTATTGGAAATATTTAATTTAATCAATTAACATGATATTGAAACTAAAATAAAAGCATCAAGAAATATTTTTCCTTTTTAAAAATTAATTTTACACCTTAGGTATCGAGTTTCTTTGGGGGTATTTATATAGATATTTATGAAATATAAGTACCTGAGATAAAGGTTGAGATAGAATGATCAAGGTGAACAAACTGAGATAGATAGATAGATAGATAGATAGATAGATAGATAGATAGATAGATAGATAGATAGATAGATGTGTACAAGCTGAGATAGATGTGAGAAAAATTAGATAGATAGATAGATAGATATATGTGAAAAAGCTGACATAGATGTTAACAGACTGAGACAGATATGAACAGACTGAGATAGATAGATAGATAGATAGATAGATAGATAGATAGATAGATAGATAGATAGATGTGAAAAAGTTGACATAGATGTTAACAGACTGAGACAGATATGAACAGACTGAGATAGATAGATAGATAGATAGATAGATAGATAGATAGATAGATAGATAGATAGATAGATAGATAGATAGTAAAACGTTTCATGATGAATTTTTTCATTCTGTCAAAGTCTGAAGGGCAACAACTTAGTTGTCATAACAATTTATTTTACCTTAGGTACAGAATAATAGTCACCAATCAATAAACCTAGACAAAATGAGAAGAAGCGACATTAATGAACACAATTTTATTAAATAACAGAAATAATTGTCAATGCACATAGATCCACAATAATAATAACACCTAAAGTAAAATATGAATGGATAATAAAATTCACTCATTTAGAAAAGATATGATGTTTAATTTACTAGTGTTTTCTTCAAACGGTCTATTTTATTTATTTATTTATTTTATTTTTTTTCTTTTGCAATGAAACAAAAATGACAGACAAGGAACAATTTTCAAACAGAAAAATTGTTTTAAAAGTTCATATACTTTTTCTTTTCTCTCTCTATTCTTTCTTCCAAGAATGCTTTCTGGCCAGTTTGCTATTGTCAATGATGAATTCTTTTTTCTTGGTTTTAAAATGTCAAGTTGAAGTACACAATATTTTGTAGATTTTTTAAATTCTCCTTTCGTAGATTTGAAGAAAGTTCACAAAGTACATAATTTTGCAGCAAAAAAGTACAGTACATTTGTATGTATATTTTTTAATGAAATTAAAATTTTTCAATAAGCTTGCAACCAAATAAAATACTAATAACTGCTATCAATAAATAGAAGAGTGTGGAATCTTCCACGTCTGCCAGTTACCCCCGCTGGGAAATGTACTCTTCCTGTTGGGATTATCACCACCATCATACTTAGAAATTATACAACGAGCATTCATCTAGCTCGCTGATTGGTCAGTTTCGACCAATCAAGTCGCCTGCACGCGACAAGTCTGTTTTCGCGCCAACTAAAGTTGATCCTGTCACGTGACACTACATACTATAAAAACCAAACACGAGTAATTCTCGCTCTCTTTACTCACTCGTGCGTCTCATCTCTGCTGCCAAAATGTGACCCTTAAAGAACTCCCGTCTTGACTAATGCAGTCAGACGTGAGAGAAATTTACAACAATCACGCAAGTACAATTTCTGAACACTTACCAACTTGTACAATACACAATTCCTAACATTCAACACATACTCACTTTTATAGACTACAGTTTAATAATTAATTCTACCTTTATGAGCTCAGGTACAAATATTTCCAAATCTAAGGGACATAACTCTATTAAACCTTCAGCTTATATCCATGTACACCAAAACACTTAATAAATTCAATTGTTATGTTTTGAATCATTATTTTCTGTCTTGCATTAATTGCTGCGGATGGAAGATTATTAAACACATCCTATTTTAAGCCTTCTGACCAATCAAACCTTCTAATACATTTCTAACACTCTCCACATCTGCAACAAGAGAAATTTCAGTTTACCTTAAATATATTCCCTTACTTAGAGCATTTCATGTATAAAAAACATAATGTTACAATAAATCACAAAATTCACGTGTTTTTACTGGGGAAAAAAGTATTCAAAGAAAAAATATTTATCGGCAATTTTAATTTGTTATTAAAATTGCGATAAATTTACCATCAAAGAGATGGATAATTTCCACTCTCCTTTTTTAAAAATAAAATATTAGAATAGACACTCTCTGTCATATTCTTTACGCAAAAAAATATTATTAACGTATAATATTCTAAAAAAAAAATAATTTCTCATCTGGAAAAATTAAATTTAAAGCCTTCTGGCTGAAATTTTTTTTATTTCTAAAAGAATACATTTCTCTGTTCAAAGAGAAATTTATTTCTCTTTTCAAAAAGAAAATTCCCCCCTCCTCTGCATGGATATATTTAGAAAAAACTGTACAGCTTTCTTTGTTCAAAGAGAAATCTATTTCTCTGTTCCAAGAGAGATAAAAAAAATTGGAGAATATTTTCCTAAATTTTTAAGATTACTGGGTGGTTAAAAATTATATAAAATGGCGCCCACGTTATATTCCTCAAGTAATTTTTACAGATATGACCCTCATTGAAAGAAATTAGATAAACTTCCATCTGCCAAGTTATCAATCTGTCAACATAAATAAACACCTAACTAAATGTTTTTTGTTTTTTTTCTAAAAATATACTTTACTCTATTGAAAGAGAATTAAAAAATCCGTTAGATTTGGATTAAAACTGTAATGTGGTAAATATATATTTGCAATGGAGAATCGTAATTTTAACCAATTAAGCGGAGCGACAATAGACACCCATTTGAATTTATTTTTCAGATTTTTGTCAAAAAAAAATTTCCAGACAATGACAAATTAAAACAGAGATTGTTCGAATATGAACAATGAAAACACTAGTTAGTTAAGTTAGCTACTACTGTAGCTATAAGCAAACCACCTAGCAAAGGCGTTGGCTAAAAAGCAAATGTTTTCTTTAGAAAATGATGGAAGCTTTTAACTTCAAAATATTACCGTCTGAACTAAGATTTTTATTTATTTTTTTATCAAATGATTTTTTCTTTCCCTTTTATCAATATTTTCTTTCAAATACGCTCATCTAATGTATTTTATTAAATGAATGTTTACAATAGATAAAAAGAGAGATATGAACAGACTGTGATAGATAGATAGATAGATAGATAGATAGATAGATAGATAGATAGATAGATAGATAGAAACAAACTGAGATAGATAGATAGATAGATAGATAGATAGATAGATAGATAGATAGATAGATAGATAGATAGATAGAAACAAACAAAATGAGATAGATAGATAGAAACAAAATTAGATAGATAGAAAATGAGATAGATAGATAGATAGATAGATATGTACAGACTGAGATAGATAGATAGATAGAAACAAACAAAATGAGATAGATAGATAGATAGATAGATAGATAGATAGAAACAAAATTAGATAGATAGAAAATGAGATAGATAGAAAGATATGAACAGACTGAGATAGATAGATAGATAGATAGATAGATAGATAGATAGATAGATAGATAGATAGAAACAAACTGAGATAGATAGATAGAAACAAACTGAGATAGATAGATAGATAGATAGAAAATGAGATAGATAGATAGATAGATAGATAGATAGATAGATAGATAGATAGAAAATGAGATAGATAGATAAATAGATAGAAACAAAATGAGATAGATAGAAACAAAATGAGATAGATAGATAGATAGATAGATAGATAGATAGATAGATAGATAGATATGAACAGACTGAGATAGGTAGATAGCCTGGAAGCCATTTAAAGAAAGTTTAGATGAATAGATATCAAGTACAGAAAAGTTAGCTATAAATAGCTTCCTATATATATATATATATATATATATATATATATATATATATATATATATATATATATATACATATATATATATATATATATAAGCATCTATATATATGTGTGTATACTTGTACGTACTTATGTATGTATATTGCATAAATGCACCGATCTCTCGCTCTCTCTCTTTCTCGATCTCTCTTTCTTTGCGTGTGTTTGTGTAAGAGAGAGAGAGAGAGAGAGAGAGAGAGAGAGAGAGATTTGGTATCAATTACAATTCAAATATGGATTGGAATCCGACAGAATGATAAGATGACGAACAAATAAGAAACGTTTCTAAATCTAACATGTTTCGTCTTTATTACAGCTTCATTGGAGAATGAGATATGGAGAAAAAAGAAAGATAAAAAAAAATCTGGTGTATTTCATTTTCGAGTTGTTTCTTTATCATTGGTTAAGCAGATTTCATGGGCGTTTTCCTTTGTAAAATGTACGTGTGTAAGTCTATTCTGATTATAGTTTGTCTATGTGAGATTCAGATGATAAAGTGCGTGGGTGTGTGTCTAGTAGATATTACGCTTGGTGATTTTTCGCATTTGGGGCCATTTTTATGTCAGAAGGGTTATAGTAGTTGTAGTAGTAGATGTATATATTTTAGATTCTTTATGTATGGAATTTTTTAAGCCTTTCACCCCAAACCAAGCGGGAGTGTCACTAGCGCGCAACAGGTTACAGAAACTGAGAGTAAAAAAGTGGAGTGTTTGAGGAAAAGACAAAGAAAAAAACGAGGATAAAGATCAAGGCATTAGAAGATGTCGATTGACATTATATTTGAATATTTAAAGATTATAGCTGTCAGGGAATCAAATAAGAGGAAGGGAGTTGCACTGTCGGGAAGTGCGAGAGAAGAAGCTGTTGGAGTAGAAGAGGCAGTTACATTTAACTGTATCGACAGTGAAAGGGAGGGACGAAAATTCCAACCTATTAGCGCGCTTAAATTCATGCAGTAAGTTTGTGAATTAATATAATGTTTTACGTATTTTTAGAGATAGTCAAATATTTATCAGTAGTCATTGCATAAAGTATTATATTTTTTTTTAATTAGTGTACCATTTATAAAAACAAGCTGATGGCAAGTTATTTTTCTCCTGCGTATTACATGCGAGTTTAAAGGGTTGTCCCAACTCTTATGTTCATAGATGCGGCCTTTTAAATTACTAGATGTCTAACCACTGTAACTGTTTCTACATTGTAATATTCTATTTCATAAATCTGGGCATCTGAAGCGGCACTGCATTTATTTTTCTACCTAACTATATCGCTGATTCTCTTGAGCGTGGTGGTAAAATCCCTAGTATTTGGAAATAACTAATTTATTTTTAAATCTTCTAGATAGGGTATTGGAAGGTAAGTTTATGAATTCTGTGTTTTTCATATTAGAAGCGCTGTCGGCGGTGTATGCTAGCCTAATTAAAAAAAGAACATAATCCTTTTCGCATATATATATATATATATATATATATATATATATATATATATATATATATATATATATATATATATATATATATATATATATGAACTGCCTTTCATAATCATAGCTGAGAGGCAAATAAGTAATTGGTCGCCATTATCATCGTCTCTTTTACCATTATTAAAATTATTAAGCTTCCATTATTGGCATCGATATTGTCATCATCTTATTCTTACTAACAGACACCTCCCCGGACACTCGTCCATTCATTCATTTTCCTCTCAAACTTTTTCTTCTCACCCTTTTTCTTCTCAACCTTTTTCTTCTCATCCACTTTTTTCTCACCCTTATTCTTCTCATTCTCTTTTTTCTCACCCTTTTCTTCTCACCCTTTTTCTTATCATCCTCTTTTTTCTCACCCTTTTTTCTCACCCTATTTCTACTCATACTCATTCTTCTTAACCTTTTTCTTCTCATCCACGTTCTTCTCATCCTCTTTCTTCTCTGCCTTTTTCTTCTCACCCTCTTTCTTCTCATCCTCTTTCTTCTCACCCTTTTTCTTTTCATCCACTTTCTCCTCACCTTCTTTCCTCTCATCCTCTTTCTTATCACTCTTTTTCTTCTCGCCCTTTTTCTTCTCAGTCTTTTTCTTCTCATCCACTTTCTTCTCACCCTTTTTCTTCTCACCCTCTTTCTTATCGTCATCTTTCTTCTTACCCTTTTTCTTATCACCCTTTTTCTTCTCGCCCTTTTCCTTCTCATCATTTTTCTTCTCGCCCTTTTTCTTCTCATCCTTTTTCTTCTCACCCTTTTTCTACTCATTCTCTTTCTTCCCATCATCTTTCTTCTCACCCTTTTTCTTCTTGCCCTTTTTCTTCTCACCCTCTTTCTTATCGTCCTCTTTCTTCTTACACCTTTTCTTCTCACCCTTTTTCATCTCGTCCTCTTTCTTCTCACCCTTTTTCTTTTCATCCACTTTCTCCTCACCCTCTTTCCTCTCATCCGCTTTCTTATCACCCTTTTTCTTCTCAACCTTTTCCTTCTCATCATTTTTCTTCTCGCCCTTTTTCTTCTCAGTCTTTTTCTACTCATCCTTTTTCTTCTCATTCTCTTTCTTCTCATCATCTTTCTTCTCACCCTTTTTCTTCTTGCCCTTTTTCTTCTCACCCTCTTTCTTATCGTCCTCTTTCTTCTTACCCTTTTTCTTCTCACCCTCTTTCTTCTCACCCTCTTTCTTCTCATCCTCTTTCGTCACACCCACTTTCTTCTCACCCACTTTCTTCTCAGCCTTTTTCTTCTCACCCTTTTTCTTCTCACCCTTTTTCTTCTCACCCTTTTTCTTCTCACCCTTTTACTTCTCAGCCTCTTTATTCTCACCCTTTTTCTTCACATTCTCTTTCTTCTCACTCTTTTTCTTTTTCATCCACTTTCTTCTCATCCTTTTTCTTCTTGCCCTTTTTCTTCTCACCCTCTTTCTTATCGTCCTCTTTCTTCTCGTCCTCTTTCTTCTTACCCTTTTTCTTCTCATACTCTTTCTTCTCACCCTATTTCTTCTCATCCTTTTCATTCTCATCCTCTTTCTTCTCATCCTCTTTCTTCTCACCCTTTTCCTTCTCATTCTCTTTCTTCTCATCATCTTTCTTCTCGTCTTTTTTCTTACACTTTTTCTTCTCTCACTTTTTCTTCTCATTCTCTTTCTTCTTCCATATACGTCTTCCTTTTCTTCTTATATTTTCCTCTTTTTCCCATCATCTCTCATTTTCTTCTTCACGCATTTTCTTGTTCTTCTTCTCCAATTTTATTCTCCACTTTCTTGTTCCATCTCGAATTTACATTTTATTCATCTTTTCCTTCTTCTTCTTTTCCCTCCTCCTCCTCCTCCTCCTCCTCCTCCTCCTCCTCTTCTTCTTCTTCCTCTTCTGCCCCACCTTACTCTTCTTCTTCTCCTCCTTTTCTTCCTCTTCTTCTTCTCCTCGTTCTTCTTCTTTTTCTTCTTCTTCTTCTTCTTCTTCTTCTTCTTCTTCTTCTTCTTCTTCTTCTTCTTCTTCTTCAGTTTGGACCTTTTTTCTTCATTTTCCTTTCCATAATTTGTCCAGTTTTCCACATTTTCTTTCGTTGCTAACCTCATTTTGTACACATCCTCTTTAATTTCCTTTACCTTCATTTTTCTTCTTCTTCTTCTTCTTCTTCTTCTTCTTCTTATTATTATTATTATTATTATTATTATTGTTGTTGTTGTTGCTGTTGTTGTTTTTGTTGTTGTTGCGTTAATTTCAAGCTGATACCTTCTACTTTTTCTTATATTGTGGCCATTTTGCTTAAGTTTGTAGTTTTTAATTCTTTTAAACTTTAGATGAAGTGTTAGTGGTCTTCAAAAATATTCTGAAATTTTCTATTTCAAAAATTATTGTCGTACTGGATATGACGCTAAACTACATCCGGCAGCAAGGCATCGGATCAGGAGGATTTGAGTAACGTGGACCCACAAAAAAGCAAAAGTACCTAAAATTCAATAATACATTAGATTACTAATATTTTCCTTATTTTGAAGATTACTGGGTGGTTAAAAATCATATAAAAAAGATGCTCATGTTATATTCCTCAAGTAATTTTTACTGACATGTCCACGATAGAAAATAAAAGCGAAAACTATAGTAAATTTAAAGTAAAAGTACCTAAAATTCAATAATACATTAGATTACTAATATTTTCATTATTTTGAAGATGACTGGGTGGTTAAAAATTATATAAAAAGGCGCTAACGTTATATTCCTCGAGTAATTTTTACAGATATGTCCACAATAGAAAATAAAAGCGAAAACTATAGTAAATTTAAAGCAAAAGTACCTAAAATGCATTAAATTTCGGGGAATATCCTCCTAAATTTTTAAGAGTGCTGGAAGATACTTTATGTAAAATTAGAAAGAGGGTCGACTGAAAAAATTTTGCATTCATATTTTACAACGATTTTATTTCTCTACCAAGGTCAAGGTATTTTTCTTCCATCTGTTTTTTCAACTAGTCCAATTATGCTAAACCTTTTTGATACAACTTTATATCTGTTAGTTTTCTCGTTCTCGTAATAACGATTTTTTTAGAATGTAGACAAAATATGAAGACATAAAAAATTGGGCGCTTATATATATATATATATATATATATATATATATATATATATATATATATATATATATCTCCCACCCTAGTTTCGCACTTCCCTAATCCCACAAAGTAACTGGGTGGTCCTGGGCTTATAGTAGAAATTATCGAATCTTTGTTTGAAGTGAGAAGGAAATTATATGTTATCGTGGATGATACCTTGAAGAGTTTGTGTGTAATCAAACTTTAAATGATACAGAATTTTAAACATTTTGGATTCAAATCGCTACAGATTTATATATATATATATATATATATATATATATATATATATATATATATATATATATATATATATATATATATTGTTTAATGTTATTGGTTCTTAGATTTGTATTCAATTGAAAACACCTCTCTATTAATGTTAAACCCAGAACAATTTCCAGACATCCAATTTAAATGTCCCAATGTAAATTTTAATGCATAGGAAGTAAATATATAGTGTTTTCAGGAGAATGTTGTGGCAGAATATCGTTCGAATTTTCTTTCGATGTAATAAGAATGTCGAATAGGGTAGGTCGATTTTAGAACCGTTGTATTGCACTCAATTTGAAAGTTTGGGTTTGACATGCTAAATAAGGACACAAAATATTTCCTTCCAACTCCTTACCGTTTTTTGATGAAGCCAATTAAACATTCAGGCTGGCATCCCGCTCCCACCCCTACACCGTGGAAACTGTTAGATGTAGACGTCTCTTCTACTCCAATAGCTTCATGTCTCGCACATCTCGCCTATGGAACTCCCTTCCCTATTACTGTTTCCCTGACAAATACAATCTCCAACGGTTTAAGTGTAGCGTCAATCGGCATCTCCAGTTGCCTTGATCTATACACTTCCCTTCTCCACATTCTTTCATTTTTCATTCCTATCTGCTCTCGCTCCGGATCTTTTGTGGCCCCCTTGCCTTGATCGACCCACTGTCTTTCTCTTTCTCCACATCCCCTCCCTTGCAACTCCTATCTGCTCTTCCTCCGACCCTTCTTTAACTCCGTGCGTGATAGTGGCCTCCGGTCTTGCTTGGGGTGATATGATTAAAAAAAAAAAAGTTTAGGTTCAGAATTGTAGCGTTGGGATTTCATTCCGGTGATCAGTGAAAGTCTTACAAGCACAGCCTTATAAAATTTATAATTTACTGAAGCTTTATAAACTGTATATGGAGTGTAGCGGACCGAGGGATAAAATGTGAGGAGATATCTCTGGGCTAAGATTTCCTGCTAGTCGGTCCAGCTACATAGGAATGTTGGACTTTAATGAAGTCCAAAGAAAACAAACAAGACCGATATACATGGGTAAACAAATATATATTATGGATAAACAAACATATTAATACACGAAAACATGAAAGGTTACAGAGTGTTTGTATGGAAAAGTTATGTGTGTGTTTTGTGTTCAGTGTCTGTACGTACGTGTATTGTCCTTAGCGTGTTCCCAGAATATGGGAAACGCTGTATCGGTGAGATGTCACATATTGGTGTAAGTGGAAAAAGAACGATTTTACCTCGTCTCCGTGCGAGGTAGCGGCCCGAGGCGTAAGTCGGAAAAGGAGGAAGAGGCGAAAGGTCAACCAGTATTTATACTCGTGGGAGAGAGACCCCTGTTGAAGGATTAAGGAAATGAGGAGGAGCTAACTCCGACAGGAGTCATACGCACGTTATCACTAAACTATTGTACCATTAACCTTAGAACACTAACCATCAATTAAAGTAACACCACTACTAACCATGAGTATATCATACCCGATTTTGAAAATATCAAAAAAAATATATTAAATATAAATCTTTATTTGAAATATTTTTCATGCAGGCACTTCAAACTTTGTTTGAGTTAACATTAATAGGAACTGAAAAACATTATTTAGGTAAGAAAATCAGGTACTGAAAATTTTAATTAAAAATAGGAACATTTGTGCTGGGTACTATATAACCATGGTTAGTGTTCTAGGGTTAAATAAGACTTTCATTTACTTCAAGGGGAAATTATCCTGAAAAACTAAGTTATGATGTATTATACTGTGTCGTAGTTTTAGTGTGTTTTTAATAAACAATGCAAATTAAAAAAATTGTCTTATAATTTTTACCCAGCATTATTATGGTGTTACATACACTTTTATCTATTTGTTTTTATTAATTATGATCTAACAAACGATCTAAAAAAGCTTTATTCAACTCGGGCTATAAGAAGAAAGTTAGCACAAAAGTTTATAGTTGCGGGTTTTAAAATGTAATCCAATTTAGGACGAGAAGCCATACACATCGGCAGTAGAGCAGGTCGCTTTTGAAACTGTGGTATTGCACTCAATTTGAAATTTGGGGCTTAATATGATAAGCAATGAAACAAAATATTTTTTTCGAAATCGTTATCGCTTTTGAGGAAACGAGTTTATAGATTAAGTTTAGGTTCAAAATCGTCGCGTTGGAATTTCATTCCAGTGATTAGTGAAAGCCTTATAGCACAGCATTATAAAATTTATAATTTGCTGAAGCTTTAAAAATTGTATATGGAGTCATACGCACGTTATCATTAAACTATTGTACCATTAAATAAGACCTCAGGGGGAAATTATCCTGAATAATTTAGAGTTATTATGATGTAATAAACAGTAGAATTCCTCATATCCGGAATCCCTCATATCCGCTGTGCCTCCTATCCGGAATCTCGTGTATCCGGACATGATTTTTATGTGAATATTTAACCTATTTGGATGATATGTAACTGGTTTGAAATTTGTTTTTCAGGAAATTTAATTTGGATAATTGCTTATTCTTATATCACCCTAATGGCTTGTATTGGTGCAAAAAGATGATGGGAATAAGAGGAAAAGAATAACTTTGGAGTTAACGCAATAAGTGGAAATTTTAAACAGACTAGACGCTGGTGAAAGTTCATTGTAACTAATGGCTGAGTTCAACATAGGAATGTCAACATTGTATGATATAATATATTCTAAAGAAACTATTCTTCAGCGTTCCCACTGTCACAATAAACTAGGAAATAAAAAACTTGATTGTAATGAAACCTGGATTGAAATTTGAAAAGCTATAGAAAAGATTGTCAGTTTTATGGAAATAAAGCCAGCATTCAGCTATGAAGATTACAATAACGCAGCAGCGTTAAAAATTGTCTTTCGTTTAAAAAAAATTCAAGAACAAAAGCAAAATGAAAAGCGGAAAAAGTTGAGAATGACATTAGAAGAGAAAGAATCTTCATGCAACAGCGATTAAAAAATCCTCGTTACATTATTTGTTTTGCATACGTGGCATACTTAATTTAATGAATTTTCATTAACATTACATAATTTATTTCTTTTTCCTTAAAATCAATTCCGTTATATTTCACTATTTATTAGCTTATTCTGTTTACTATAAAACATTGAAAATAAATGTTAAACCTGATTTCAGTTCTTTTTTTTATCTAAATATGACCCCTCATATCTGGACTTTGTAACCAATTCCTCATATCCAGAAAGGCCTCCTTAGTCCGGTTGTCAGGGATTCTACTGTATTATACAGTGTCTTCATTTTAGTGTGGTTTTTAATAAACAATACAAATTTTTAAAAATTGTCTTATAATTTTTACCCAGCTGTATTATAGTGTTATATATACTTTTATCTATTTCTTGTTTTTATTAATTATGATTTAACAAATGATCTAACAGAGTAGCCTTTTACAATATACAATTTTTATTGATTTACAATTTTTATTGATTTACAATTTTTATTGATTTGGGAAGCGACTTGTGCCGACATATTTTCGACCGGTATTTTGATCATTTCCGCGGGTTTCCGCACGGGACGGGGAGATAAAAAAAATAGTGAAATATTCTTCTCTTGCGGACAGATTTATTTTTACTTCAATGGCAGTAGAGACTTCTGGGGTCATTGGCCCTCGTTCGAGGGCGTTCCTTCGGAAGGTTGGCAGGATTGCCTCGCGAAACGGAGTGGCTCTTGCAGCGTGTCTCACTGGCGATGGTGCATTCTCAATCATTGCGACTGGCAGAGGATAGCAAAAAAAAATTTTTTTTTAATTTTAAAAAAGAAAAATTTTACATAGGTTTACTTATGGAATACAGTAAAAAAAATTGCATATTTTACTTATGGTGGTTCATAATTTGAATATATTTTCCGTATTTGCATCTCGTACTTAAAATTTATTTGGATTTATTCTTGAAATAATAAAATTTTTAAGTCAGTTTTTTAAGCAAAAACCTGCGGGAAGTGAAAATTATTCATCTCTTTGCTTATAAATTTATCGCCATTTTAATAACAAACTAAAACTGCCGATAAATATTTTTTCTTTGAATGCTTATTTTCCAGTAAAAACACGTTAATTTTGTGTTTTATTGTAACATTTTTTATTTAAAATGCTCTAAGTAAGAAAATATATTTACAGTAAACTGAAATTTCTCTTCTATTTATTAATAGCAGTTATTAGTATTTTATTTGGTTGCAAGCTTATTGAAAAATTTTAATTTCAGTAAAAAATATACATACAAATGTACTGTACTTTTTTGCTGCAAAATTATGAACTTTGTGAACTTTCTTCAAATCTACGAGAAGAAATTTAAAAAAAAAACTACGAAATATTGTGTACTTCAACTTACCATTCTTTTTTTTTTTTTTTTCAGACGATCTTTAAAACTAAATTCTCAAGAATTGGTATAAGCTATGAATCTCGATTTTGGTGTTAGTACTTATCAAATCAAACCGCAGATATGACATTATTGATTTTCTTAAAACGGTGAAAAATGAACCTGCCCTAATGTAAAACTGACATGTAATTTCAGCTTTAATAGTAGTAAAAGTCGGGCAATTTCTTCACAGATGAACAAGACACTTGTAGCGACAAAGATGCCATTCTAACAAGAAATGCTCAAAATACTCTGGACAGAGGATCCTATAAACAAGAAAGTTTTAAGAAGCACAGTAACTACGAACAAAACTGTTACTAAAAATCAGAAAGAGATGCCTTAAAGTTGTATGACACATGATGAGAAAAAAAAAGCTTACAGAAGGGACATGCCAGGTAAATAGTATTGTAACCTATGTAAGGTTATTGAATAGAATAATCAAACAAAGGTTAGTAATGAACGATAATACTTAGTACAAGAATAACGCATATAAGATTCGCCAGCGGCGCGTAGAAGAAGTAGTCAACTGCTAGAAGTGGCTCAAGTGAATTCCACAATGAATCTTCAACTGCAGGATATCTACCAACCGACCCACGCAGTCAGATGTGGCACAAGACCGAATTTAATGTGGGGTATCCGAGCCCGTAGGCTCGGTCAAAAATTCTCCATAGACCCGCTATAAAACGAGGTCGGGTAGCTGTTTCCCGAGACGAGAATCTGCCATTCGACATAGCCTCGTCTGGGGGTCCTCTCTGCTCTCTTGACCAATATCCAACTGCAGGATAACTACCAACCGCCCCCACGCGGTCAGATGTGGCACAAAGCCGAAATTTAATGTGGGGTATCCGAGCCCGTAGGCTCGGCCAAAAATTCCCCGTAGACCCCCGTATAAAATTCAAGACGAAACTCTGCCCTTCGACATAGCCTCGTCTGGAGAACCTCAGAGACGAATCTCCAACTGCAGACCAACATACAGTATTTACTACTGTATTTATGTGAATGGGGACATACCCATTATCGTCCGTACGTATGCTACAACAAGTAGGAAATGCAGGGCAAACTTTTGATGCATAACTGTATTTGTTTAAAATAGGAGGTCACACGTTCATCATAATCATCAGTCCTCGGTATGACGATAAACAACATCTAGCAGCAAGGCATCTCATCGGGAGATTGGAGGTTTCGAGGAACGTGGTACCACCTCTTAATTGCTATTGTTCCGACATTCAACCTGACCCGAGGTGGTAGCACCTATTAGGGCCCCATCTATGGGAAATTAGTAAACCACCAAGCAAAAGCAAAATATTATGAAAGTATAAAAATACATTTTTATAGCAAAAATACCAGTAATATATTTTTATATAAAAAATAACCAATAAACATGCGTAGTAAAATAACCAACTATACATATTTATAGTGAAATGACCAATAATACATTTTTAAAGCAAAATGACCAACGATAACTTTTATCTATAGTTGAAGCCATAAAATTGTGTTAAAAATATTTAGATTTCGCCATTAAATAACTCGTAGAGGTGTTGATATGCCGCTAAGCAAAATCAACCAACCAAACAACCACCATGAAAAAAATTTTTCATGATATTAATTTATAAAATATCTTACAATATCTTAAATAAATCAAACTGTATTCCAAAAGATAACTTCAACGAAACTAAAACATAAAATGCACTTATCCCCACCTCTAGCAATTATGTACATATAAATATATATACGCACAAAAGCTGAGTATCATCTACCATGTATTCAATTGTGAAAGCTGAATAACATACATCATATTGTTATTACTTCAAAGCTAATTAAAAAGAAAATTAAATTTCGCTATTAAATGACCCATAAGGAGTTGATGTGCCGTTAAACAGATAAATCAAATCAATCATCATCAGTCCTTTGACCGCTTCAATGGTCGGGGGTGGGGATCTCAGGTTAGAAGAAACAGACAATCTACTCCAAGATGATATGTTGGCGGTGGCTCTCAGGTGTTCCGGCATTGTAATGTCCATCCACTCGTTGATGTTTTCTGACCAGCTTTTTGCGTTACCATCCTCGCTTGCATCCGCCTTCAACAGGGCTTTGCATGATGGTCTTGCAGAGGTTGTTAAGCCGTGTGACGAGGCCAAACCGTGACATCTTCTGGCGCTTAATAATGGCGAGGAGAGATTCCTATCGGCCCACGAGACCTTTGACCTTTCTTCGTAAATAGTCATTGGTTTTCTGTTCCCAGTAGTACATACAGAGTAGGTTTCTCAAACATTTGTTCTCGTACTCCTGGGTCCTTTTCCCTGCCTCGAACAGAACTGTCCAAGTCTCACGCCCGTAGAAGATGGATATGACCAGCGATTTGTAGAGCTTAAACTTAGTATGGAAGTTGATGTTACTCTTCCATATCCTTTCCAGTCTGGCCATTGCTGTTGTGGCTGTGGCGATCCGTGTGTGGATTTTTACGTTGCAGGTGCCATCTTTTGACAGGGTTGCTCCCAAGACCAAGCTAGTTACGTTCCATCATCGCCGATCTGACCACGAACTACCACTGATGAAGATGAACGGAGGTCCTCTCGGGGAAGCACCGTGCCGTAAAAGACTGTTGGACCTCAAACTCACACCCGACCTCAAGTGGAACTCTTACATACGATCCATTGTTAAGGATGCAGGTAAAATTGTCGGCTCCCTGTACCACTCCAGTAAATACCTGTTTCTTCTTGCTATCCTCTATCGGGCCAAAAATGGAGTACTGATTATCATATCTGGGCAGGAGCTGCCAAGGCCTCACTCTCCAGGCTTGAGTTCAAAAGCGTCTTCAAGCCTTTGTGGGTAACGAATTATTCTCCAGTCTTCAGCTCCTCTCTCACGGGCGGGATATGGCAAGTCTCTTACTGCTCTATCGCTACTTATATAGAAAGTGCTCTGATGAGCTATATTCCCTGGTACCGCCAAGGCGAACCTTCATGATAAGAACACGCCATGCCACTTACATAATAGCAAAGCACCCTATTCCCGGCATATTCCATCATTTCACTTGATCAACTTCTTATCACGAATCACTACCCTGTGGTACCGACTCCCAACAAGGTCTTTCCCCGATCACTGCAATCTTAATCTATTCAAGGCTAGACGTAATCGTTACCTCCCTCACCTATACACACAAATGACCTCCTAACGTAACTCTCTACCTCGAGTGGCCCCCGGGCCTTGTAAAGGGTGACTCTCACTTTAAAAGAAAGTATTTGAAGCTGGACACTTCCTCCGGTAGTTCGCTGTCCAGGGTGACGTTGGCACTGGTGTTGTGTGTGCTGTTCACCATTACTTTGGATTTGTGTTGTGTTCCATTCCATACGCGCCGGGTTTTTTAACGAGTTTGTTGGTCAGGTCTTGCAGTTCACTGTTACTGTCCGCTATAAGGTCAATATCGACTGCGAAACGCTGGTTGTAGACAGAAGTACTATGATCGTGGAGAGATTCCAACATAATCCGCTTCACTATCTTTTAATGTCCCACAGCAAAACATACTGTTTTCTGTAGCCAAAACATTCTCAATATTTGTAGCAGCAATTCTGTGACGGTGTGACCAGGCAGCAACAGGCTTTAGTGAATTAATCCATACGACAACACCAAAATGATCAGACGAGTATTTTAGGAGTGAAGTTTTCTTCTTTTTTTTTCTATTCGAGCCGAAAGAAAGCAAGGTTTCCGTTTATCATACAGAAACAATTTTTCATCAACACTAAGCACCCGATCAGCATAAAGGCCATGTTTGAAATGGACGAGGAAATTGCAGCAATTTCGAAACATGCGCGTAGCTGATCATCAGTTAAAATCGCGGTGAACCCACTTCTGAATTCTTTTCGATTTGCTAACTTGGACCAGATGTTTTTGCTCCCAATGGCCAACGGGTTTGTTTCCGAATGAGCCTCCACGTCCGCCTTCATATCTTTATTGTCGAGTGACGACTTGCGACCACAACTAAAATCATTTTCAAATTAAAACTATTTCCAATGCATTCTTATTGTAAAATTATCTACAATGCCTTCTTATAGTAAAACCATTTCCAATGCATTCTTAATGTAAAATCATTTTCAATGCGTTCTTATAGTAACATCAATTACAATGGATACTTGTAGTAAAACCATTTCCAATGCATTCTTATAATAAAACCATTTCTAATGCATTCTTATAGTAAAAATCATTTCCAGTGCATTCTTATTGTAAAATCATTTCCAATGCATTCTTATAGTAAAATCATTTACAATGCATTCTTATAGTAAAATAATTCCCAACGCATTTTTATAGTAAATCATTTCTAATGTATTCCTATATTATAATAATTTCCAATGAATTCTTATAGTAAAATTATTTCCAATACATTTTTATACTAGAATAATTTCCAATTCATTCCTATATTAAAATCATTTCCAATGCATTCTTATAGTAAAAGCATTTCCAATGAAATTCTTATTAGTAAATTCACTTCCAATGCATTCTTATAATAAAATCATCTCCAATGCATTCTTATAGTAAAATCATTTCTAACGCATTTTTATAATAAAATCATTTCCACCGCATTCTTATACTAAAATAATCTTCAAAGCATTCTTGCTTAATTCTGTGTTACAGGAGACATTTTCTGTTAGAGGAGGTGATAATACACTTGTGTGTTTATTTTAAATACTAATCGAGTATTATGTATGCACTAATCGAATTTTGTTATATAAAAATTTTAACTAATCAAAAACGTACTAATCGAATTCGCATTAATCGAGAGATGCCTGTATTGACCATGAAGAAGCTTATCTTACCATCATTTCTGCATTTGGTACATTGCATTTGCTTTCTTTTTTATGTTCTTTGCCGCTTCATTAAGTGTATTATAACTTATTTCCATTGATTATTATTATTATTATTATTATTATTATTATTATTATTATTATTATTATTATTATTTCCTTTGCTTTCTGCTGTGTACTCATTTCTTTCCAGGTCCTGCCCAAAGAGCTAAGGTCAGAAATGGCATCATACCATTTTTCACTGAGCAATTAAAATACACAATCATATTTTACATAAATAAAACCCAGTTGTGGGCTGTACTCGTGAGAACTATTTTTTTGTATTTTTTTTAGGTATGGGCTACCAGAAATCCCTTAAGTGAGTTTATTGGAATCTTTTTCAATCAATCCGAGGGCTCCAACTACAAAAGGGATTGTTGATGTTCTCATGTGCCACATTTTTGAGATTTCGATTCAAGGTCCTTGTATTTTGATAGCCTTTTGAAGATCTTCAAAGATACCATTGTTTTGTTTGCGGTCTCTAATAACGATGCCAATGGGATTGGCTTTGTTCTGGGTGGTCTTCATACCAATTTCTTTCAGTTTCCTTTCCGTAGAAGATCAGATTTATTATTATTATGTTTTTATTTCCTTTGATTTCTGACGTGTACACATTTCTTTCCGGGTCCCGCCTAGGGACCTAAGGTTAGAAATGGCATCATGACACTTTGCGCTAACAGAAAAAAAATTTTTACACAGATAAAGCCCTTCGTAAAATGCGGGTTGTACTTGTGAGAAAAATTTTTTGTATTTATTTGAGGCATGGGCTTCCAGGAATCCTTTCAATTAGTCTACTGGAATCTTTTCCAACCAATTCTAGGGCTCCAACTATAATGGGGATTGTTGATGTTCCCATGTACCACATTTTTGAGATTTCGATTTCAAGGTCCTTGTATTTTGACAGCTCTTCGAATATCTTCAAAGATACATTGCAGACTGCTGGGACTGCCATATCAATAAGGAGGCATTTTTTGTTTGTGGTCTTTAATAACAATGCCTGGGCGGTTGGCTTTGATTGTTCTGTCAGTGTGTATTGTGTAGTCCCATAGAATTGTAACAGGTCCTATCTCCGTAACCGGGTTTGGGTGGTGTTCGTACAAGTTTCTTTCGGTTTCCTTCCCGTAGAAGTTGCAAATTTTCCAGTGCAGATATTGGCCCACTCTGTCATGCCGGGTTTTATAATGTTTTTTTTTATGTTCTTCTTTAATATACATGTTTGATTATATGTCCTATACATTGTGTAATTTTCGGGTATATTTTTGACTGTTTTTGCCATTTGAATTAGTTGTTTATTCATGAATACACTTATTTCTATTTTTTATTAACGACAATGTTCTTAATGTCTTGATATTTTTTTTAATTCTTTTCCGTCTTGCAAACACCCGTTTCTTCTTTCTTTCTTGGCCAACCATTTTTAAAGCATTTCTTCATACGGTATTCTTTTCTTTTCAGAGCTTTCTATTTATTCTTCATGTTCCATTCTGATGGTCAGATTAAATACTGTGAGTGTTTCTTTTTCTTTTTTTCCTTTCTTTTGGTTGGGTTTTCTTTATCGTTAATTTCTTCTTCCGTGTACATAAAAATAGCGTTCTTTATTCCGTTTTCTGTTGCTAACCCATGGATTGTTCTGTTAAAAACTTATCTCTATATTGTCAATTGCTATTCCTCACAAACCTCCCTGCCCCCACCTCTCAGTCTCTCTCTCTCTTTCTCTCTCTCTCTCTCTCTCTCTCTCTCTCTCTCTCTCTCTCTCTCTCATTGTTCTTGTCTCTCTCTCTTGTTTCATATTTATATTCTTATCGTTCTCACTTATTTTTTGTTTCTTGCTTCCGTATTTCCTTCTCTCTTTCTTTCTTTCTTTCCTTCCTTCCTTCCTTACTATCTTCTTTCTTTCTTTTAAACTTATTTTTTACACTCTTTCTTTCTTTTCATCTTGTTTCCTTCTTTCTTTCTTTTAACAATATTTTTTCTTTCTTTCTTTTTTATTTTGGTTCTTCGTCCCTTCTTCCTTCCTTTCTTTTAACCTTAACTGTTTTTCTTTTTTTTTCTGTCCTTCTAGCATTACTATTCCTCACAAACCTCCCTGTCCCCACCTCTCTCTCTCTCTCTCTCTCTCTCTCTCTCTCTCTCTCTCTCTCTCTCTCTCTCTCTCTCTCTCTCTCTCTCTCTCTCTCTCTCTCTCTCTCTCATTTTACTCGCTTTCTCTTTTTTTCTTACCTCTTGACAATTCTTTGCTTAACTGTTTCTTTCTCGGAACCACTCAACCTCCCCTACCTCCCTTTTCAATTCTATCTCTTTCTTTCTTTCTTCCTTTCTGTCCTCCTCTTTTTCGCACCTTCTATATCTTTCTCTTTCGTCCCCTTTCTATTTCTCTCTCGCTTCTCCTCACTCTTATATACTATCTATCTACCTCTTTAGCTCTATCAATCTCTCCTTTCTCGTTCGTTCATTCTTTCTTTCTTCTTCTGTCTGTCACTCGGTTATCTTCTTTCTCTCCCTTTTCTTCTTTCTTTCTCCTCTTCGTTTGAGCTTTCTTGTCTTTCCTTGTCTTTCTCAGACTCTCTATCACTTTCTTTTCCAGTCTCATTCTACATCTACCTCTATTCTATTATCTCTCTTTTTCTCTCTCTCCCTCCCTCTCTCTCTTTCTTTCTCTCTCCCCCTCTTTCTATTCCACCCTCTCTCTCTCTCTCTCTCTCTCTCTCTCTCTCTCTCTCTCTCTCTCTCTCTCTCACTTTCAGTCTTCCATTCTGCCCCGTTCTTTCTATATTTCTTCCCCCATGTCTCTCACACTTTCTAACACTTTCTCTTCCAAAATATTTCTACTTATCCTCTCTTGCCACTTTCTCTCTCTCTCTCTCTCTTTCCACTCACTCTCTCTCTCTTTCCACTCTCTCTCTCTCTCTCTTTCCACTCACTCTCTCTCTCTTTCCACTCTCTCTCTCTCTTTCCACTCTCACTCTCTCTCTCTTTCCACTCACTCTCTCTCTCTTTCCACTCACTTTCTCTCTCTTTCCACTCTCTCTCTCTCTCTTTCCACTCACTCTCTCTCTCTTTCCACTCTCTCTCTCTTTCCACTCACTCTCTCTCTCTTTCCACTCACTTTCTCTCTCTTTCCACTCTCTCTCTCTCTCTCTTTCCACTCACTCTCTCTCTCTTTCCATTCACTTTCTCTCTCTTTCCACTCTCTCTCTCTTTCTCTTTCCACTCACTCTCTCTCTCTTTCCACTCACTTTCTCTCTCTTTCCACTCTCTCTCTCTCTCTCTTTCCACTCACTCTCTCTCTCCCTCTCACTCTCACTGTCCCATTGTTTCCCTGTTCCCTGTTGTTCGGTAAAACTTACATTGCTAATCATGCATTACTTTTCAAGTAATACACATATTTATGTCTTTGTTGTTTTCGTTCCTTATATTATGGCCGCTACTGTATATTGCTGGTAATATTTTTGTCAAAAAATGTATTGCTGGTAATATTTTTTTTTAAATATGTTGCTGGTAATATTTTTTCAAAAAATATATTGCTGGTAATATTTTTTTCCCAAAAATATATTGCTGGTAATATTTTTCAAAAAATATATTGCTGGTAATATTTTTCAAAAAATATATTGCTGGTAATATTTTTTTTCAAAAAATATATTGCTGGTAATATTTTTTTCCCAAAATGTATTGCTGGTAATAATTTTTTTCCAAAATGTATTGCTGGTAATAATTTTTTTACCAGATGTATTGCTGGTAATAATTTTTTTACAAAATGTATTGCTGGTAATATTTTTTTCCCAAAATGTATTGCTGGTAATAATTTTTTTACAAAATGTATTGCTGGTAATAATTTTTTCCCAAAATATATTGCTGGTAATAATTTTTTTCCCAAAATGTATTGCTGGTAATAATTTATTTTCCCAAAATGTATTGCTGGTAATAATTTTTTTACAAAAATGTATTGCTGGTAATAATTTTTTTACAAAATGTATTGCTGGTAATAATTTTTTTCCCAAAATATATTGCTGGTAATAATTTTTTTCCCAAAATGTATTGCTGGTAATAATTTTTTACAAAATGTATTGCTGGTAATAATTTTTTACAAAATGTATTGCTGGTAATAATTTTTTACAAAATGTATTGCTGGTAATAATTTTTTCTTCAAAAATTCATTGCTGCTCATGATCTTTTACAAAACTACATTGCTGGTATTAAAACCTATTTTTGCACTCTCATATTGCCTTGAACTCAATTTGGGTGTTAACCATTTGCCCGTAGCAGGGACCCTAACAGGTGCTACTACCCCGGGTCAAGCTGGACCTGGGAACACCAACAATTGAGAAGTGGTTTTGTGCTCCTCAAAATCTCCTGATCAGAGGCCTTCCTCTGGACCGCTTAACTTCAATGTGTCCTGTTAGTATCAAATTTTCAAAGCCTTCTATCCTCATTATATGCTCCAGAAATGTCAACTATCTCTTCCCGATGTTAAGCATAAATTTCCTTTTTGTTGTCTCTAGAAATCCATCTTTGCTCACATCTTCAGTGGTACTTCCAGATTCCATCTGTAGAATTACATTTCTGTTGCTTCAAGTCTCTCCTTCATCTTTGAGAAGGTTATCCAGGTGTCACTGCCATATAAGACGACTGATACTACATAACAGTTTAGTATTCTTTTCTTTGTTTCTTATGATATTTTTCTGTTTCTTCATACTTTGCTCAGCTTTTGGAAGGCATCTTTCGTTATCTAAATGCGCCTACGGATTCCAGTGTTGCACTTTCGGTTCTCTTTTAATACGCTTCACAGATATACAGTTTCTTCTATCCGTTTGATTTTGGTATCCCCGATTTGTAATTTGCATGTTGGGTTCTCCCTTTTGCTAACAACCATGCATTCAGTTTTCTTGCAATTAGTCCTTTCTGCAACTATCTCCCTCTTTCTCTTTCTTACCTTCTCTCTCTCTCTCTCTCTCTTTATATATATATATATATATGTGTGTGTGTGTGTGTGTGTGTGTGTGTGTGTGTGTGCTTTTAGGCAGTAAATTTTCTTTTAGGTATGTCCGATTGAATAAATTACAGAATTTATGTCTGCTAATTTTTAACAAAATCCGTTCATACTCACGAATAACCTTCCGTGTATTGTTTAAATTTCCCAAGTACTTTCGATCTTCTTCCAGTATCATCTTCAGGGGTGCAAGTGGTACAAAACTAGATGTTGTTCATTAGTACAAGTATTTATACAAAGTTGTGCGTTGTTATTCATTACCGTAATTTTTTTCGTTATGCTTTTAAATACAAAATGGTAGACAATTTGCTGACGGTTCATTAGAACGTGAAAAAATTATCCATTACGGAATTTCTTTCATGTTATAATGTCATGGTCATGCGCACATTAAAGCGGAAAAAAACCGGTTCCTTTACAGGCATATAGTTTTACAACATATAGTTTTGTACTACTTGCACCCCTGAAGATGATCTTGGAAGAAGATGGAAAGTACTTGGGAAATGAAAATAAAAGAAATTTAAACAGCTATAGCACATTCCTCTCATTCATTAACATCAATGCCTGGAAGGTGATTCGTGAGTATGAACGGATTTTGTTAAAAATTAGCAGAAATAATTTATTCAATCACACACACACACACACACATATATATATATATATATATATATATATATATATATATATTGTCATCCACAGACAGACTGTTTCGCTCTATCATAGCTCATCAATGTGGCTAGACGTCCGGTTGCCTCTGGCTAGAATCGAAAACCGGCTGAATTCGCGTCAGTCGGAAATTTTACCCTGAAGCCCTTGGCGCACGGCAGAGAAGAAGGTAAATTTAAGCGTATTTATTTTTAGATAAACACACAGTGACTGAGAGAACTCGATTCGATTTACCGAAGAGTCTTGCATTATTAGCCGTAATAGTCACTGTTTACAAACCCACACATCCTCCCCAGAGAGCTCAACCGAAATAAATTTTTCAGGAGCATATATATTGTCATCCACAGACAGACTGTTTCGCTGTATCACAGCTCATCAGTGTGGCTAGACGTCCGGTTGCCTCTGGCTAGAATCGAAAACCGGCTGATATAATGACATTTTTATATTTATACATTCTTTTTATAGATATAAATATTTAAGTAAATGCTCTGTTTATAATAAACAGTATTAACAACATTTACTGGCCTGAATGTCCGAGAAATTTTCATATAAAATATTCGTCCTCCGACAGGAATCGAACCTGTATCCTATACGGAACCGTCACATAGACTGTCGTGTCTTAACCGATTGGGCCACAGAGGATCGTTCGGTAAGCAAGGTCGAATTTACTGTCTTTAAACTACAATCATGCATGATTCTCTCACGTACATTCCTATCTGCACAATTTATTATAAACAGAGCATTTACTTAAATATTTGTATCTATAAAAAGAATGTATAATCGAGCAAGTTCAAAAGTAAAACGGTGAGACCTTGTTGCCAGTCTAGTAGTGTGCTTAAGTCCATGTAGCCGTGGCGTCACAATGCAGTATAAACCACAGGTGGCTTTTGTGGGTGTTGAAGTGCCTTAAAGGAATCTGAGCAGACGAGCATACTTGGAAGCCAAGATGAGAAATCACGCTGATTCGTACTGTCTTCAATTCGATCCAACCCTGATGATAAATAGTTTTACTATATTTTCATTTTCAAATTCGGCATTATATAGAATTTGCCATATATTCACAAATACACGATTATCTCCCTCTTTCCACTTAGATAGATAGATAGATAGATAGATAGATAGATAGATAATGAAGAGACTAAATTAGATAGATAGATAGATAGATAGATAGATAGATAGATAGATAGATAGATAGATAGATAATGAACAGACTAAATTAGATAGATAGATAGATAGATAATGAACAGACTAAATTAGATAGATAGATAGATAGATAGATAGAACTTTTCAAATAGTAATAATGTTGGATAAATAATAAATTCACTAATTCTTTACATATATATATATATATATATATATATATATATATATATATATATATATATATGAAGAAATATACTCTTATAGTGTGCTATATTTATGGGATAAAGTGCTCAATATCAGAGATAGGGCGTGTGTAAATATACAAGTGAACATTGAAGTCAACACTTAGAGGCGACAGGCTGTTTCATGCTAGACGCAATCGTCAGGCCATGTTCACTTTTATATTTATTTATATATATATAGGGTGACCCAAAAAAACGGGAACTTTTTAACAATCCAATAAAACCAAGAGTGATCGAAGAAAAATATTTAATTCATAGTAATTGAAACCTTAAAACATGCCATTTAAGAAACAATGATGGAATTTTCATTTTTTTAAAATTACGTCCTGTAGATGGCGTCCTCCTGTACGAATGCATTCTTGAAATCTGCTGTTGAGATTCCTCATTGACTGCTGCAACATCTCAGCTGGGATACGGTGAATTTCATTCTCGTTACTAAAATGACGAAATGCTTACTTGCTCAAGGTCACTGTCTCACAGTGTTGCCACTTGCTCATGTCTGGCAATACGCACTTCAAAAATTCCCGTTTTTTGGGGTCACCCTATATATATATATATATATATATATATATATATATATATATATATATATATATATATATATGAAGACGCCCCCAGAATTAGCATTGGATGAATTTGATGGAAGAGTGAAAAAAAAATGAAAGAAAGTCATTGAAAAAGGAATGAGATCAATTATACTTTGAGAAACTTTTGCAACGAATGCCAAAAATTAGATCTGCAGTAATCAAGGCTAAAGGAGGATATTTTGACGAGAGCAAAATTTAATCATAATTTTTTTTTCCGTTTGTCATAATAAAATTTCTAATAAAAAAATCATATCTCACTTTTTTCAACCAAGTATAATAATTTTCTCTTATTTAATGTTCAAAACAACTACTTTGGGGCCTAATTTAAAAAAAATATTTTTATACTGTATATATATATATATATATATATATATATATATATATATATATATATATATATATATATATATATGATCGGCTCTCCCGTCGATTCGACGTATGAGGGTCAGGCAGATCAGTTCCTAGAAACTGAAAGCCCGACACCGACACATGAGATTTGATTATAGTGGTGAAGGCTTTGTGCAGGGCCATCCACACTTTTTGGAGGGACGAATACAGACGACCCTCCACAGGTTTTGAATTCAGAGTTGTCCTTCTCCTAGACCAGTTGCCATCCAAGGCTATAGAACCCAGTCTAGAATTAAGAAGTGCTCAATGTACGTGTGAAAAAATAAAATAAAAGTAAAATGCAGACTTATTTTTAAAGTATATATGTATGTATATATATATATATATATATATATATATATATTCAAATATATATGTATATATTTTAAAGTATATCTATATATATGTGTTAAAGTATATATATGTCTTGAAGTAGATATATATATATATATATTTTAAAGTATATATATATTTTAAAATATATATCTATATATATTTTAAATATATATATATATATATATATATATATATATATATATATATATATATATATATATATATATATATAACAGTATGATTTCTCACGCGTCTTTAGAAGATAAGGAGATAAATTATTTCCTTTTAAGTTCACTCAGCTATTGGAGTTTCGTAGGAATTTTGTCTCCAGTCCATCTTTGAGTGAACTTAGGTATCAATGTTGCAGGAATCATGTCTCCAGTTCGCCTTTGAATTGGGAAATATACAAATTTTATAAATGATTTTAGATAGTCATAAAAGCTGTCCTTTGGTTATTTGACTACCCATGTGGCTTTGGGGTGGTTCCAAATCTTCCGGAACACAAGTAGATGGAGTATCCATATAAGCAGAGACAGGCAGGAAGTCGAGAAAAGTGGGTCCCGCCGTGAGAGAAGCAGGCAGTTGACGAGAGTAGTTGGAGCTGCCCAGCGGCCATTAACAGAAGGACCGGTACCAGGAAGTCAGGAGTTGCCGAGCGCAGAGGCCATTGAAGTTAGGGCGACAGCAATTCGGCCGAAGGAAGTGATAGCGCCAGCTAAGTGAGAAATCGTATAGTTGTGAACTCCCAAACAGTGTCTTTAAAAAGATTTGTCGTCATCACTATTATTATTGATTGAAAGCGATCACGACCAAGGGGACGAACCTGTGTACATAGCGAGCTGGGTATATATGAAAATACAATCAACCTAGAATGTCATGACAGGTGCCGTGAACGATGGAAGATCAGAGAACGTCGTCACAAAACTTTTCACAATTGCACCACGAATGGCGTCATATATATATATATATATATATATATATATAGATAGATAGATAGATAGATAGATAGATAGATAGATAGATAGATAGATAGATAGATATGTATGTATGTATGTATGTATGTATGTATGTATATATATACAGAGTTCCATCATTAGCAATACAAAGGGTAATACGATTTTGCAGTTCACGGAAAACGTTTGCCAACTGATTTACAGTAATGCCTGAAATCACATTAGTTATTTTAGCTATACTTAAAACTAGGTGCATTAAACTTTATAACATTTTTTACAGATTATTTTTATCGCAAATACAAATAAAGTTATAATTTTGAAAATGCACACGAATTGTATGGACACCCTGTATATATATATATATATATATATATATATATATATATATATATCTTAATTAATTTTTCACCCTTAGAAGTGAAGTCTGATGATCCAGGGAAAAAGAAACTCTTCGGGGAAATAAATTATAACAATGGAAACTTAATGTTATCTGTTTTTCTTTAAATTAGATTATTCGCTCTGATTTAACATTGAGCTCTCCGAATTTCATCTTCCTTGGGATTACCTATACGGATTACTAAGATTTTCATTACTTCATTAGCAGTTGCCATGAAAATATTTATCAAAATGGCAGAGTGAAGCCACGTCATATCGCTAATAAAGTGACTGAAGTCAAGATTTCTGGTCAGGATCGATTACATTAGATATCTTTCTTTGGATTTTGCAAAGAATCTCGAGATGTAAAGCAGGTGCACCAGACCAGATATAGCAACAGTATTCAATTCACGGGCGTATGGTAGATTTGTAAACGTGCAAGATGGATTCGGACGATTCAGAAGCATTTTCTGGAACGACACAGTGTCACAACTTTCCTAGCAGTAGATGCAGCTATTGAT